>JPKZ01002554.1:521518-538578 GCA_000803305.1 Toxocara canis | reverse complement strand
TCGATTTGCGTTGTTTTTTTTTTTTTTTGGGGGGGGGGGTGGGGGGGGGGGGGGGGAGAGGAAGGGAGCCGTTTTTAATAAAAACAGAACTTGCATGTGACAGCTTACGTGTGTCAGCCGTTAGATTTCTGAATTCGATGTTTCTGAGATCCTGCCAACTTTGGGTGTTTGCTAAAATCGGACTAATTGTCGTTAACGTTTCCTTGTGTTGTTTGAATCGAACTTTTAAGAAGTCCGCATACGCCTGATACGCGATAAACGATGGGGGAGGGGAGAGGGGGAGCTGCAGTAAAGTACGAAACGTTTTAGTGGGGGCTACAGTTAAGTACGAAATGTTTTATTTGGACCGCTCCAAGAAATAGATGTGAAGTAAGATGTAAAAAGTAGTGGTGAATGTCATCGTTTCTTGTTGCCAGCAAGCAGTCTCCTGATACTTTTTCGGCTGGCTGAGGCAGCGCTGCTGCATTGTCTCAATGAAGAGGATGCGCAACTGTTGGAACTTGAAGATCGCTGTGGCTGCTGAACGATCGGTGGCGGGGTTACGTGCTGCAGCAGTATCGGATTTATGGGATTCATTCCGATCGTCGACTCTAGCGAGTTCAACGCCATCTTTACCGATTTGGGACCCTTTAGCATCCTGCAACATAATGACATCAGCTCAATACCTTTCTCTTTTCGTCCTTTGATAATCCTCACACTGTGTCGGGTCGGGCCGTGATCCAAAAGAGGTGCGCGATTTCTGTAGTTAGCACATATTGTCTGCATGTTCCTAGAGGCTTCTCACTTCTTTTTCCCTTCCTTTCAGACTTTGCCATATGCCATCTGTTCAACATTTGAGCACACAGCACACTGTTGTGCGATGCTTTTCGGCATCCCTGTGCATCTTGCAGTCTTCCGGACGCTTCTCATGATGCAGTGACTCAGTAAGTTAATTCACGACACACTAGTCACCTTGTTCAGTGCAGAGGGACTCAAACGAGTTTCTTCACTTCGTTATGCGCAAAGTCAAGTGGCGCCTCTCTCGTTCTCAGGACACTGAGGTGGGGAGATAGCTATGAGACTGCATCACTTATCCTAGCCATTTTGCTGGGAAAGAGAGCGGCTTGCTCATTTGTTGGTGGAGGGCAGCGGTTAATAACAACAGCAGCTAACAACTTACCAGTTAAGGTTGAACTCGTTCTTCGTTATGACTGTGCTACTGTTAGAAGGAAAAATGGCGCTTTCAGGAAACTGAGGTGATCAGGTTTAATACCGCGGCTATTCCACTGGGAGTTGCCACCTATTGCATTGGGTGGTCGTGCGCTTATTTGCCAGTGAGATCGTTGTAAGTGAACGTACGATACGTTTCATATGTGGACATATGGAAGGTGTGTGAACCACTGAAATGACAGCGAGATGTACGGCAGTGATAAGAAAGGAACGTAAAGTAGCAGTAAGAGAACGAACCTCTTGAACACGACGCTGAACGTGTTGGTGTTATCAACGTATATACTGGTGAGCGACGGCTCCGGTTCGCACCTTCTTCGTTTGACTTCATCACGGCAAATCTGAACCGCATCATCTGGCATCCTCGGGTCTTTTTCTCGCGTCTTTTCAGCAAGGAGCGCTTGTCGAACTCGTCCAATTGCTGTTGCACTCTGTGCTCGCTCGATCACAACACTTACCTTGAAATAGTCAGTTCATCTGTGCTATGGAGATCTTAGAAAGTATTTTTTAATTTGTTCCTTTTCAAATGATTGTGTTGAACACCTCTGCAGTTCAAGAGAAGCTCATTTCACTGCTAAATTCGTTGATCGCATCGCAAACTTTAAAAGCCGTTCTAAAAATCGAGATAAAACCGCTTTCGGCTTATTGTCTCAATTCGGTTCCGTAATTCCCTTTAAATTTCCGACCCAGCCCCACCGACTTCCATGTGATTTCAGTCCAATGCTTCTCTTCCTTCTCTCTCTCCCTGAACTACTGAGATGCAGTGTTTGTTCTACTCACTTCGCCAAACGCTGTTAAGTGTGTGGTAAACTAACATATTTGCGTTTGGTCAATGCTTGAATGATCTGTGAGGATGCGCCTGCAACTGTGGTTTGCGGTTCGCCGTCAACCGCAAGGATCGCGTCACCGACAAGAAACGTTCGCATTCCTAGAGACTGAAACCCGTTGTCGGTTCCTGTTACAAACACCTGAAAATGGATGAGCAATCTTCTCTGCGGCACCATCCAATTTGCATTGATATGCGCAGAAGGGGTGGCTGTTGGTCAACCTTTTCTTCAGCTACAAATAATCACCGGAAGAATCTCGAAGTTTTAAATCACAAGATATGCCGAACAGGAAAAGCTTTCAACCACCTGAATTCAAAAAAAGAGACTTAAACTTTTACTCACCAGTTTGTTAAGAACTTTGAATTGTCCTCCCTCCACATAAACTTGAAATGTTTGCATTTTCCGCTGATACCACTCCTGCATTTCCTCCCTCCCACGGTTAGAGAAGTGCGGCCTACAAAAATTAACTTGTTGATCTCTCATTTGGCTCTTAGACGCATGCTAGTGACCGTGGTTGTTGAGACCTTCAAAGCGCATGATCATATGCGGGGGCAGAGAGAGCATGAGGTTGCCCTTGTTAACCCCTTTAAAAGTTTTAGGCTCATGAGCTCTCATTGTGGAAAACAAAGCTATGCCAACATCTCTTTTGGCATGCTCGCGCTTGAGAGGTAACTACGGCTGCCATGAACGCGATGGCCTACAGCTCGTTCGAGAGTATCAACCCAAAAACCGCGATGGTTACAAGTGCCTTGTTCACAAGCGCTACGATCAAAACCACTACTGCAAACCTCACTTCCCAAAACAGGTTTTTGGGTGACCATGGGGCTTATGTACCGTGAAAAAGATACACTTCCAACCATTGTGTTACGATCTGTGAAAGTGGACGTATGCTGTGACAAGTGAAAGTGTTGGCCATTCTTCACTTCCTCGAGGAACTGAAGCTTCAATTTAAGGCTTTTGTGAAATTGCTTATGAGGTAACGAAGATGGCCAACGGTTTGCACGCAGCTATCATTTCTTCTCCGCTCTTCCTCTGAAGAGCAGTAGCTTATGCGCAAGTATGCTATACCCAAAGCCGTCTAGTGGAAATTTGAGGTAACGAAGATGGCCAACGGTTTGCACGCAGCTATCATTTCTTCTCCGCTCTTCCTCTGAAGAGCAGTAGCTTATGCGCAAGTATGCTATACCCAAAGCCGTCTAGTGGAAATTTGAGGTAACGAAGATGGCCAACGGTTTGCACGCAGCTATCATTTCTTCTCCGCTCTTCCTCTGAAGAGCAGTAGCTTATGCGCAAGTATGCTATACCCAAAGCCGTCTAGTGGAAATTTGAGGTAACGAAGATGGCCAACGGTTTGCACGCAGCTATCATTTCTTCTCCGCTCTTCCTCTGAAGAGCAGTAGCTTATGCGCAAGTATGCTATACCCAAAGCCGTCTAGTGGAAATTTGAGGTAACGAAGATGGCCAACGGTTTGCACGCAGCTATCATTTCTTCTCCGCTCTTCCTCTGAAGAGCAGTAGCTTATGCGCAAGTATGCTATACCCAAAGCCGTCTAGTGGAAATTTGAGGTAACGAAGATGGCCAACGGTTTGCACGCAGCTATCATTTCTTCTCCGCTCTTCCTCTGAAGAGCAGTAGCTTATGCGCAAGTATGCTATACCCAAAGCCGTCTAGTGGAAATTTGAGGTAACGAAGATGGCCAACGGTTTGCACGCAGCTATCATTTCTTCTCCGCTCTTCCTCTGAAGAGCAGTAGCTTATGCGCAAGTATGCTATACCCAAAGCCGTCTAGTGGAAATTTGAGGTAACGAAGATGGCCAACGGTTTGCACGCAGCTATCATTTCTTCTCCGCTCTTCCTCTGAAGAGCAGTAGCTTATGCGCAAGTATGCTATACCCAAAGCCGTCTAGTGGAAATTTTTCTGAAGGAGCCAGTTTCGCACCAACACCAGCCGACAGGACGCGGGTCGGAGTTGTTATGCAAATATTAAGGCAAAAAAGAAAGTTTTCTACGCCAGAGGAGAGCCGAAGTTCTTATTTGTACTTTCAGTAAGGCGGATTGACTATTGCCTGTTCGTCGTACAGAAGGTGTTATGCTTGAAGGGTGCATATTTGTATGTAGTAAGCCGGCAAAGTTTAGAACGGAAAAGAAATAAGAGCCACTGCTCTTACTGCTACCTACAAAGTTGGCAAAACCATAACGTTGAACTTATAGCTCACCCTATAATTGTAAGCTTTGATGTTGACTCCGAGAGAAGAACCCGGATACATGGTAATATAACCGACAAGGTACTGATAGCCACTTTGTAGTTCCATCGCTTGTGGAATAAGGGGGGAAGAAGCTGCATTGTCTATCACTAACGTTTTCACTGTTCGGTATACCGTGTATTTTAACTGCAAAGACGTATGAGATATTAAAATAGAAATAAATCAGGTAGCTCAGCCGAACAAAGGGCGCATCGAGCAAACTAATCACTAGTGATGCTATCGTACCAAAAAGTATGGTACTTTTCGTACTGTACTTGTACTTATACCGGGTATAGTACAGTATCGTTCCAAATTTAAAATCGCAAATATAGTATTAGTACAGTGCGATTTTTCGAGGGGTGGTACAAGTACAGCATCCTACCGAATTAACTGCAGGTACGAAAAGTACAGTATTGGTATTGTACTTTTTGGGCCAAAATACTTGGTACAGTATCGTACCATATTTCGGCCGCCAAGTACAGTATAGGTACGGTACGATCCGCTTTTTCAGGGAGTGGTATTTGTACAGTATAATGCCATTTTTTCGAAGGGAAGTACAAGTACTGTATCCTACCAAAAAATTTGGCACGATGGCATCACTACTAATCACTGTGAGCACAAGGCGCAAAAAAAAACTCGAAAAGGTGGCACTCGCAAAAGTGGTCTTGTGGAAATAGACAAAAACTTCTAAACCGTACCCATTTATACTACCTAACGGTTACGTGGAGTAGTTCTGCGGCGACATTGGCTGTCGGTGTCTGTGCGGTGTGCGAAGGTGGAAGAGAGCGTGGAGGAGAGAGCGGTGAGATGACAAAGGGATCCATGTAGGAAGAGAGGGAGAAAAGAGTACTCAGTTTCCTGTTTGCGTAAGAGTTTCAGTTGTGCACCTTCTCTTTCTCAGGTCTTGCAGATAACAAAATAACTGTGCATGGTACTTGCACAGCATAATGGGGTGCTTTTGGAGGACGTACCGTATAAGGAACCCTGCGTTGCAACTGCTCTCTGATGATGCGATAGTAGTGCTGCTTACTGGTTAATACTTTATTGTTCAATTCAACCACCCAGTCGCCAAGATCCAGCTTGCCTGCTGCATTGCCATGAACAGCTAACACAAGCATCCTCCTCGTCACTTTTAATCGAGGCTGAAAATACTCTTTACAAAAGCTGGTGCTGGGTCAGTTGCTAAGAAGTGTTTCGTTTTTACTTTTGAAATTCCGAGTCCAACCGCCTGAATAAAGGTTGTTTCAGACAGGGCAGTATGATCTCCGTTTAATCCCCACTGCCGAGAGGGCTGTATTACATTCGCAGGTACTGAATGTCATTTAAATCAATGCACATTCCTCAAGATATCTCAAAGGTGCCGGTATAGTCAGTGGATTTCGAAGTGGTGCTTACAGTCCTGTCCTCAGCCGGCCCGTCAGTCACCCCCATTACAGCACAAGCTGTCCTCGGCTGGCCTATTGATTATACCCATTAGAGCATAAGCTGTCTTCGGCTGCCCTGCTGATTAGACCCATTATAGCATAAGCTAACCTGGGCTGGCCTATTGGCTATAACCATTCGAGCATAAGCTATCCTCTGCTGGCCTGTCGATTATACCCATTAGAGCATAAGCTACCCTCGGCTGACCTACTGATTACACCCATTCCAACATAAGCTGTCTTCGGCTGCCCTGCTGATTAGACCCATTATAGCATAAGCTGTCCTGGGCTGCCCTGCTGATTAGACCGATTAGATCATAAGCTGTCTTCGGTTGACCTATTGATTGTATCCATTAGAGCATAAACTGTACTCGGCTGGCCTATTGATTATACCCATTCGAGCATAAGCGGTCCTCGGCTGCCGTGCTGATTATACCCATTAGAGCATAAGCTGCCTTCGGCTGGCCTACTGACTACACCCATTCCAGCATAAGCTGTCCTGGGCTGTCCTGCTGATTAGACCCATCAGAGCATAAGCTATCCTCCACTGGCCTATTGACATTAACCACAGACCATAAACTGTCCTCAGCTGGCCTATTGATTATACCCATTAGAGCACAGGCTGACTTCGGCTGCCTGCTGATTACATCCATTATAGCATAAGCTGTCCTGGGCTGCCCTGCTGATTAGACCTATTAGATCATAAGCTGTCCTCGGTTGGCCTATTGATTATACCCATTAGAGCACAGGCTGACTTCGGCTGCCTGCTGATTACATCCATTATAGCATAAGCTGTCCTGGGCTGCCCTGCTGATTAGACCTATTAGATCATAAGCTGTCCTCGGTTGGCCTATTGATTATACCCATTAGAGAATAAGCTACCCTCGGATGGCCTGTTGACTATAACCATTCGAGCATAAACTGTCCTCGGCTGGCCTATCGGTTGAACCCACTAGAACATAATCTGCCCTCCGCTGGCCTACTGACTATAACCATTAGAGCTTAAGCTGTGCTCGGCTGGCCTACTGATTATACGCTTTAAAGCGTAATCGCGCGTTAGAATATTTCCTGGCCGTCGTCCGTCGTTTAGCTCAAAAACTGTATGCTATTCCACTAGAACGGCATTTTATAGTTTCAGAGGACCCCTATGTATGTGACGGACTTTGTTGCCTTGGTGTTTGTCTTCTAAATTGTATGGTGACAAATATAAACAGTGTGTCAGCAAAAGACAAAGAAAGACAATGAGCGTCAAGACAAACTGCTTTTCCAGCTTCGCAGTCAACGTCGAACTCCATCTTCTTTAATAGGTTTTTTGGGAAGTCGCAGCCATAGCCGAGTTCCAGCTTCACATTCGCGGTTGACTCTAAATGGGACGCTCGAATTGCTAGCTTATAATGCATGAGGCATTCCAGCTGTGAATCCTTACCTTTCACTTACTCATCAGTTAGATAAGAGAAAGTGTCCGACTTTTCGCTGTTTATCGGTAATCACTGACTATATGGATGGCAGGGGTATATATTAGGAAGGGAGCCTCTTGAAACATTTCAACTTTTTGTCATTATTTGTGGGCGGTTTAAGAACTAAGAGGACTAAAAGAATATCACTTCAAAGAGTGCACTTTTACCTTCTTGTGTTGTCTGCGGTTCGATTGTTCTCTCTTCATCCAATCTGCAGTTTTCTTTCTATTAGATCGGAGTGCGTAGCAAATGTTATCGCTAACAAGAAGGGATTCAGTATGGTAATTTCCCTTGTTATCTTCGAATTGAAGCATTTTAATGGCCATAGAGTGGAAGCAAAGCTGCTGCATGACGCATCTGTACTAGAACAGCATCGATAACGCAGTATCGGTAATAAACGTACGTTCTTGCTTCTGAAGTTTTCGTTTTGAGCATTTCGAATCACCTGAAATCAACACAATTACGAATTCCCTTCACGTCAACGCATCTCCTTAAACACACAACCGTGCTTTCGGATCATTGAGGACAAATGTGAACTAATGTTTAACAGAATGATACCTTGTGCAACGGTCGTTTTTCTGCATTAGATGCATAGAGTACTTAGCACGTTAGCACGTTACCGCTCGGGCCTTCAGTGCGGTGTCTCGATGTTACCGAGGCAATCGCACGCCGAGTACAGCCATCCCTTTGGCTGTATTAGCCTGTTGTTAACCATCCGCTGGCTGGACTGTCAGTGGTATGGTGGGGAGCAGCCGGGAATCAAACCCGGGTTTCCCCGCACGCGAAGCGGGGCTCTACCACTGAGCTATTGCCGCCCCGGCATGGAGAAGTAAGTTTTTTAAAACTCAGAAATATCACTTCGGGTCGATGCAAATTTAGCAAGGTTTCGTTTATGACGACAGAGCAAGAAGTCACAGATGAACTCTAACGTATACAGAGGCAGAGAGGCCCCCTAAACAAAGCCAACCTTACAGTTAAGTTTTCGGCAATACAAACGCCCCTACATCATCTCATTCCGGCTCATTAAAAAATTGGTTGCAGAGAATTCTCATGGAAATTTTTCTGCTGAAAAAAGTTAAAGGAATTTGTGGAGGTGAGCCTGGCTTATTGGCGATCCCAGTTTAGGAAGTGCATCGTTCGACTCGATAGGTATGTCATCAGTAAAGTCCAACGAGCCATTTGTAAGCGTGACCTTTATCGGAACCGACCACAGAGTGACACTGTTTCACTATCAAATGAAGACCGCCTTTACCTAAAGATCATCTTCCTCACTTATCTGCATTTCGTGTCCCGCATTTCGTAAATTTTTTTCCTTCACATTTTTCACCGATATGTGAAATGTTTATACCGAATAGTAGAAATGAATGACAAAATAATGGCGAAAAAATTTGGATGAGCGTGTGGCAGAACAGGAATTTATTGCCTCAACATTTGTTTAACGTCAACCAACATTGTAAAGATGTTACTTTCTATTACGCTATTTTCAACTACTTTCTTTTTTCGAAGACCGAAATAATGAAACGAGTCAGTGGACAGCTTAGCCTTTTCTGTTTGTCAGTCGTTTCAGTAGCCTTGGGCCTATTCTCGAAAGACAGACACCTCACTGGTGCTGTCCAATAGGCTCTCTGCTGATGGCAAAAGAATAATCTAAGGTCAGCAGAGCTTGAGTGCCGAGCTACAGCGGTCGTCGAATGAAAAAAAAAACCATGTTCTGAGTACGGAGATCGGGTAAATTTGAGTATTTTCTAGAAGTAGTCATGTTCACATTTTGAATCCGAGTTCTGAATTTTAAAAAATTCCGGGGTCCCTTAGACAGCGCCGGTGTGTACACTTTTACTCAGTTTAAATAGTTCTCTGTCAATACTTTCTCAAGCGCAAACTAATCCGAGTCTCTTACCTATAGAAACTGCTCCGCTCAGGGAGAAGCCTTAAAATTTTGAAGAAATTTCCGCCACTTTACCGGAAGATGAAGCGTGATATGCAGCAGCGCATTGACTTTTTTTCTGTTAATTTTCGGGTATTTATGAAATTTATCACATGAAGTCACAGAATGGGTTTATTTTTTTGATCGACAAGTGCTGAGTGATGTGGATTATGAACTGGTTAGAGGAAGTATTTATAATTGCGTATTTGGAATTCAGCTTTGCTAGTCTTTATGAAGCTTGCTTGGTTCTCATTGTGCAAATCTCGTTCTTTCATGAAATATGCAAATCGTCGCAGAGTTATGTTTACTGTCTTCGATCATGTAAATATTTAAAAGACCATTACTAGGAATTTTTTTGTCTTATGATTCATGCACCTGACCGTTTCATTAATAACAGCAAATAATGCGAGAAATTTTTAAAAAATTTCAACACAATTACTGGAGGCTCAAGAGATGTTAGCAACGTATTTTATTTTAATAAGATGTTAGTAAAGTTCGATAGGATCTGCGCGCATAAAACAAATCGAGGAAAGAAAAGCGAGCAAAACACAAATTTAGAGGCAGTAAGAAGCGAACGACGAATGGTAGGGACTGAACAGTCTCGAGAAACTAGCACTCAACAAATACTAATCAAAATTGTGCGTTTGCGTGAATCTGGTGCCGACTCGTTGATGGTATTCTTGCGCTTCTCTGCGTTGCCTCTGCTCTTCCATCTCCTCAGCCGTTAATTGCGTAGTCTTCTAAAGATAACGAATGCTTTTGTTATAAGAAAGCAATTAGCGTGTTATTCGAAATATTTATTTAGTGCGAAAAGAAAGGCTCTCAAACGAGAGAAGCGATTTTGCGAGTTCTAAATCTCGGCGCGGGTTTTTAGCGCAGACACCGTTGGGCTTTTGTCGAGACTCATACAACTCAAAATTCTGTCTACACCGGGGGGCGACAACATCAAAGCGTTACAAATCCAGTTTCAGAAACTCCGAGGTTTCTATGTAGCCTAAGGTTAATATCAAACCGATTAAGGCAAATGAGACTTCGTTGGACAGACCTCGCCATACTCAACAAACGATTCGAACCAGGAGTTTATCTTACTAGAGTGAGAAAAGTATGGCCCGCCAGCATATCGCTTTTGCATCACAGTATGTGGCATCACTTTGTAATCGCGTAAAATGCAGTACCCGCTGCTTATGTTTCTTCCATAGATCTGAAGGGAACTGGACAAGAGAACCGCGTATTCAGGAGGCTGTGCTAAGTAAGCGATATATTTTATAAAGAAAACATGAAAACTGAAGGGTTGTTGTTACTTGAGAGTTCGGTTGCACTGTAATTGCGTTAACCGATGCAGGCGTTTTTCGTTTCGAGACCGAGCATCCCCCAAAAATTATCTGAAAAGTGAGACGCATGCGCATATCTTGAACGCCTGCTGACGACGCACTCGAAAGACAATCCAGTAACAGCGACGAACCGCCTCTGCCGAAAGACACATCCATCGGGACCTTTGTATTGCCGAAAACTTAACTGTAAGAGTGGCTTTATTTTCTCACTATTTTGGCGGTACAGAGCTATCTTGAAATTCCTGTCCTAAACGAGGGGCTGTATACACAACAGAATAAATAGGACAAGAAGTATAATAACAGCGATATGCTGCAACTGAAATGGTCGGTCATGCAGATCAGAGGAAAGAAAGCTGTTTCTCCGCTCCTAGTTATCTTGAGAAGTGCATTAGACTCTTTTAGAAACCCAGCTGCACGGTTTGTTTGAGGTTTCACATTGGGCGTCACAAAAGGGCGACATCGAAATAGGTGGCTTGACAAATTCATGTCGATGTTTGACTAGGACTCACAGGGTCGTAGGATATGCTTTCGGCATTGAAAGAATACTGAATGGCCCACGATGCATCTTTGTTCGAATCGAATCGAATCTTTTATTTATTCAATAGGCAAGGACTACCTTGTTAAGTATGCAAGTGCTTTTCTAAGCGGATATGACCTACATTAGCTCCTTCACTGCCGTTCAGCGTCCGACCTTCACTGAAATACATTTCGACGGTTGCACACGTTCTAGCCTGGAGTGAAAATATTTTTCTAAACGGAAACAGCCACGGAGTTTGTATTCGTTGACGAGTGGGGTATTTCCTTGCGGCATTAGGTTATTTAGTGCTCCCACACAGCGTTTCGTATAACTCACCGGCGTTAACAATGAGGGTATAACGAATAAATATACAACGCACTCATAATACCCAGCCAGCAGCATCAGCAGCATCGACCTCTTAGGCTTCGAATAAACTACCAAATGCTGCTTTTCGGTAAACTCGTGCAGAACAAACCACTTTTATGCTAATTAAAGCAGCAAATCAGTTCGTTCTTAAAGCTTCCACAAATGCTCAGCTATCGTTTATCTAAATGAACCAAGCAAAATCCATATAAAAACAATCTGAGTCATTCCCTACCTAAATAACAGTTCTGCATGAATCGACGAGCTCAAATATGAGTCATGCATGGAACGAACAAAGACATTACATTCTATCCTGTCCATTCTTCCCTCTTCCCCTCCCCTCAGTCTGTGACATTCATTAAAAACCTGGTTGATTCCAAATAGACATCAGCGACAAGCAGTTTATAGGACACTAAAATATCCATACGAACCATTATATATGATCGCAGCACAAAACTGCACTTATATTTTAGTTATGAACACGCAGCATATAGCTTCAGGCAAAGCAACACTGCGAATCGACGATGCTTGACGTGTGTAGTTGCTTATAAATGGGTGCTGTGATTTGTTGAAAACGTTATTACAGTGTCACCGTTCCATCCCCATATGCTGTCGCCCGCGAGGCACGACTGATTGCGCTGGAAACCAGGCAAATAACTCGAGAGCCACAACTTTACGGCTCAGCCCCATATTTTCAGCAAAAACAACAACAACAACGAAATACACTTGGCGATTTGCCCTCATCCGCTTGCACACATATTCTCCACTTTTAAACAGAAACTTCCGCCAGCGCTTTTATTAACTACGGATTGGCTTATTGTAAAATCTTTTTGGCCTGCTTCCACACTAATACTTTGAGTTAAGGCAATAGGATTTCCTTGAATGGCGTACCTGACGACTGTTGGGCTGCAAGATGCGATCATGTGCGTTCAAGTACAAATAAAGATTTATTGAATGTTCTTCGCAATGCCGTAATCAACCACCGTTGGTTTTGCGACGATGCGGTGATCAGCTCTAGCATGCGTACGGAAAGGGGGGAGGAGCGCAAGCCGGATTTATTTTATCGTCATTTAGGATGTTTGTGCAGAATTTGTCTTTTAGGGCGTTCATGCAAAATTTTGCGGTCGCGCACTTAACGCAGAAACGAATCGACAAGGTACTGTTGGTTTGTCATTTTGGTCCGCGCGGTCACTTCTACCTCACTCTACCCACTCCCCCCACCCCTCCCCACTCCCCTCCCCCCCCTACGCCTTGCCCCACTCACCGCCTAATCGGACGGGCGGACGATGCTTAGGCGGGAAAATTTATCGTCGTTACTACAAATATTCGTTTTGCGGTAATATTTTTACTCGACACGCCTATTCCGTCATATAACCAGTAATGTCGTTGATATGCTCTAGAGTACTTTTTATTTTTTGAATGAGTGAGCTAGAGCTTCTTAAAGTAGTAGACGGACATGGAGGACTGGGTTATCGCTCGGCCGACTCACTTTGTGGTTGGCGATAGTATGACGGTAGTACCGGGAGGTGTGAAAGCGATGCATTTAAAAGATGAAAAGTACATTGGACGCACTGTGCGACTGTTGTACAGTATGAGTACGCGAGATGTGTCAGAAAGATGTCAAATAAGCATATGGAGAGGAACGATGTGCGTAGGCTATTTCAGATAACGCAGTTCCTCCTCCGAGAGGCCATATGTGCTCACGCCTGTCCTTCAGAATTTGACGTTGCATGTGCGACTGAAAAATTTACTGTTTTATTTAGCCGATATGTAGTATGAATGGAGGAACTAAGTTCTCAACTTTAAGCCGAAGCTGGTCCACTCGCGCTTAAATGACAAGCAAATGCCAAAATCGAATTTCTGACATCGAAATTTAGTGCCACAACTAGCCACTGTAGAGGTGTGCAGGCCTTCTAATTGTTTACTTCTCTTGGCCGTTGTATTTTCGTGCATAAAATTTTGATGTTGCAGCGTTGTGTATTTATGGCGCCGACTTTCTTTACAGATAGCGATTTGAAGAGTGCTTTTGGTGGTCACAAAATTGGGAAACGGTATTGCTGGCACTATTTAATGAGATAATTTCTTCGAATTAACGCTCGGTGTTCTTGCAAAAGCGAAGCACAGCTCTTGATTAGGATCGTTATTCTAGCAGTCGATTAACGTGCCGAATTCTGTATGCTGTAGAAAATAAATTCACATGCATTAGATGGCAGAGCCCCTAACCGGAGTTATTTGTTACGGAGTTATGAGTTCTCCCCCTTCCTTCCTGCACCTCCCACATCTCATTCCTGTCTCATCGAACCGTGGGATTCCCCATTTGAAGGGATGGAGCCAATCTCATGCATTCTAAGCTATTAGCGAATGCCTCAGTACCTATGAGCTAGAGGAGTATTAATTACCTGGGGATGATAAGAGCGCCCAAAAAAGCGAGTGCATGACGCGCACGTGAACGGCTTAGCTCCGGTATGTTTTCGGTAGTGTCTTGTTAGCTCATCGCTCCTTGCAAATTGCCATCTGCAGTCAGGCCATTCACAGGAGTACGACTTCTCTCCTGGAATCTCACCTGCATGAACCAGTTAATTCAATATTGAAGCTTTTCGGTTCCATCTTTAATTTTCAGTCTTGCAACGTCATTCTTTCGCCTGATGCACACAAGTGGTCGTTAATTAATCTGATCTACCTTTTTCCACAGACAATGCTGTGGTTTGTAGAATAAGAGGGATTAGAAGGAGCAGTCGTCATCGCTGAGATAATTGCATTTCAGCTCGCCAGAGAAGGATTTGGCTCTAGAGAGAAATTGAATTTAAGAGGGGAGGGAGGTTTTGCACAGAGTGGCGTCTGTAAAGGAAGGGAGAAGGGAAACTGGTGGGGACTGGATTCAGAAAGGATCTTCATGAACTGGGGCCTCTAAAGGCATAACTACATAAATTGGAAGAGCCGCTGAATCCCACGGGTAAGGGTTTTGTGAACTTCCACTTTGCGAAGCGGGAGAAGGACGATGGGGGTGGGAAAGCGGAAAGGATGTAATTCAAGGGTTAAGAGTAGCTTAGCCGAACTTAGGTATAACATGGCATGCTGAATCTTCAACCCCTTTGCCTCCATTCGCTGCTACAAAAACGTTTATGTGAAAAATAGGGTAGCGCATTGCAGAGGAATAGTGCACGAATATTTGCGGGTATGGGAAGTGTTTGAGTAAATAGGGCAATGAGACACCAAACGCTCAGCAGAGAGACATTTAAAGATGGGCGGAGGCTGGGTCATACTTTGATGTGGCCTCATTTACAAGCACCGCTCCGTGTGGAGCACTCAGTCTAGCCAACACCCCTATTAAGCAAATCGGAAAACTACAGCAGCGATAAAGATCAACTATGAGCACGTAACTGTCTCAACATATCTTTATACTCTATGCTCGCCCTTCCTTCCAGAGGCCAACACTCTTGTTTCAATGATCGTGAGCACCTTTGCATGTAAACCACAACGGCCAATCCACTTCTTTACACTTCCCTATATTGCTCAGCTAGTAGTCCTAGTTATCGAAAAAAGTAATGATCCAGAATCCAAAGACATCAATTTCATAAAACAAAAAGGAAGCAGAGACGTCGTAGACTATCACCTTCCCAGCTGGTACCGAACTGCCTGACCTTAGTTATGCCTGACTTGCAACTTCTTATACCCCGTGAGTCTATCGCTTTTACTTTTCGTTTTTTTTGGCCTATTCTTCTTTTAAATTCCTTTCCCGCTCTTTTATTTCCAAGACTTCCCTACAATCGGCTAAAAATATATGTGCAAAATTGTTTTATAGAAGCGAGCTGAAGCGTTTTATATATGCGAGCTGTGCGAAAAGCTGTTGAAGTGATGCTGCGCGTAATGTTCGGCTTCATTGCGTTTTGCTGCCTCACATCTGGCTGCGCTCATTTCATTTTTCAGTTCCTTGTATGGGGCCAAAAGAAGTGATAACGCACACTGTTTACAGATATTGAGCGGTTCTTAGTCTGGACATTTGTTGTGTCTGAGAATACCATCTCATGTGAGGGTACGGTGTTTTTTTAAAAAATCTCCGTCTTGAAAAGCGTCCGTAAATGATTGCGGTAGTGAGACACATCTCAAACACGATTACGCTTTGCTGCGCAAGGTAGTACGCACTGTATGCACCATCTGAAGCAACTGAATGAACCGTGAAGCTAAGAGAATACGATAGGCCATAGTACCTATGCGATAACGTCTAAGAAAAATGTCAATCATCAGGAGCAATTAAAATTGTTTGCGAATGTGATCCGGCATGTGCATCTTGTTCGGGACTACACTTTATATTGTGATACGTTGCCTTAGCGGCCCTCCATCTTTGCTATATTTATAGATGGTCAACGTAATAGTTCATACATGATGTGGTTGGAAATCGATGCGGATGCAGTTTGAGCGCTGTGCAGCGCCAACTTTCTAGTACTTGCAGCGCTAGTGACGACTGCAAGTGACGGTAAGAGCGCGACCGCAGTTTCTATTTAGCTGCTTTTGTGCACTCACGGCTCTAGTGCGAATGCTTCACTTACTTCGCCGACGTTTCTGAGGTAACCGTCCCATTAATTCACTACTGTTCGTTCGTATCTGCATCGCATTATATCATCCTTTCTACCGTGCAGTGTATTCGGATATAAGAATATTCTAAATTGCTGACTTAATTTGTGGTCAAATTTTTCTGTAAGAAAATTATAGCTGCCCGGCGTCTAGATGAAACATCGCGGACAGATCGGACCTATGCTGACATATATATATATATACATATATAGCACAGCACAGTAGGAGGGAACGAAGAGTGAAGGTGTTACGCATCTGTATGAATCCTTTCATGCGCTTTTAGATGTGAACTTTTCGTATAAACCTTTGCGCAACCTGAAATTCATCTGCAAAGATTCATTACAAAGACTGGAATGAGGGAGTACCGTATTGCCTCGAATAGGAGCCCTCTGAACGTTGCGTGTCAGTCGTTTCGAACATTTGGTGATCTTTTATAAGGAAACATCTCTAACTCATAAACTAGCTTTTACTTCATCAGTGTGAAATAACTGGCGAATTTAGAGAATTGGATGGATAGCGTTGTCAGTAATTCAATAATTCCTCGTAGTAAGGTAGGCTCGCGCGTTATAGTCGCCTCTGACAGCGGCTTTACATGTGCTGCTTATCCAGACATGCCCGAATAGAATGAACATGGTAAATAAAGCGCTAAAACGTCGCGCATATTTGCATAAGTCATTGTTACAAGCAAAAAACGAATCGAGCATTTTATGGAGTTACTTCAACTCGCCCGGTGAACCGATCGTTGCATGAAACATTCAGGGTTGTGCAGTTATCTTTCTGAATTAAGTGCCTTTCAGCTAATCCCAAAAAAATCACCTCACTCATTAGTGGATGAGTGTTGTTTTGGTGCTGTTTATTGTAGTTTTCAAAATGTGCACATATCTTATGTGATTCCAACCAATGCCACCGCCCAATTGCGACATTTTTAATTTGCAATCAGTTTCACCAATTGTCATCGTCTTATAAAAATCACAAATTTCCCACTTTCTGGCTTGCGCAGTTCGGATGTATATGAAGTCCACGTTACGTGCTTGATGAATAATACACAGAGTAAGCTGATTTTAAAAAATAACTGGTTCGACAGCAGCAATAAGCGATAAAACTAATTTTAATAAGATTCACCAAAAAACATTTCTAGGCGGTTCCCAAAACACGTTTGCTACGGACCCTGATACTCCAATTTTATCGAAATTCTCTC
>JPKZ01002554.1:479395-521482 GCA_000803305.1 Toxocara canis | reverse complement strand
TCACCCCATTCCTCCTCTTCCTCTCCGCTCATCTAGATGTCCCGTTTTATATTCGTCAACATTGATAATTTAACCATTCTTGAACCACTTTCACAGAATAAAGTTTGCAACTAAATAGCCTTCTGTGCGCTTTCCTTACCATTCTTGTGTAGTGGCTTTTCAGAACGGATTTCTTCGTGCTTAACAAAATAGGGACGGGAAGCGTCGTTACTGTTATCCAGCGAGTTAGAGCTGAGATTATTAATGCGCGCGAAGGTTGCTTTATTTGAGTTTGCTTGCTTTTTGTTTCCTGAATAACTGACCCACTGCAACGACTCATCACGCCTTCTTGAAAAGCACTTTAAATCAGAAGTTTTGCCCAATATGAAAACTGCGTTAAAGAATTTTTCATGTGGAAGGAAAAAATCGCTTAAAAAACTAAGACGTCAGTAAGGCAGTTTTCTCGTCTGACGAAACTGTCGACGCTCTTGGCAGCAGAGAACAGTAAACGTTGGCAACAACAACAAAGAAAAGGTCCACAGTCTCCTCCGTCGGCACTTCTAAAACTCAGCTAATATTTACGCGATTTTTTTTTTGTTCTCCAACATAATCGTTTCATATTATTTCTTCAGTTGCATAAAATCAATTTTGTAAAGGTTAGGTTATGGGAGTTTGCAAAATAGGACTGCAGCATGGGTTTGTTGCTTAATAATATATGTCGAGAATCAATGCACCCAATTTCGCATCGGTTACTTGAGTGACAAGGTAGTTCCATCGTGGTGTTTCTTCTCCACCGACAGCCTCATCTCCAGCTGTAGATTTCTTAAAAATCAGATAAAAGGATATTGTTGCTGTAAAGCAACAAATGCAAGCGCAAATGCCATGGTATAAATGCTGCATGGTTGAAATCTCGCACGCATGACCTAAACGCTTAGAGCCGCAAGTATTTTGCTGTCGTTGTGGAAGCATTTGCGGGTCATTATTAGGGAAGCATGTGAAAACTTTAGCGCTCAATGAATGCATGCAAAGAATCCCTCCGAGTGAAGCGTTTTGCAGGTGTCTGCGAGTTGTTGGAAGAAGACTGAACGTTATTGCTATGCCCTCCTTATCGTACGCGCATCTGCAAGTCGCCTCTAACGCGTTTTTGCGTACGCGCAGCGAGCGTTTGTGCACTTCGAACGCTCCCCATCGCACTAACAAATAACACTGATACCCGTATGATGACAGTGGGGAGTACGGCAGGTATGTAGAACTGCCCTTTGTCCTGCTTCTGATCTTGTGCAACTTTTCGGATGAATTGCAGTTGGCGGGAAGTGCACCTGAAAGTGTACGGTGCTCGGCAGCAAGATAGGTCAGCAAGTAATGTACGAGTTATGAAAGTTGGGTGAAATCTAAACCCATTTTTTAAGGACGTTTTGTTGTTTACATTGACAATCTTATCTGCCAGCATTCCCCCCATTCTGGGGATCTACCAGTGCAAGAAGTATTTCGAGTGCAGAAAAATGGATTTCAAAGTTGAGGGCACATAGCCTAAAACATAGCCACGACTTGCTGAATTAATCTTTTCAAAGTTGAGGGCACATAGCCTAAAACATAGCCACGACTTGCTGAATTAATCTTTTCAAAGTTGAGGGCACATAGCCTAAAACATAGCCACGACTTGCTGAATTAATCTTTTCAAAGTTGAGGGCACATAGCCTAAGACATAGCCACGACTTACTGAATTAATCTATCTTTAAAGGGGGACGGGGAGGGGGAGGGTGGGGACCGAAAGCATACTGTGGTTAATTTTCACAATTTTAGTTGTGTGCAGCAGCATGCATATAGAAGTGCGAATGTAAATAGCTAAGCGTTTTTTGTGGCTTACTTTCAGCGCAATCTCAGTTGACGATAACCATGCTAACTGGTTCTGATTTTTACTCTAAGAAGGTTTGCGGGAGCTTTTATGAGTGCGTGAGCCGTACGAACAGATAAGGGTTTCGTACAAAATCAAAAAAAAGTGTGTATTGGTGATCGAACAGCTGCGCTACAAGTTGGTCTCTATGCTGTCCTATTCCTACAACTTTTCGAGCTCTTCTTGCAGTTCCCACTCGCAACTGCTGTGGCAGTTAACAAACTTGGATATATTCAGTTACTGGAGTCATTCTCCTGCGATAGGGAGTGTCATACAAGTGCATTGTGTGCAGTATACAATAGTTAGTGAATAGACCAACAAATAAATGGAAAAATGAATAGGTGAGCAGAGCCGGTGGAATATGCGAAACACAACTAAGAGAGCAAAATGTAAAAGTACAAGCAATCAGTTGGTTGCGATGTCCAGATGAGTTGAGCAATTGTAGCTTAGATAAATCGAACTCGTCTCTTTATTCGATCTCCCCGACCCCCCAACCCCAATAGAGAAATTTGAAGTGCATGAGGTGGAAATATGCCATACTTTTGAATATGTCCTTTCCGCCTCCCAACTTTCTGCAGTTTCCGCTTGGGTTTTTAAATTCTCCGAAATTCTCAAGGGGAAGGAGTGGGGGAGGCAGACGTCTATGTGCGCTCTTTAAATGGCTAGTTCGAGCAAAGAATAGTAAAACATACTTAGTAATGCACTACTGTCGACTTCCATCGATTTCTCGCATGGAAGTCGACAGTCTGGTTTGCCGTCATTCGCAGAACTTCTGTTCTGAAAAACTGTTCACCGCTACCACTCCTGAAAGACGTAGCTGAAGTTTCACGGTTTGTTTTACCTGTACGGGGCATGAGGGCATGATATCACTCGTAAGGAGGCTCTGTTTGAATTTTGAGTGCTTCTGCCACTTCGTTTTGCGAACGCAGAGCACTTCCATGCGCTCGCTGGCAAAAGCGGTGTGTTATTACTTCCAAAACTATGTGCTCATTGTTTTGCGCTCAGTGTATTGTTTGATTTGCTTTTATAGCGTCAAAGAATATAACGTTCATTGACATATCGTAATTTCAGTGAATGTGACATATATATATATATATATATATATATATATGTATATACATATGTATATATGTATATATATACATACATACATACATACATATACATATACATGTATATGTATATGTATATACATATGTACATACATATACATGTATATGTATGTATACATATATATATGCATATATATGTATATGTATATATACACATATATACATATATATGTATATATATATATATATATATATATACATTCAATTTACTATCTTCGCTTCCCTTATTTGCCGTTTTACACTGTCTAGTTTTTATTTTTCTTAAATTTTTCTTCCATAGGAATGTTGCATATGGACGACTAGTTAATAAGACTGAACGAGGTGAACCGAATGGCGTCACGCACGATTACTTGTACACAAACTGTGGTATTTGTTCGAAGTAGGCACAAATTTATACATTCCGGGGAAAACTTCCATGCAGTGTTTGTAGCCAACCACCCGTTCTGTACTCGCTAGCTTTAGTCACAGTGCATCGAATCCGATGAAAATTGCGCCCTCCGGAGGAAAATCCACTCCCTACCGAATAACTTTTCTGTATCACGCTTTTTCTACGGAACTCGTGAACAGTTATGATAAAGCTATGATCAAGTGAGTAGAAATAATGATATTGTCAGCTGTGCCCGAAAAGGATTTAAGATCTTATATTTTATCTAAATTTTATTTTGTGAGGGAGTGAGATTCGCATAAAAGGTACAGTAACTGCAAGCCTGAGTTTACCTAAACCCTGCTCGTACCATACACACATTCTAGTCTTCCTATCATTCAACTGTACCAGCTACTGTAGTTACCGTTGTGAATGCACAGTCGGGCTACGCGATAAGTGGTATAATTGAAACATCTAAAACTTATGTTAACAGTGTACTTTTTTTTTGCAAAGACATGTTCAGCAATGCAAGCATATAGTGCAAGCATGAGATCGCAAAAGCGAAATCCTTGCAAATCTTTAAAAATAACATCACATCCCATAACCCTGAATTACTCTGTTTCCAATCTCGAATAAGGAGTTAAACGTCGCTTCCTGGCTTCCTCGTGCTCTCTTGACAAATTTCGCTTTTTTTTTCCTTTTTTCTCTTTTTTCTCTTTTTTCTCTTCTTTTCTTTTTTTTTACCTTCATATGCTTAAACTTATTGTACATACGTACAGTCTCATCAAGCTGTTACTTTTTACGCTGTGGCACTTCACCACTTTGAGTATTGAATTTTCAATTTTTCTATTATCTTATCTTGCTCAATGTTCAAATTTCCTGTTATCTTATCTGCATTGTTCCTTTGTTCTTTTGTATTATTCTCCCTCGACGGCTCTTCCGCCAGGCGGTATATTCGTCGTTGCCTCTTATGCCGTGCACAGTTTGTTTCTGTTACCTTGCTGTGCGGATAAATCACCACGATGATCATAGTGAACGACTATGACGTGGCAGAATGAGAACGATGTGATTCATGACTGCTGCGAGTAAACCTGCATGGGTGGATTGGTTGTGTGGTTTTAAATCAAATGAGGGCTGCTATACGCGCAAGGATTCTCGCAAGGGAATGCTTGCGGACGGTGGTGCATATGATTTTCAAGGTGGTTTGGAGCTGCAAAATTGTTGAAAGTCTTCTACAGAACCTGCGAGTAAAACTTGGACTCGGTAGCATTTTGCGATGGGTTACCCGGTTTGATGGTAATAATCTTCCTGCAAGGTGTTTCGATCAGAGCTGCAAGTTGTACTTCATATTGGTTCAACGTGTTAGCTTGCGTTCTTGTGGTTTATGGTTATATCCCTTATGCTTTTTCAAAATTGAGGAGGGTCGTTGAACTTGTTTTTTTCATAATGAGCACTGGTCTGACCTGGTTTTGAAACCTTTCCCAACGATGGGCTCATCTCGCGTCATCGCCTCACAGTTCTGCCTGCCTCTGGTCTCAATCATTAATAAAAAGAATGTTTGTTTAACAGCAACAAAAGCATTTGTTTACGAGAAATAAAAGTGAAAACACACAAAATCTCGACAAAGGAACACTGACATTTGTATCGCGGTAGAAAAGAGACAATGTAAGAAGGTGGAAGGAAATAAAGGAAACGAAACAAGACAAAGGCGGTCGTCTTTTTATCCGAGTGGGCGTGGTGAGGGTTTTTCAGTCATACCCTCAAACCTTCTATTGATGATAAACGAGGATATTCTACGGAGGAGTTTACCATCTCTGCCCTATAATTCGAGTTTCCTTATTAGAACTCGAACTGGCACGGAATCATAAGCTATTTTGTTTTTGTTATCCGTTGAAAACTTAACATTTGATGGTGACCAAATGTATGGAAGATGTAATTAGTTTGTATCCAAGTTCAGAGTTTATCAAATTTCATCTTATAAGCATCGGATGTACTTTGATTGACTGCGCACTTATTTTGAACAGCTGGTTTGGTTCCGCGTTGCTTAACGAAACTCATGCAGTTGTTTACGTACGAGGCGTCCGTTTTGCCGACCATCATCCCCCAATGTGTCTGTCCATGATCCGCCTTCAGGACCGTAAGGCTACCTAGCATCAGCACTCTGCAAAGTCGCTTAGGTGATTTTACACTCTGGGCTCGCTTATTTCGTACTTAATGCGCGTGAGCGCTGAGTATAAGTTCGCATTTCACTAGCTGTGCTTTGTCTGCAGAGATGACCACAGCGCATAGGCCAACGTTTGAGCCAGCCCGTGGAGGAACGGGCAGGAACGAAGGCGATCTTTCTAAACTGTCGCAGCAGTACTCCAGTAAGGACATGCCCTCTCATACCAAACTCAAATATCGTCAGAAAGGGCAAGGCCATGCCGACGAAATCAGATCCAAGGTATTCTTTACTTTGCTGGTTTTGATTAAGCGACCACGAATTGTTTTGCTTAGTTTTGCAAATGTTTGAGGCGGAGAGTAATGAAGATAATACACGACTTTTAATTGCTATTGAGTCTTTTTATTTTAATCATTGCCCAAGACGTAATGGATTATGCGATCGCATGAACAAAAATGGCACTCGGTTAGAGCGACAACCATTCGATGATTTGAGATTTGCGAATTCGGTGCATATCGTTGTGCGTTTTTGGGATTGCACGGACGAAAAGTGAGCGTTTTGTGCTGTGTTTGTTTTTGGATGCCGTCGTTCATTCACTCTTTTTTTAATTTCCCAATCTTTCTTTGAAAATCGGTCAAGCGCTCGTTGCATTCGCTTAATTGGCCTCGTAGCTGCGTTGTTTCGTCTTACACCCTTTTTCTGTTTCAAATGATTGCGAAGACAGGGGAAGGAGAGGAGGAACGCAAGAGGATGCTAAATCAGTCAGTCACCTACCCCCTCATCCCTCTCATCCTTTCACAGCGTTGAATTCATCCGTAAGCGTCCATTCTTAGCACCATGTTTGTATCTATCTCTTAGTCTGCACTCGGTGTTTTAATCTTTTGAAAATTTGATACTGTGAAGAATTAGTGTTCTACGTGATATATATGTGCGAAACCAGGAGGAAGTCAAGCTTTTTGCTTTCAGTATGGATAAGCATTGCGATAATCAGCAAATAAGTGGGTAGATCTAGGTCCAACTGATGAGCACTATAATGCGGACTGGAGATGTAGATTAGTGGTAATAGCTGAAGCAGGCTAATCTAGCAAGTCTTTAGGATTTGCGGCGTGAGCTTGAAGAGAAAGAGCGTGTTTCTCGCGATTCGAGAGAACGTCGTGGTAGAGAAAGCGGCTGGAGTGCGAGCGGCGCGGGTTCGAGCTCGAGTTCGTCTAAAAAAGCTCGCCTCGAACAACTGGTGCATAACACGCAAGATGAGGACGATTCGTACGATGAAGTTGATGACGTAAGTTCTTTATTGCTAATAATTGCACGTTGTTTGTTTTATTCATGAAATGTTAATCTTCACTGCATTATTTCAGCATAATTAGCGTTATGGCAGTCACATATCGGCGACGGGTAATCGTGCAGTTTAGAGTGCTATATTTGTAGCAGCTGAGCATTGTGAGACAACGTGCGCCACTTGCTGCAATTGAACTGAACATTATAGGCACGGTTAAATAACTTTTCTGTTGTCGTAAAAAAAAACTTTTCCAGTTAGTGTGTAAAATCGCTGCTAAGGAATTATTGTTTTGTTATTTTCACTTTGCGATAAAAGCATAGAGTCGTTATGAATTCTGAAATGCTTGCTTTGAGCTGACCATTCAGGAGCGCACCACCCCTCTCCTTGCAGTTTTGCAGCTTTATTGCTTCCTCATCTTTGGCCACACTGATCTTGCTAGCGTATTTTCTTTTGTCTTCTGGTCATTCCTTCTATTTTCCACTTTTCCTACATTTCTCTATTTTCTCTAGCCGTTTGCAGCTTCAGTCGGGAATCGGGCTGTAGCTTGCAAATAAATCTCCAGCTGAATAAACTATGGTAATTTCATTTATTTCCAGATGTTAGGGCAACCATCGCTGAAAGGCTTGGACGGAATTTATTGTTACTTATCATTATTGGAGTAAGGATGATCTTTACAACATTTGACCGAGTCGAAGTTGACGTTGCGTTTTTTGCGTCCTTTTCTCGACCTCTCTTAGTCTGCACTCGGTGTTTTAATCTTTTGAAAATTTGATACTGTGAAGAATTAGTGTTCTACGTGATATATATGTGCGAAACCAGGAGGAAGTCAAGCTTTTTGCTTTCAGTATGGATAAGCATTGCGATAATCAGCAAATAAGTGGGTAGATCTAGGTCCAACTGATGAGCACTATAATGCGGACTGGAGATGTAGATTAGTGGTAATAGCTGAAGCAGGCTAATCTAGCAAGTCTTTAGGATTTGCGGCGTGAGCTTGAAGAGAAAGAGCGTGTTTCTCGCGATTCGAGAGAACGTCGTGGTAGAGAAAGCGGCTGGAGTGCGAGCGGCGCGGGTTCGAGCTCGAGTTCGTCTAAAAAAGCTCGCCTCGAACAACTGGTGCATAACACGCAAGATGAGGACGATTCGTACGATGAAGTTGATGACGTAAGTTCTTTATTGCTAATAATTGCACGTTGTTTGTTTTATTCATGAAATGTTAATCTTCACTGCATTATTTCAGCATAATTAGCGTTATGGCAGTCACATATCGGCGACGGGTAATCGTGCAGTTTAGAGTGCTATATTTGTAGCAGCTGAGCATTGTGAGACAACGTGCGCCACTTGCTGCAATTGAACTGAACATTATAGGCACGGTTAAATAACTTTTCTGTTGTCGTAAAAAAAAACTTTTCCAGTTAGTGTGTAAAATCGCTGCTAAGGAATTATTGTTTTGTTATTTTCACTTTGCGATAAAAGCATAGAGTCGTTATGAATTCTGAAATGCTTGCTTTGAGCTGACCATTCAGGAGCGCACCACCCCTCTCCTTGCAGTTTTGCAGCTTTATTGCTTCCTCATCTTTGGCCACACTGATCTTGCTAGCGTATTTTCTTTTGTCTTCTGGTCATTCCTTCTATTTTCCACTTTTCCTACATTTCTCTATTTTCTCTAGCCGTTTGCAGCTTCAGTCGGGAATCGGGCTGTAGCTTGCAAATAAATCTCCAGCTGAATAAACTATGGTAATTTCATTTATTTCCAGATGTTAGGGCAACCATCGCTGAAAGGCTTGGACGGAATTTATTGTTACTTATCATTATTGGAGTAAGGATGATCTTTACAACATTTGACCGAGTCGAAGTTGACGTTGCGTTTTTTGCGTCCTTTTCTCGACCTTTTTTTTTTTGGCAGAAATTTGTGGATTGAGACTGTAGATATTTGCGAATAAGGAAATCCTTTTTGTAATTTCTTCAAATGTTTTTTTTTTTGATAGTGAATGGGCACTCCTCTTCCTCTTCCTTTCCTCGCCTTGCCTTCAGCCTCCGATTTCGTGTGCTTTTTGGTGGGAGTCGAACACCGTCAAATAGGTGCTTTACGGTGGAAACTGGCTGCAGATGGACAGATCCGCAACCAGTTTCCTGTTCCTTTCCTTCCACAGTTTACGTCGATGGGAGTTGGTGTTCTTGTAACAGTGATGCTGAGTTCGGGGAATCCATCAAACGAAGTCTGTAACCGCATTGGTCACGGAGAAGTATTCTTGCTGATCTGAATAAGCCCTTTAATTGTACGCAGTGGAATCATGATCGACGATCTTTTTTTTAAGATTAATTACTGCAGAGAGGCACTCTGGCATTTACAGCATTCGAGGTTTTTTAACCTTCACAGTAGATATCTCTTACCTAGTGAACTGTTCTGGAGGTTCCGATCCTTTGACGAATCTTTGCCGTTTTATCTGCAGCATGGATGAGTGAAAAGTAGTAATGGTGGCGTTATGGGACACCTGACCCATAAGTGGCGCTGCTATATCGCAGCCCTTTCTTTGCCTCCGTCCTCCCGTCCTCAGTGCTAGACAGAGTTGAGAAAAGAATAAAATATCTCAGAAGTTCATCAAGTTGACCACCTTTGAACTCATCCTCCTTCTTTCTGTCCCGAGGCGCAGTATCGACCAGCTGTCTCAAAATGTCGTCAGTCACTCCAAAGAACTTTGACGTTGTTGAGGCGGAGTCGAACTCTGCGCCTTTTGCATGTGCATTCCCATACTTAATGTAGTATTATAAAACGAATTGTTTTGCCGTTACGTGGCAGGTGAGTAATTAATGTTCAGGAGCTAGATTCGGATGAAGATGACACCGCCGAGCTAATGGCTGAACTGGCGAGAATAAAGAAGGAACGAGCACTGGAGAAAGCCCAAAGAGACGCTCTCGTTGCCGAAGAGCAGGTTGTTCCATCGGGGTTGTTCTCAGATTTATCCATTTTTGTACCTTCGCTATTCCTTCTTCATGTTCCTGACATTCCATAAGGGGAGACCAACATTTGAAGTTAAACATTTCTGCTCGTTCACATCATACCTCTAATGCTATGCAAATCGTTCCCGATATTTACAGTTTACAGCGCTTATCTTTGCAGATTATAAGCCTGCATTTCATTACGCGCGTGCAATTGACAAAAACGCCATTTATTGTTTTAGTTTTATCGTCATTCTGAAACAGCTTGCATAGTTTGGCGCGATATTATTTTATTAGTTAATAGAGTGCTATAGAAGACAGATGCATTGGTTCCTGGGAGACGCAAGTGAATTAATGGAATCAGCCTTGCACAATTCCCTCTCCCGTTCTAGCTCTCACTTTCTTCACTCCGGCTCGCCTTTCCACTTCCCTTCCTTGATCATTATTGTGAAGAAAGCCGAGAGAACTTTTGCTGTTTTTTTGTGGTTTTTTATATATTCGCATTTTGTAAAGCGTATTAGGGTGAGAGCATTTCTGTTCGTATCCATGCGTGCATGTCTATCTGTTTTTTCAGGTGGTTTCAACTCGTGAACTACTGGAGCTAAAGTTATGAAACATGGTCGGTAGTCGGTATAATCTGCGCTGTGGTTAACCTTTCATGTCCGATAGCCGACCAATTCATCGACCACATGGGGGAGAGGGAGGGCTGTATTTCTTTACAGAGGTTAAAAAGTTGCATTTTATACCCGGTCGATTCGTAGAGCAAATAAGAGTGGGTGCCAAATGGGCAGATCAGCCGGTGTCATAAACCGCTGGCGGCAAAAATTAAAATTTCGTCCAATTCGAGCGCTCATACAAATTTACTACATATTCATTTTTCGGTAATCCGACCAGTCCAGAGTGCGACCTGATCAGTGTGAATGCTTGAAGATATTTTGCCGCCTTTCTGCGACGTGAACTGTCCAAGGTGCAATTTGGCTGGTTGAAAATACATATTAATTCTTTTTCTCTCTAAAAGGATGTAGCTTGACCGATGAATAAGTTGAAATGGGGGTTGGAGGTTAATCGCAGGGTGCATGTTACATCTACCGAAATTCGTAATTTTAGTTTCAATGTGCTCCGAATTGCTAGTTTCAGTAGTTTCCAAGTTGAAACTAACGCTCAGACAGAAACGCATGTGAACAAACATGACACGGGCATGATGCACTTCGTGAATCGCATGCTTGCTGAAGCGCATAAATATGTTTAATGAAAAAGTATACGAGCAGTCGGGCTGGGTAATTTTCAGTTTTCATTATTTGCGGCAGATTTGTGCGCCCGGCTGGGGCGATAGAGGAATCACCAAAGCGCGTACCATTCCTGCGCTGCGGCAGATTTGTTTTGGAAATGCCTACCGTGGCCATCTTTCTCATCTTTTCCACTTCTTTGTCTTTTTCGCAATTTAAGTTTTTAAAATCGTGGTCGAAGTTTTCCCGCGAGGCTGACTGTTTGGCCTCCCAGGAAACAGGGGATCTTGCTGCTCATAAGTCGTGAACAGTGGATGGAGTGGCTGTTAGCTTATGGTCGTCTACCCGAAAACAGCGCTCACATTACAGTTTTATTTTAAAACTGTAAGAGACGTTTGCTTTTTATGATTCAGTTGTGCATGTATGTTCACTAACTACCTGATTATTCCTTCATATTGCAGGAACGGATAAGGACGGAGAATATTTTGCACGGTAATCCGCTGTTGAATCCGGAGCCGGCTGACTTCAAGGTAGAATATTTCGACCTTTTACTATGCTGACGAGTTCGTCTCCCCGCCGTTCTGTTTCTGGATATTCAAATAGCGCGGGGCCAATTGATGTCTAATAGAGGAATTTCCCTATTCTCCAAATTTCCAATCTTTGCCTACAAGTTGTAACTACCAGTAACCGGCTTGCGACAGTCGAGAGCAGCAAAACGGGTGTAGTTATTCCTTTTGCGACTGAGTTTATCCACAGGATTTTTGTAGATGAAAGGGGCATGGGAGGGAGGCTATTAATGCTTGCATCAGGGATAGTCCTAGCCGGTCTGCCGACTTCGGTGCTGATCGCAGGTCATGGTACCACTTTGGTAAAAGCAGCCTTTGGCAGTCGGAAACAACGGGGTGCCAGGTGTACAGTCATGCACGTGTATAAGAACGTTTTATAATCATCAGTTGTTTTTCGTGATAAAATTGTGACGTTGTCCGCATCAATTCAAGATTTCCTGTTCAACTTTTGTTCTATTCGGAATTTTGCGTTGTTATAAACTTGTCTCCATCTTCTGATATAATGAGTTTTATGGTTTTAAGGTGAAGCGCCGCTGGGATGATGACGTCGTGTTCAAGAACTGCGCAAAGGGGCTCGAAGAACGTAAGAAGGAGCCAGCGTTTATAAACGATGCCATTCGATCAGAATTCCACAGGAAATTCATGGAGAAGTACATCAAGTGATATTTATGCATATCATTGTGGAAATAAGTTGCGTACTTTACATTGCGGAGATGATCTTTTTTTTTCAGATTTTTCGGATCGTCAGGGTTTTTGTGGGATTGCTTTTCTCCAAATCAGGAAAGTTACCTCACTAGTAAGCGGGTTATACAACTAGCGGAAGCCGCCAATCGTAAAATGACTTAGCATGCGTGTGTGCTCGAGGCAACGCGCTGATTGTGTGGTCGTTTAATCAGCACAAACGTTTATTCGTAACGCAGTTGATCGAAAGGGGATGGTCGTATATTTTTTCAGAAGTTGTAATGAATACAGCATTTCCTCGAATACAGCCCACCTAGAGGCGAATAGAACGTCTCCGTCATAGGGCATCCCGTCTTTGTATTTTTTTTTGTTCTTCAGCAGTCTCACTACGTTGTGCTTTACTTGCACGTTCCGCCTCCAAATATCATGAAAAATAAATGTTTTTTGGAATAGAACCTCTACCTAGAGAGCTCATAGTAAAATAGTAAACGAAGCCGCTGTGCATTTCGTTCGAAGAAACAGTTTCCAGATATATATTTCGCATTGTTTTTAAGTGCTGCTATGTGCTTCAGTGCTGTGCACTTTAAATGCTTTTAAGTGCTTTCATAGGCACAACTGTTCATCCTAGCTTCGAGATTCGTGATCTTTCTTTTTGAGCCAAGGGGAGAGGGAGGGTTATTTCAAAAAAATGCCTTGCAATTGAACATGCAGCTATCCGTTTTGAAGCAGTTGCAGTGTTGTCCTGATTACGGTCTAAACCTGAAATTTCCTCATTACATTCTCTCCGACTTTTCATACCAGAATGAACTGTTCATCCTAGCTTCGAGATTCGTGCGCTTTCTTTTTGAGCCAAGGAGAGGGGGAGGGGGGATTTCGAAACACCCATGGTGAGACTTGGCGCCTTGTAGAACTGCGGAGATAGAGCAAAATCATTTTTGGAATTTTCCGGTCAAGGCCGATCGAACTGGTTCATTCTGGTGTGAAAATTCAGAGAGAATGCATTGAGGAAATTTCAGGTTTAGACCGTAATCAGGACAATACTGTAATTGCTTCATAACGGATAGCTGCATGTTCAATTGCAAGGCATTTTATTGTGGCCGTCGTATCCTTTTCGAAAATCGGCTGCGCGTTGCGCGTTTGTGCTTCACTCGGATGGGTTGGCCGAAGTATGAGTTCTTTGTGCGACCATTGTTCATTTTCGGTCAGGTTGTTTTTCGTGTTCTCAAGAATGATTCCATTGTTTCAGAATCAGTTGTTGTATGATTGGGATATTGCTTTGAATATTTGAAAAGTGCGGTTGAGTTCCCTCGTTTTTTTTTTTTTCCGGCCAGCGAGCATTTATTGTATGGATGTACGCATGCAGCACATGTGAAAGTGACAGCGTTGTAAGCAGAGGTGCGTAACAGGGCTGAATTGGATGCTTGTAGCATTCAACAGGCCTCAAGAGAATATTTATACAACAAAAAGAAGCTGATTTCATCTCATTTCCTCCCGTGTTTTCCTCACACTCCTTATTTTTTCTGCCCTCCAATGTGTTCGACTTTTGAAAAAATGGTCTAGGTATCAACCTCAGCTCTGCTTCTTCCTATTTTCCGGTCGTTTTTTGTTCATTTATCATACAGCAGGGTTTTTTGTTTTGAGACATTAAATCAGTCGATCGTTTTGCTGTGATCTTTCTTTGGTTAATTTGTAGTCGTTAGACTGAGGTTGTCTGTCCACCGAGTATTCAGTTTTGCTTAGGTTGGCTTAGGGTTGTAGTTAGAGCTGTTAAGGAAGCGAGATGAGGAAAGTTCTAGAGCAGTTTATTGTTTGTGTTTTTCGGTCGATGTATTGAATGGAGATAAGGAAAAGGGAACAGCTAGCGTCTCTGTAGTCCCATTTCCCCTTCCTTTTTTTAAACAGTAAACTGCAAGTTGCTCGCATAGGTTGTGTGCGGTTTTCATGTGTCACTGAACGTTTTTTTTTAAATGTTTGCTTATATGAAATATAATGAACTCGTGTTGTTTGTTGTGATGTCAAGAAAAACGGTTTTGGAAGCCGCGGGTGTGCCACAAGCTTGCTGTCTTTGTGTGTAACTTTGCTTTAGAGCGTCATCCAAATTTTGTTATAGTACGTTTCGATTCAAGTTCTGCTTAGAGCAGAAATGGTGAGTGGTTTAATTTGGTTGTTTATGGTCGTATAGAACCCGCTGGGCTATGTATGCGTAGTTATGCTTTCGAGAAGTATTTGCTTTTTTGCACTTTACCGCACTGTACAACAGGTAATATCCGTACAGAAGAAATTATACAGTAATTTATCAGTTCTCGTCCATTTATTTATCCATCATCCATTCTAACATAACAGCGCGGTCAATATCCCAATAAATTTCTTGGCAATTCCATTGGAAGCGCGATGTGTCTGAATGCGTTCAGTGCCCTTTGCTGTTTTTAGTGGAAGTACTAGCGTGGCTGCCGTGATTAGGATATTTAGTAAAGGAATGCATCGGTTTATGTCAGGCTTAGATCGCTCAATTGTAAGCGCATTCGCTCTGATTGCTATACGGTTGTGACTCACGCAGATAATTCACTGCAGCGTTACGGTTTGTTCTAGCATACGCCAGTCACGAAAGCGATGCGGCAGCGCAAGAAGGCCATCGTATTTGTGGTCACTTTTATCAGGTATGTGGATGCGGAGTGTTCATTGTTCATCTTGCGAAATGTGCGATGAGACGCACGTGACATAATCATATTTGCAGGGCTAGGCCAGAGGCGAAAGTTGGAACTTCCGCTTTCTTTTCTCTTTGTTATCTTCCCCACCGCTTCCGTCTCTGTGGCAACTATTTTTGCAATTTTTACAAACTCCGTTTGACGGTTCCATTTAAATATTGTCCTTTTCGGTTATCGTTCACTTAAATAGTTGCGCATGTGTGTAGTGGTTTCGTTTGTAACAGTAGCAGTAGTAGCAGTGGTACTGGTAGAGTCTGTCCCACCAAGAAAAGTAAAAACCAGACGGAAGTTAAAGAAAGGAAACAATAAAAGGAATAAAGCATAGGATCACGATGACCAAAAGTGTTTGTTAAATGAATACAAACTCACAGGTTTTCCCAGGATCGAAATGCTTAACACGATTTGTGAATGCAGAAACAGTAGGCGCTGAAATGACATCGTTGGGAGATTTATCTCACACTCGAACGACCCGGAAAGGAAAAGAATTATAAAATTAAAGGTTAAGACTTGTGGGAACAGTTGAAGGCTATGAGCTGGTGGCCAATTGCATCGATCAGAATAAGGGTACATTGAATGAGACGAAATGTCAGAGTAACTGTTAACAATTTGGAAACATATCGTGACGTTTGACTCAACGTGACGGGTTTGCAGTCGGGAATAGTAAGTGGGGGGATAGTCACATTTATAATTAACGGGGAGGCTCTGTTTATAATGAAGTGAAGGGGCAGTTGCAGTGTTTAAACAAAAGCATTGCATTTTTAGTTATGCGATGTTCCACGCTAGTCGCAAAACGCTGAGTGGTGTGAAAGCGTCGGTGACTGCGGACTGGACGCGCAACACCACCAACGCATCGCATTTCAACGTTCGTTCTCTTATCGTCATTCTCTCATTCATTGCACCCATTTTTTTATGGCTGCATCATCACTTTGCTCACTATTTGGAATATTGAGATTTATGATGCGAGGTCAGGTGGGAGCGATAAAACGAGAAATAGGAGCATGGGACAATAGCTGAATCGATAATTGCATTCGCAACCATGGTGAAATATGATAGCTCGAAGTAGTGCTGTTGCGTCCATTTGAGAGGAGCATTAAATACGGTGTGTGAGAGTAGTTAGTGCCACCACCGTTATCCCGAGCTTGTCACAGTGACCTCCTAATAGTTATTTGTTGGCAAGTGCTGGGACGGCTGAAACATTAAGATATCTGCAGAAATGGGAGATCTCAAAACAGTGTTGGGTTTGCGATGTCGTATTCACAAGGGTTTTCATTGTTGATCGGACTACAGTATACATATTCGTATGCGCTATCGTTCTTGCTTAAAATTGCTGTGGAGTTACTTTGTGTTGAATGTCCTCTCAGACTGCTCAAATCAAAGATGCACTTCAATTTAGCCCTTTAAAGCTGTTTTGTGCCTATCGTGAAGTTAATAGTTCAAAATTCAATTTCTCGCTATTCTCCTTCCTCTCAGTTACGCAATCATTTATGCGACGCACAAAGCCCTGCGCTTCATTTACAGCATTTATCAAATCCACATTTTTCGGTCCATAAAATTGCAGTATTCGGTCGCGTCACGATTGCACGTACGGGCGGAAACCACAAAGGAATTGTCGCCAAAATTATGGAAATGTTTGCGGCTGAAGGACATGTAGCGCGGGATGACAATTTCAAGAAAACGTTGGGTTTTGTTTAAGGCAGAATTAAAACGGCAAGTTCTGCAACGTTTCAGAATCCGTTTATGCCGTCGGTGGCCGAGGCCGAGACATTGCTTGGATTGCTGGACGCGCTCTTTATGGTGGCGTATGCTATCGTGGGTTTAACGTCTTCGAGTCAGATTCATTTCATTCTAAGGGGATTACTGCATAAGTTGGCCGCTTTGGCGTCTTTTCATAACACTTCTTGTCCACACACAGGAAATGCACTTGAGGGTCGTTGGTGTATTCTCGTGAACGCCTTGCGGTGGCCTTGAAATATACGCGAACATTCCTTCATCTGCTAAGAACCAAGGGCAGGTCTCGTTAAGGCACCACGTTCATTAATGAGTGTGCCACTCTTCTGTTTTCTGATCTGATTGCAGCTCCAGGCGATGGCTAGGAAGGTGTAGGACATGACTGTTTATGGTTTTTTATTTTCTTTCCTCACTTTCCGCGCTATAAAATTGAATTAGTTGTGAGCTTGCCTCGAGAATGGGCCGCAAATTGCAAAGGGGGGGGAGGGATAAGGATTTGCTTGTCTCAAAGTGCGGAATGTGCAAGGTCGATCAGTGATTGTTTGAGGCAGTCGTCGATATTTTTCGGACGCAGTCTGTTGACGCAATTCTGGCGAGATGTTCTTTGCCTCGTTACGCAGTTTCAATGCAAGCGGTTGTTTAGATGTGACAGGCGATGTTTCAGTCGTTGTTCTACTGGGGATGGCTGGGCGATCGATTGAACCCGCGCAATGTGATCGCATTTGGAATGGTCGGGTCTGCGGCAGCAGTGCGTTTTTTATTCATTGAAGAAAGAAATCGCTGTACTTTTTACTCGTTGCGATCACTCAGCCGCGATTTTCTTCTTCTGTTTAGTTTTCCGCCACCCTTTTCACTATTTATTCGAAGTCTGCGTTGGACTATTATTTCCATCAACTGCATGAGCGGCTGAATCGAATGTTGGATGAGAGGAGTATGAAGCCGCCTGAAAAACTAAAACATCATGATAGTGCTGGCAAATGCCCACCATTTTTAAAGAAAACAGGCGCTTCACAGATTTTCGAGTGTTTTTGATATTAGCTAGTAGTACGGTGTTTTTTTTTTTCATATCTTACTGTCATTCTTTATTTTGCTTGGAGAAATAAAAACGCCATAGCAACAACAATATTGCTGTCCGTGCTTTCTAGCTGGTATCGTTTGGTTCATTGCCGAAGTGGTTTGGATTTTATTCGACTGCATACTATCTGCTTACCTACATTATTTTCGGTCTCCTACAAGCGTGTGGTTGGCCGAATGAAGTCGCTATAATGGTTGGTTAATTCTAGTTTTAACGAGTGTTCGATTAACGTTCATCACTGATTAGGCGCAGTCACATCTTTGCGGCCCATTTTAGTACTGAGCGTGGTTTAAAGTGGCATCTATGAGAAAGAATTTTCTCCAGGGATATGGAAAGTTTCGTTCCATCGGTTGCTGCCTAAAGATAGAGTTGCTTTCGATGAGCTGTAGCATAGGAACTCCGGATGCTAGATCCGATGCGTCCAGAGAGTTGTCACTCCTTTCTGGTTGAGACTGCGCAAGGTGCGTTCTGGGTTCTGATGTTTTCGGAGGGAGGAATTCATTTCTGAAGTCTGTGCGTCGCTAATACTGGTAGTGAGACTGCGCAAGAAAGCCAACAAATGAAGCAAAAAAGAAGGTTAGAAATGTATAGGCCATCGTGCAGGAAGGGTGAATGCGTTGTGGATGTGGTGTTGCTAAGTTTGCTGCTTGCATATGTCTAAACGGCATATACATTGTTTGCACTAGGTTCACTAGCAAGTGATGCTGAAATGAAGTAAAAAAAAAAAGAGTGCAAATATCCAGGGGAATTGGTTCGGCGGTGACAATCGAGGCTTCGTTATGGGACTTTGGGCAGCCTGTCAACCGATCGGAAATATCATTGGATCACTTCTCATCGCAGTCGTACTGCCCTTTGGATATGAAGTTTTTTTTTTCTTCGATTCTTTTAATCCTTTCCACTTCATTGATTTTTTCCTATTTCACGTGCATTCCCCTTCATGTGTACGAACTACATGTGTTATAGGCAAAAATTGTACATTCAGCGTGTGCTATCAATACGTGGATGGCATTTTCAAACGGCTAGACGAGGGAAAGAGAAATAAAAATGGTGTTTTTGATGGCTGCTACTATTTTTCAGTTTGTCCATTCACAGCCGAAGTCGTTTTTCATAGAATTGAACCTTCTTAAATGCGCCTGTTGATTTTGGAGGTCATTTTTTTTCCTTTTTTGTGAAAAGTAATCGTCTTCTACATGGGAGTCTTTGGTGAAAGTACTCTTTTTTCACTTTTTCTTTTCTCTTCTTCCTCTTTTTCTGCTTAGTTCTTCGCTAGCTCGTATTTCCACTCTATCATCCGTCTTCGTTTTGAGTGTACTGTTCACCGATTGGTACCTTTGGAAGGGAGGTGATTATATGTTTGACTTCATCAACAAACGCTTTATGAATATGGTTGAAAAAGAACAAATATTGTCGTTGTTTACAAAATCGTCTTTGTTCTGTTCTTGCTTTCTGTATTTCTTTTTTGTTTGCTTTGTAGGTTCAGGTTCACAATATCTTATTTCCCACCACAACAAAACTAACAATTTATTAAATCGATAAAGTCGTGAATGATTATTGTTTAATGTTTAGTACACGTTTGTGTTCAACTCGTCTCTGATGGTGTTAGGTGCACTTGTGGTTGCGTTGGCTATTGAGGAGAGACCTCAGAGAGAGTCTGACCAAACAAGCGGTGACGAGATGCCGACCGAAACTGAGGCTATCGATGTTCACTCAGAGGGAACACCAGTCGGGTTATTTGAAGCTCTTCTGCTCCCCAGTGTTATTCCAGTAAGCTTCGTTCCAGTCATTCATTGTCCATTCAAGTGACCAGGGACTAGGGGACGAAGTTCATTTTGCTGTGCATATGTAAAATGTTTAGAGTGCGCTTATGAGATTTTTATCTTAGGATGCAGCGCTCTGAATATAAGGCATTAAAAACTAAGCGTTTCTGAAGCGTTGTTTCTAGTATCAAATGGTTTTTAACTTGTTGGCAGCGCATAATAGTTGTTCCTATCTGAATTGCTGCTCGTTTATGAAGTGCAATGTTTATTAGGTAAGTTGCGTGAAGAGAGTTCGAGCGAATGTAGATTGCTGGGAACAAGATACGTTGGTGGAATACCTCATAATGAACTACAATAAGTAACGAAGTAATTAAAAACCAGTCTCGGAACTAATTTGGAGCAGTCGCCAACTTAAGGGATTATTGCCGTTCTTGTTGCGGATTTTGTCATTATGTTTGCCTGATGACTGGAACTAGTTGATCATTCATTGGGGGTGTGAATAAGAGCAGAACGATTGCAGTATTGCTTGACTAACATATGCTTGAAATTGGTCAACTATGCATTTTTCTTCTGGTTGCCGTTCTATCTAACTGCTAACTATGGATGGACCGAGAGAGACGCGAATGCACTCTCTATCTGGTACGATATTGGTGGCATTATGGGTTCTGTCACTGGAGGTTTTATCTCGGTTAGTTTGGCTTGCAGTCGCTGACCTCATTTTCTTTTCTTGTTGACAAAAGGCGCCTTTTACAACACATTTCTTTCGACCAGAAACTTTTCTCTCAGAGTTAGATGTGCTGTGCAAACCTCAGTGCTGCTAGAGTTGGACATGTGTGCATTTTGCTTTCTTGCACTAGTTCAAATAGTGGAGCGCTAACAGATGTATTTGATATGTTAAGTGTGGCACAATTCACATACGGTGAGCATCCCTTCTCCCAATTAGACTTCGACCCCACACCATTCCGTCTTCCTCCCCTGGGCCCCGCTTATGGAGAAGTTATTCCGTTGCTGCAACTCGGACGTCAGTGCAACATCGAAAGTATAAATGTGTTATATACATGTGTGTTTAAAAGCGACCTACCTCCCATCCAGCACAACTTTCTGATTATACTCGGTCGGGTTTTTGCTGCATTTTGCATTTTCTTTGTTGTTTGCTGATTTCTTTTCCACATGATACACCTACAGAAATGCTTTTTTTGTTTGCAAAGGATTACATGAATAAACGTAAGTATCGAGGGAGACATAAATTTGGTTTCTTTTCAAGGACAGAATGGGATGTCGGAGTCCAGTTATTGTCGCAATGCTGCTTGCTTCATTAGGAGCACTCTTCTGTTATAATGGTATTGGCGGTGCACCGATTTTGAATGCGATCGTTATGACCGTTGTTGGTGTCACTGTTTCTGGGCCGTACAATTTGATCGTCGGTGCGATTTGCGTGGACCTAGGAACGCAGCCTTTGCTTTCGTCAAACGCACAGGTATGTGCATTTTTAGTTGATTGGATTCGAACTACTTACTGAATACATAAGTAAACATGCAAAGGTTTCGAAAGGAACACTTTCTTGTACGCATATAAGCTACGTTGTTAAGCAGTTATGAAACGAATAAATATAGATTAAACGAATGAGTAAGAATAAGGAATGAATAAACATATTGATTGAGAAAAAGGCAGATATAAAATGGTAAATGATGCGTACACGAACGCAGCATCGAATGAGGGAAATAATGAAATGATTCATAGTTAAGTATCCGAATTAGCACAAGAGAAAGGAAGCAGGCCAAGAACAGGAGGTTAAGCTAGTGGCAAATTCAGATAATTTGCGTCTTCATACAAAACGCAGAAGTATGAATAAACAAAAGATCGAAGAAGATTACGTAAATGACGCGGTAATTCCCAAAACGTACATGTACATTTCGAATGTGAGAGTACTGGTCTTAAATTATAAACCGATGGTTGAGGCGGCAGAGGGGTGCAAAAAATAGGTCGTTGTGTTGAAAGATTGCATCTCATGGTGATCGCTGCTTTACCTTTGTTAGCATTTTGTGCCTTACTTTTTTTTCACTCAGCTTGCTGAACCATGATAATTGTGACGTATGAGGCCATGGTGTGAAACGAGGGTGGAAGGGACAAAGGGACTAAGACGAGAGTGTGAGCACAGATGAACTCGCTGAAATCGTTATCAGCCTTAGTTTCCAGCTGCGTCGGTCTGCAATTTTCTTTTCTTGCCTTTCTCTCCCTTTTTTCCTTTTCATTTTTTTCTGAACAAGTTGTGACCTCAGCTCGAAATCAGGGATTAACCTGCGGTTGCCATCGTTTACCCTCTCCCTCCAGCTAGGGAATTCATAGGGGACTGATGAGTTGATCAGTGAATGAAATGAGCACAATTGGAAAGGGGAATAGGAGGTTTTGAGCAAAAATATGGGCTTGGTAAGATATTGTAAACCCAATTGTAAGAGACTTACTGGTGAGCGTGGAACGCGAAGGTATTTCCTTTGCTGAAACTTGACGCAGTAACTCAAGTCATCATAAAGCAACATAACAAGACGAGCACTCACGTGTTATCCTTGCGTCTTTGCATCGGGGTGAACGTCGTTAGCACCGACAAGGATTAATTAGGCAGCCCGAGCAGCGCTTATAAATACTTCCCAATGATTTTCAACTACTCTTTACTAATAACCAAAAGTTCAAACTGCAAAAACGACACCAGCAGTTGTTGAAGAGGGAGAAGGAGACGTGTAGGTTGCCGCAGATGAAGAGGAAGTGTGATGAAAGAGAATGTTTTTTCTTTCTTTTTTCGCACAGTCCCCAGGTGTCGCTTAATTCTTCGCCGCCCTCCCATCTTCTCTTTCCATTTCCATTCCCTCATCCTTTTGCAGCTGTCCCACGGGAAACGCGAAAGGATGATAGCGGTGGCGAAGGCCTAGCAGATAATAATTTAAAGGTGAATAACTTATGGCCAGGGCCACTCGACTTATTGTGAGTTCAGGCAATGGCAACCGTGTCGGGTATTATAGATGGTACAGGATCGGCAGGTTCCGCAGTCGGTCAGTTCGTTATACCTCTCATGGAGAACCAGTTTGGATGGAATAGCGTCTTCTATCTATTCATTCTTATGGTGCGTTCGATCTTTTTGGATTAGGTACCATTAATGGCCAGCCTGTATGACGGCTTGTTAATGAGAAGGTCGGAGATGACGCTTCTTTGCTTTGGTTCAGCGCCCCATTTGGTTCGAGGATCGGATGCAACAGGTTATGAAGAGAGGAATCTGACTACAGTCTCTTTCCCTACGTCACTCATGCTTCCTTCCATTCCCCTGCCCTTCCTACCCTTTCCTCCTTCTCTATCCCTGGGGATGCTTATGGGTCAGCTGACTCATCACAAGACCTTCACAAAAAGCTTTCTCTACCCAAGGAGGTGTTTTCAGACTTACCGGAAGCATTTCGTTCATTAGGAAGAGATGCTTTCTAACTTAAAGAGCTTTATGAACAGCAAAAAAGTTTCCAGCTTGTAAACCGATTTTCGAGAAGTGAGCAATACGTTGCAGTGGGGTGTTGCGCTTGTTGGTAGATGTTATGGTTGACACGGACTGCTTAGAAGCCAACGAATTCTCCTTTGTAGATTTGTTTATTGACGCAAGCGATGTTTCTTTTGTAGATTTGTTTATTGACGCAAGCGATGTTTCTCTTCATTACATTGCGAACACACATCCTCTGCATTATCTAACGTAAGTATGGAATATGTGTAGGTAGGTAGCTAGGTGTATCTCATATATACTCGATGCCTATCAAATATCATCGGTATGTGAATTTCACAATTTTCAGAACTCATTGGCGTTACTTTGTCTTGGCCGTCGTTGTTATATTGATGTGGTATCTTTGTTGGCAACAAGGCCTCAGTTAGAAGTAACCGAGCGGGAGCCACTTCTCGGATCCAGTGCATCAGCATGAAGTCCGGACGTTTGCGTTGCATTCAGAACTTAGTTGTCGTTTCAAAGAATCTTGAAGGCGGCTATCGAAGTGGTGAGCAGTGTCTGCAGTGTCCAGCTGTCAGATGCTAATCAGCGAGAATTTTAGCTAGAAAGATAGCACTCCCGACTGTTGCGTTGGGGATCCTGATTCGACGCCGTTGTTTAGGTGTTGATTCAGAGAGAAGCTGTACCCTCACTTATGAGCTGGTTTTATGAAGAGGGTTCGTGCTCGATATTTAGCCTGAAATGACTCTAGAAAATCTTTTAGTCATGTTGCTTGGAAGTACAAATAATTTTATGTACCCTATTTCAAGTTGATTTTCTTCTAAAAGAAATTTGCACGACTTCTATCTCCTTTTCGCTTCCCATGCAGTGTTCATTCGTTTATATCACATGGACTCAGCCGTAAACCTGTATCAGCTTTATAAATTGCAGCTCTTCACCTGCACCATTCAAGTGGCGAATATTTTGAAAAGGTAGAAGCAACATATGTGAAACTGATGCAGTATAGTAGCAATAGTGTGCGTGGCGATCAGTTTTGCTGAACACTAAGTGCAGATAATGTTCAGTAGATGCGTGGGGAAGGTCGCTGAAAAATTTTTAAACTTGATTTCGGTTTTTCGTTTCGAGTGGACTGACGGTGGAGTTCATTGAATCCCCAATTTTCTAGCAATACGGCTGCGGAGGAAAGTTATCCCATCATTTCCCTCATTCCTTGTATGGCTTTTCCACATTTTCACTTTTGTGCATGTTATCCTTATCTTTTCCACATTGTTTGCATGTTATCTCTTCGAATGTAATATTTTGCCTCTCCCTGTCTTCCTTTGTTCGTTTCCCTTACGCAGTTTCCAGCTGTGCTTAGTCTTCTGTTCCTGGACTAAGAAAAGTATTGTACGAATGGAGCGAGATGAAAGGCGTGAAGCTCTCCTGCATTTCGTTTTCCAAATTTTACAATTTTGACGATCCCGGTTTGTATGTTTCGAGAGGTTCATTCGACGGCAATCGAGCAGACATTTAATTAATTAACAGTTCAGTTGGAAGTCGGTTTGTATCGAATCACTTCGCTGAATTCTTAAGGAAAGATTCCGTAGGTGTACTTTTTGAGCCTTCATTTCGTTTGTTTGTCGCAATTCAAATATTAGATTGTTGCCTGTTTTCATTTTTGAGTTGCTGATACAGTTTTTAGTTGCCATTGTTGTGCACTTATTTGTGGGCTATTTCGTGTTTATTGCTTATGCCATATTTTCAACGTTTTTTACTTAGATTTACTTTTCGTTAAGGGAAACATATAACTTGGTCTTTTTTTGTTGAAATCTATGCAAATTTCCTTCTGAGGGAGGACAGTTCCTCTCTTAAGCATGGTACTTACTCGTTTTACGAAATGCAAAAATCCTCTTTCTAACGATTTGTTTTATATGTTTCAGTGCAGTCAAACTGTACTTCTTGTCATTTTCGTTCCCAGTCGGTATTTCTACCAATTGTTCGTATCGTAACGGCGTAACAGATATTAGTTGAAAGCGTTATTGAACGTAGAGTGCGGACGCTTCGAATGGGGTTGCATTTTCTTGCAAATATTAAAGTTTTCCCATCCCGGAATTTATGACGAGGCGTCATAATGTTGTCACATAGTGCGAAACCGTGATGGGAAAGGCGTTATTACCGAAAGTGATCTTCCCTCAGTGGACACGCAGTTACGAGAAAGTTTTATCGGTTTGGGGTGGGAAGTGTCCGTCGAGGGAAAATGTTATTGTGTTGTTGTTGTTGTTTATTTTTTTGCTTGTGACTCAAATTAGCATCAGCATGCGTGATGGTTGTTTGCATGATGTGCCGTCCTTGTTCTTGATTTTCTAGAATTTAATAGCGAACAGAGCAGGCTTTCTTTTTTCATTTCATATAATTTATACATGTATATCTCGTTATTGTTCCTGTTACATTCCGCTATAAAGTTCTGGCCGCCAGAGTTTCTCACAGTGAGAAGTGGAATTGAAAAGAGTCCTCTGATTACGATTGAGTGTGCTAGAACTTTGAGCGGCTGAACTGACATGAAAAAATTAAAATTTTCATGTTTTCATGTTCACTATTCATTGTGTATTCACCCATATACACTGCCTTTATAATTTTCCCTATGTTTATTCCTGTTATTCATTCATACGTTCCAGAATTTCGTGAATTTTTTTTTTGCTCATTGGCTGTGTCTTAAACTTGCCTGCACATCACATTTTTCTTAACGTTTCTTTGGGTTTTGCGATGCTTTACGTTTTTTAGAGCTCTTGCACTCGTATTATTTCTATTAGAGGCATGAATACAAGAAAAGAAGTCACTCAGTACATTTGAGGACTCCCGCCAAAGTAAAGTTATATTCCGTTAATGATTCAGCTACGTCACTTTCATAAAGCTCATCCCTTTAAATTTACGTAGTCATTTGTGGTATTGTGGTTATGAGATGTCGCAACACAGACGTTCGTGAAAACGCTGTTTCAATAAGCAGCTATGTGCACGTTCCCAGAGGCACACCTGCTAAAACTTGGTTACGATCGCCACCGACAGCATATAGGTTTACGGGTTGTGTATGCGTTACATAAGTGGTTGTACGCTAAATTTGTGTTGGCACTGCACGTCTGTTTGCGCCACAATATCTTTGCTATAATCTGTTTAAGCGAATCAGTTAGGATATTGGAGCACTTTGTTGCTGGTGTTGGGTGACCTAAATATGCCAACCAGTTGCTTTTTCTGCTCTCGTCTTGCCTTTCTTGTATTAACGGGGTTCACTATTCAAGGAGGACAGTTTCTACAGTTTAGCGTCACTTCGTTTCGGGACGCCGTTTGTGAAGTACTGGTCGAGTGTGTGGTTTGACGTTTGACCAAATATTACTTTTTGATTGTCTTTATTGTTTTATTATTTATCAGTTTGACTGATTGCGCATTTTTAAAATTCTTGCTCGTTTGAGAATATATTTTTGTGCTGAGATTCGATAGGGAAATAAAAGATTTGATTCGAGAATTACAACGATCTACTGGTGGCACTGATCATGCGCTCACCGTACGTCGTTTGGATAGGTGCATTCCTTCCTCTCCGACATCCACAAACGCAACTCGATTACTTAGTCTCCTAGGACGTTCTGCCTTTATATAGAGGATATTCAAATTTAAAGGTGTATTAAGTCTGTTAAGTGTTCATCTAGTGCGAAATGCTTGCTAAATTTGATTGTAAAATGGAGAAAACGTTGGTGAAGGGGAGTTGCGGACCGCAGTTCGTACTTTGAGATTTGCTCATCGTAGAGCATGTTAAGGCGGTTTGATTCAGTTTACCCATTGTTGTATATCTGTGTAGACCGAAAAAGAAACGAAACGTTTTATATAGAACAAGCGGCACTTAAAAGATTGCAATGAGCATCTTAAGGGATTGTTAATGAGCAATTTCCGTTTAGATTTTAAGAGTAATCAACCTTTGATATGTGTATCAGTTTGATAAATTGCATTTTCGATTGCGCGACGAGTGGTGTGGGTAGCTAGAGGGGATTTGATGAGGATGAATATTTGAAGAGGCGGTGTGGTGGGAGCGCTGTTGCGTTGAAACTGTTAGAATTGTACATCGCTGACATCCTCAATAGAAAGTTCATTCATCATTGCTGACATCAGTCGTTAATAACCTCAAAAGACCGGGCAACAGAATTCGCTTGTCGGCCCTCGATCACTGCAGCTCCATGCATGAATGCGCTTTTCAAGAACATGTTTCGCGCACCAATTGGTGACGATCACATCGATGTTTTCGTTGACCGGAGTACTCTCGCTAGATATGCAAACAGAAGGACATGTCAAACTTGCGGCGACAATATTCGATGGGTTCAAGATCGGGAACCCCATCTATGGAGGGGGAGTATCAGACTCCGCCAACCCTGCGGACCACATATTAGGTTATCGTGAAACGATTTGTCCACTCTCACCTTCTCGACAAGAGCGCTGCAAAAAGTGCATGTATCCAATGAGCTGCGTTTCAGAGCAAAAGATCCGATACGGTGGATTTAAGCGCTTTTGACAGACATCTTGTTTAGCTTTGCGATGGAACGGACCAAACGTTCCGACCAGTTCTCGACGTATTTCGGTCGTAAGCGTCATATCCCTCTAGTCTAGAAGTATTAGGGATGCTGTTTAAGTCGTATTGTCCAATGGGTCACTGGAAGTGATGATTGAAAGCATTAGTACTACTGCCGAGCACCTTTTTTTGGCAGCACTGTGTCGCGCTTCCAGAATCGCTTCTTCTCTGCTCTCATTTCAGCTTCTTTGCTGTTAATTTTCGCAGCGAGGATGGCTTAATGGTTCTGATAGTCATTGACGTTTATGATATTGACTTGCGATCAGTTCTGCGCGATCGTCCGGATCCACCATTTTAAAACGCCATTCGTTTTATTGGAATCCCATTAACTTATGTAGAAAACAGTTGACATCGATTGCAGGAAAATGGAAATCGATAGACTTTCACAAGCAGAGATGCTGTTCACGAGTACAGTACAGAAATAGATGTTCACTAACATCTCGTCTTGTTACCGCCATTGATCTCTACGACGCGTATTTATCATATGTTGTATCAGAGAATATCTAAAGTGGAATTTGCTATAATAGTTCGTTTCGCTTAAGTGACGATTAAAGTACAAGCGGCAGAAGTTCGTTACAGAGTGGGACGTGCGGCGCAGAGGGAAACATGCGATGATATCTTCGTCGGTGGGAGTTTCGACGTGCACGTCGCCCTCTCAACAAAACTATAACAGCTTTATTCGATTCTGCAAGTTCTTTTCTTCAAGGTCGTTTCCTTCACAACATTTCGTTGAATTCATGCTCTGAGTTAGGTAACTTTTTATCCGGGATGTTTGTGGCAGAAGGCAGTGAGGATGGACAGATCGAAAGTGTTATGCTGCGTTTGTAGCTAGCACTGAAAGTAAGGTGTGCACGTACCATTCTTGGCTTTAAACGAAGAGATAGTTGTTGCTTAAAAGATTTACAAATTAGGAGCAATGAGAATAATCACGATTTAAGTCTCTTAAAAAATATGCTGGGATGGCTGCGTGCATCTGCGTGGGACCCTTCGACTGCTACAGTTCAGCCTTCAGCACATTCTGCTCGCAACTGAAAGCGGAAATCTAGGTAGGCGAGGAGAAAAAATGCCGGGGATTACGAAATGTTACGAAGCTTGGAGAGCAACTAATTGTGAGGTGTAGATGCCATAGTTTTCACATGAACCGCAGTAAACTGCGAAGTTTTCGTTGGCGAACATGTCTTTTACTCAAATCTTTTGGCTGAATTTTAATTATTGTAAGAACGCTGTGGTACCGTGGGCGAAGTATGCGCATGCGCAGTGTGGGGTGAAGCAGGACGGTTAGTAGAGTGCGTGCACAGGATGGAGCGCTTGTATGCATTGAGAACTCGGACAGCACAAGTGCCCGCGTAGTGCTCGCCAACGCATCAAATAAGCGCCTCTATCCTCCTATTCCAGATCTTGTACTTTTAGAAATGTCGGCATTTGCTTATTGCTGCATGCTTATGAGTTGCGGCGGTTTTAAGTTGTTCTCTTTGCCAAATTGTTGATGAAATCGTTTTAACGGCGTAGCGTTCGTTATGGTTGGTCTTTTGAAAGAGTGGCTGGATCGTTGCAATGAGATGCAGATAAAACTCGTGAAATTTGACTTGGGACGAATTTTTGTGGATCATCTTCCATGCAGTTCACCGTGAGATGCATTCACTGGGACATGTTGTGCAGCGCCAACTGTTTGGCGAATTCCACGGTTCGTCTTCAGCCTTTCGCAGCGCTGATAACAAGTGCAGTCACAAATATAAGTCATGGGATAGTGATGTTAACGTTTGAAGCTGCAGCGACTGCGCAGAGACGACAGGTCACCGTCAACAAACTGTAATGTTCGTGTGGTGTGGTGGCTGTATCGTGATGATGAATTCAGGCTTGTACAAGTGCTGGTACAAGCAAGGTGCGGGGAGAGCGTCTCGCAGCAGTGTACGGCCAGTTTCGATCAAGCTGATTGGTTTAATCTTCGCATCGATGAACTTGGCGAAGTTTCTGCATTGCTACGCCAGACTATCACCACGTAAGCTGTTTCATACATTTTCGATTTTTCGGAACATGCATTGGTCTCATGGCAGTTTTGAATTAATAACCCGCGTCCCCCACCCCTCTTCCTGTTTCCTTCCCCTCCCTGCATCCCACCCCCACCCCCCTTTGGGAGTCGGTGGTTAAATCATTAACGTGCATATTAGGAATTATTATGTTTTGAATCATATTTCTCATAGAGTTTGGACAGGAAGGTTTTTTTAAAATTAGAGGTAAAATTCATCTTCATTAGTAACATTTTTCCTATTTCACCTTGAAATTGAGAAGTTGCACCTACTTCCTCATCAGTCACATCGTCGCCTATTTAGAAGTCCTTTCTTTTCGGCAAGACCTCATACGCTGGTAATGTAGTGTGCAGTCTGTGGAGGTCTAAAGAGTTTACGGGACAGTAAGGGAAGAAAATGGGTGATTTTTTACACAAATGGAGAGGAACGGCTTTGCGCTTTGAGGACATAGAAGATTCAGGCCCAAGATGCAGCAGGAACTTTTTTTTTGGTTTTGAATGCAGTTGCTTGTTATCTACGTGATAATGAAATCGCATTGCAACGTTTACTGAGAGGAAAGTTAATAGGAGAGTTGATATATTTTCTAATTAATAAGAGAGTAATCTCTATGTAGCGCGAATGTTTTTTTTTTTTTTTTGAATGATGAATAAATAAATGGTTGTATTGAAGTTCAGTGGTATGGGTGAGTGCTGGCTGAGATAAACGTGTGAGCAGTTTGGAAACGGTGAATTTGCATAGGAAGTGAAAGTATGTGACAGCAATGGCTGTCAGTAGAAAGTGCGCCTTATCTAAGTTGTCCTGAAGAAGATAACCATAACGGTCTCTCCACGAGTGTTTCTTTTTGTGTTTGCATCACCGTCAGCGAATGTGTAAACAACAAATATTTCCTTTTCATGTGCTGCGCGTGTCCTTTCCTATAGTTTCAGTCCGCTAGCAGGTGAATGTAGAGCTGCAACATTTGGTACATATAATGATGATTCATCAATGCCAAGTGCTGAAGGACTGGTCGCACTATTTCACCAGTTTTTGAACAAGTTTTAGCCTCAAATGAAACTATGACACGGGGTCCCTCTCCTCACCTATACAACTAGAGGATGGAGGAGGGAGAAAGGGGCTGTATGAAGCCCATCTAAAAATAGCTACAGCATAATGTCAAGCGCGAACAACAAGCTTTTTATGCCTCGGCCTAAAGTTCTTGCACTGTTATTCTTCTGTTTGCTTGCTTCACGGGTTAATGCGTTTTTAATGTGGGGATTGGTTGTTAAAGGCATATTCATTTTAGCTATCCGCCGTTAGCAAACGACCTGTCAATTGATTTCCTCCTCTATACGGCCGATGGCGAATTTTTACCCCTTGAATGTTGGTGAGTATTGCTAATTGCATTTACTGTTTCATTTTGGTGAGGTGATTTATTTTCAGTAATTCAATTCTGGTTGTATGAGTAATTCAACTGTGGTTTTACGTCTCACCACGACCGGTAATAGTTGCGATGAGTGCCATACGAACATCTGCAATGAGCTGTGCATCGCTAACAAAACTTTCGAAGTTACTGGTCGTGGTGAGACCTAAAAGCAGAGTTGTTGTTAAAAGTAGCGTAAAGCTGGTGCAGCATCAAATTCGAGATGGTCATTTCGTTGTGTCAAAAGTTACGCTGGTTTTCGTAAAATATGCAAGTTAATCGCAGTGTCTCGCTGAAAGCAAACTGATTGAAGAGAACGACGCCAAATATGATGTAATCGAGTTTTGCAGAGGTTTTCTCACTTTCTACTGATTGACCGCATTGCTCCAACTGGGTGCGAGTTGGCTTGAACGATTTTAGGGTCTGCGGTGTTATAAAAGTGTTGTATTCTCATCATTTGAACCGAAACCAGTTTATTCGCTCAGCAGTTAAATTACGGACAAATTTGATTTGCTCAGTAAATATGAAATTTCTGTATTTTATTAGTGAAAAAATGCAAATTTTAGTAAAGATACTCGAAGTCGTTCGCAGTCAGGTTCATTGAAGGATGCTGCTAATTTGCTGATTCTCTTGGGTTGTATTGTGGTCTTTGTTAAGTTGAGTGTTAAAAATGAAGGCACTTGTCGGTGAGGGGTGAGGGCGAAGACGAAGAGAGGTGGTCGAACATGCGCACGCAGCTTTACCATCAGATGAGCGTGCTATTGAAGTCGGCAATGGCAGCTGCTCGTGTCACTCCCATGTTTCGATACTACGTCAGGCACCAGTCAGCTGACACCTTCATCATTTTCTACCGAGTAAGTTTATTATCGCACACTTTTTAAATACGCTGAACAGGTAAGATCATGATGTTAACTTACTATAGCGTGACGGTGGACTCAGGTTGATAGCGTTTATGTGGAAAGCAGGAATGTATGAGCTCAGGTTCAGCTCGCAGGCGTAATAGATGTGCTGGAAGCGAGTTACTGCCGTACAGGTATGCGGCTGCAGCTTCACGCCTCTCTTGTAGTGTAATACGCAAAATGAAAGTCATATCATGCCGAACAGACCCCTCTCGTTAGGTAGCTGATTTTTAAACATGCACTGTGATTTTTTTTCTTTTTTTCGAAATAGAGCTATCCGTTATGTGTTTGTAAAATATCTTTCCAGTAATCCTTCAACTACTCGTCCTCTTCCCTCCCTTCCCCTGCCCTTTCCTACCCTTCCTTCTCCTTCCCCCTTCCCACCTCCAGCCTCTGAGCAGGTTTTTAACCGCTCGTTTCATGGTCATTTTTGCGCTGCAGCCCTATACTCTCCTTCCCTTCCCCTCCCCTCCGCTTTCCATTCCTTGCGAACTCGTCAAAGAGAGCTTCCCTCGACGGCATGCTGTGAATGGAACCTCCGAATCTGTGTTCCAGTTGGGGAGAGAGAGAGAGAGAGAGAGAAAGAGAAGAAAGGGAAAGGGACTGAGAAGAGAGTTGAGTTCGTTAACAATCATAAGAGGTTTCTTCTACCTGAAATCCTTCAGCTGCCGAACAACCTTCCTTCCCTCTATGGTATCGTATATGACCAGGCTGTCAACGGATTGGGTCATATATACTGATTCATGAGGGTAGAGATTTTTGCTTTTGCAGAAAGCACGAACTCTCAGAGGGTTTCGATTCCTTTCGCGACCATCAAAGATGGAGTTGCGAATCATGAACCAGATCAGACGGTATCACAGTGTGATGCCTTTAGCAATTATAGTATCAGTCCTACTAGCCAGGTTTGACTCGTTTTTCAATACGTAAACCAATTTGAGCTCATCAGCTTGTTTGTTCCTCGCCTATCCTCATCCATACACAAGTGGAAGTAAATTTTCTATTCGATGCACGTGAAGAACGTTCATTGAAATGGCATTTTTTATTGGTTAGCATATGCGGCATCAGCAGTGCTATTTAAAAGGAGCCGTATTGGGTGTGCTAAAAGCAGCGGCGTTGTTGAGTTGCCCGCTTTCTGGTTTTCCAAATAGCAGACTGTTTCATCAGGCGATGCAAAGAGTAAAGTCGCAAAAAATTTGAAGCCTAAATTTTGCGGCACGCTCGAAGGAGGAGGAGTGGGATTAGCAGCTTTTAGGTTACAAGAAATAAACACCCTTGCTTTTCCTGTCGAGTAGTTTTCATTCACTCCGGTTTGTGAGTTTGTTCCTAACGTTTTCGGCAATCGGGACCCTTTCTTTTAATGAGACATAAATAAAGTGGGCTTCACGCTGATTTGCAACCTATATTCCAGACCTGGGATAGCAGGATAAATTTTAACTAATGGTTTTAGCCAAGTGAACATTTACACTTGCTAAGTTTTGATTTGGTGCCGCGCTTTTCCACCAGCTGGTTCGTGATATACGAAAACGCGTTCTGTAAGCAGTTCGAGACAGCTCACATATGGAAGTTGCCAGAAAACCAGTTGAAATAGTGCTGCGTAAACGTTTTTCATCTGCTTAAACTAGTTGCAGTCTTGAAGCCGGAAAACTGTGTTCCGATGGCACATTCGTAGATAAATTGCATTTCCATATTTCGTTCAATTTTTTTTTTAAGTATTAAAGTATGCGGATGGTCGTCGATTGAAATGTTTGCATTTTACAGTGCGCTGTAAACAGCAGCGAGCTGTACGTTCCTTATCACTCTTTCTTCTTCTTCTTCCCCTTCTGCATTCTGTTTTAAAAAAAAAAGTTTATTCTTTTCTGCAGAGAGAAATCTCGAGGGTGGGTTCTGTGTCGAGCCGTTTGAGCTTTCGCTGCGAACGCTCGGTCTCTTCTTCGGACGAATCGAACGTTTTTGGCATGAGTTCCAGCCCGCGTGTGGGCGAGGCCTTTTTAAAAGGCTTTCCGGCGTTGTGCAGAGAGGTAGGCATTTTCTTCATTGTTAAATTTTTCCTTTTCTTATGTTTTCGCATGCTAATTATCGCTGTAAAATGTGCGGTATGGTTCCCGCATCTTTAGATATTGGTTGGCTATCAGAAATGAATAATGGCCAACCTTTTAAGTTTTTTTTTTTGCAACAAGATGTTTCCCTTGTGATTTTTTTTTTCTGAATAAAGCGCAAGAAATTATTTCTGAGCGTTTTATCACTTCGTTGTTTTCTTTCGAAATTTAAGGATAGATTGCAGCTGAAGTTCTGATAGCTGTGTGATGCATCTACCCAGAGCACATGAACACAAGAGAATGGGTCGTTTGCTGTGACGATGTAAAGGGAGGTCTGATGGGAATAATTTTGAGCAATAGGTAAATTTCTAGAGCAGGTTCCTGACTACTTTATTTGTCACCAACAAATTTCTACCATAGTATCGAATTATTAACTTATTTTAACTTGTGGTGTCTTCTCCGAGTGACCTTCTCTTGATCTTGTTTTTTTATTTCGATCGTGTTTTTTCTAAGGTGGATGCTAACGCTGAGCAATTAAGGGGCCTGCTTGAGAATTGTTGGCTTTAGTAGTTGCATTTTTAGGTGTTTTTTTTTGAGTGTATGTTTCGGTTGGGCTAATTATATTTGACAAGTGAACTAAAGCCGGCTGTGGGGCGGACAGGAGGACTGACTGATTTGTCCATGTCCGCAGTGTAAGGGATTTTAGACGGGTAGCTCTTTTTTCAGGGACTTGGGGCGGTAGTATACTTTGTTGGGAAGAGTAGACCATCGAGAATCCGTTTTCTTTCAACGAGGCGCAGAAATTCCATATATGCGTTTCAACATTAAGGACGCTAAAAATTTGCTGTGATCAAGGGGAAATTGTGAAGCTTTGAGGCGCGAAGGAAGAAATAAAATTTCTCGAGAACAGTGAGAATTCTGTGTTGTGGATTGACGGGGTCCGACTGGGGATCTCGTTATTGGTGTGGAGGGGGCGGGTATTCCAAACATCTGCGCTCAGTCTCATCTCCAAGCCTGCAGATAATGAATAAAAAATAGAACTGTTATACTCGTATCATCTGGAGGATTAAAACTTGCGGTTTTTCAACTCCCGAAAACTGAGTCACCATGATGTAAATTGCGTCGCAGGCCAAGGGGATAGGTGGTTGAACAAACGATGGGAGTTGAGATGGGGCAGGTGAAATTCGATTGCCCTTAACTTTAAGATATGCCGGCGGAAAAAAATTGTGGTTGTCGACAAGAATTAAAATGATCTATTCGCAGATGACAGATGTAATTCCATTGGTTGCAAATGACGTACTCTTTCTTCTTGATTATGGTGAAGGTATTTTTTGCTGTCGATAGAAGCTAAAACATCAAAAGATTAGCGAAGAGGAGGAGAGTATCTGTGGTTTAGAATTGCAATAGTTATACACCCTTTTTGATAACATTCATGCTTCATAGTATTTTGCATGCTTATTTCCTGAGTTGCCGTCTACATTGCTTGTGAATTTGAGAAATCAGCCATCGACTTTCGGGAGGTTTTGAACTTAGCTAAGTGGGCGGAAATATTTGATTTCATTTAATTTTTAAGGGTCAACCGCCGCGAACAAGTTCATTGCCGTTTTTGGCATTGCTAACAGCCTCTGCATCGAGTGTTATTTTCCGAAGCCAACCGAAGGCGCTCTACAAAGTTCCAGAACACGAATCTATCGATCAAAGTCATACTCCGACTGGAGCAGTTCCTTTACTGAGCAATGAAACTGCAGCAGCATACTCTTCCGACTCACCTTCTGATGCGAGTCGCAATGAGGGAGCGCGCATCGATACACTGGCGCCTGAGTTGCAAGGTTACCCACCTATCGCCATTTGAACTTTTTTCTCCCTCAGCTAATAAAGTATTTTCTAACGTAACCTTTGCTTGTTTTTCACCTTCCAGCCGTACTAAACGAACTACATATGTGCAGGCTGCAGAGGTGGAAGGCCGTGGTGTGAGCGGAGGGAGGTTGGCAGTGGAGCTTCCATTTTTTAGCATAATACGATATTTTTTAAACTCTTGAATTAGGCTCAACTTTGCTTTATTTTTATTTGTAGATTTGGATCTGATGGAAATATAGCTCACATGTTTTCCCTCCCTCTTCTCCCTTGGCGGAAGATTTCTGCTTGAGTCATTGTTGCAAAAATCTGTGTTGTAATTTTTGCGCATTTAGCGGAATTGGGAGGCAGGCAGTACACAGTATGGAAAAGATAGCTCTCGCTTACTATGAAAAGCCAGGGAATATAAGGCAAAAATAGGGTTGCTGTGAAGTTAAGAGTTGAACGGAACTTACTGGAACGCATGCAGAAATGAGCCAACATTTCACTTGGGTCGTTGTCATTCGATATTGGTCACTCCTCGCCATGTACATTACGACATATTCGATGTTTGTCCCGTGGTTATTCCGTTTGTAGCTGTGTATGGAAGGTGGTTTCGTCGTTTACTTCTTTAAAAAGACATTTGTGAATGTTCGGTTTTTGGTTTCGGTTCTCTTCTAAAATCGCTGATTTAGTGAGAATGAGCGAATTTTAATAGATGGAGCGGAAGTGGAGACGATTCGTGCGAGTACAGTGAGCACCGTAGTTGCCTCAACGATGGGACATTCATCGTTTTATCGCAAAAATGACTGCCCCCAAGGGCAGTCTGCAGACTGTTGTACGAGCAGCGATGACGAAGGGCAGACGCCTTTCGCGGCAGACATCTCGTCTGATGACTCGTTCGTCAAGGTATTCTCATTCGCTGCTCCGTTCGATATAAGCAAATCCTTATGCATGTGTGTGCATTATCTCTTATGCGTTAGAACGCGAATCTTTTGCAGTTGCGTTATGCAACGTTCATTTCTAATGGTGTAGCTGTGACACTTTTTGCGGCATTTGTCTCTCCCGGCTAAGATGTTTCGTCGATAATGTCGCGAAAGACTGTTGTTTTCGGTTGAATTGAGTGTTCTGTTTATTGTGATATATTGACACTATGCTCCTTTTATGCATGCTTTTTTTTCGGACGTTGTTATAAGCAGTGTTTTGCTATAGGGTCGAGAGGCAAAGGGTTGAGGCGGCGAATCTTAGGAAACTGCTCCGCCCCTTCCTCTACCGTGTTAGGGCCTTCTGTTCTCTTCCCCCTTCTTCTATCCTGAAAGCAGGTGCATCGAAACTACTCAATAATAGTAGTTTTGCGTGGCTGGAAGCTACTTTTCGTGGGCATACAGTGCTTAAATTTAGGTTTGCTTTAAACGAGGCTTTGCGAGTGCAAGTGATCAGATGTTGGACGTTCTCTCTGTACATTTTTGGTTTCGGACATACTACGAAGATTTGCACACGCATTGCACATGAAGAGCATGTACTCGTTTATAAGTGCATTAGTCCCTTTCTTATTCAAAATGTCGCGATAGTCTTTGGAATAGATATCATGTCGCGAAGGTGCTAGGAATATATTGCAATATCGCATGAAATTACTGTTCCGCGATCCAGAAATTCCTGTCGTGGTTTATTACGATTTTTTTTGTTTTTTACATATTACTGAATAAGTATACTTTGTTAATGTAAATTTTTGGGAAGAAATGTCAGCATATGAATATGTGCATGCTTGTGTTGCAGGTGCCTTTCGGCAGTTGGCATGAGGGTGATGGTTCTGATCTTGGCGACTTTGTGCATCTTTTCCGATTGGCATCGCAGACAAACATTGCCTTCTCGGTTGATCAGCCCGAACTTATCCATGATCAGGTTTCTTTTTTTTTCAGAAAACTTTTCTTTTCTTGATAATGCACCGTAGCAAACACAAATGGAAATGATTCTCCTTGTACGCAGACGGAATGAAAACTAAATGATGAGGATGTTTTCTGCAAGAACAGGACCCTAGTTAAATCAATATTCGGGTAAACTCAGGTTCTGTGGGCGGGCGGTATACATTTCTCAGGATCCATCGTAAAATCGAGAATGTCGTCTGACTCTAGCTATGGTATTGTCTCTTCAAAGCATCGTTTCCTTGCACCATTTTATTTTCTGTTCTTTGGTCGCATGATTTACGTCCGTAACTTTAGTTTCATTCGCTTGCCTTTGAAAAGTGCCATTGGAAGGTGCATATTTTTCATAAATAACACTAGCGCTAGGACCTTGTAAACCTAACGTTCTTCCATCTTTTAAGCTAGCTGACAAACTCCTCCGCCGTTCCCCTTTCGCTATTTCTCGAGCTTTCGTTGAGAGTGACCGATTGCGATAGCCATCATGTGGCATAACTCGCTTTCATCTCTAGAAATCTGTTTGTTGAGTTAGGACGCACTCATTTTGATACCCTATTTACTTAGGTATATAAAGACGCTCCCCTGTTGCCTTCATTCTTTCGAATTGCAACAGCTTTTTTCGTCTGTATAAAAGACTCGTCTTCGTTCCCCATCGCATCTCTCCAATCTTTTCTCCCTTGAGGCATCCCGGGGCGTGATTTTGAGAGCGCTAGTGCTGCTAATTGTGTGGTTCCTGTTTATTACATAGTCCTGCTCTCCCATTATATTCCGGCTAACGCCCAGGTTACTGGCCTCTCATCTGCATGTCCACATGTGTATGCATTACATGTTATATCCCCTCATCGTTTCGATTTTTTTTTACATATTATCGTTACCGTGTCTGCCATCCTTTCAAGTGACAGCTAGGGTATGAGGCATAATGTGGATCATTTACTTATTTCAGCTGGCAAGGTTTGAGTCGCAGCAGTCGACGTTCGATCGTTTTCTGGCTAGTCTGATGCATCCAGAAGAAAGAGAGTCAAGCACCGCATCGTACTACTATTCACTTAAACCGACGTTCTTCTAATTCTTTTCTCGACATGTAGTGTAATTCATGCATTTGTTGGGGTTTTGAAGGCAAGGCTAAGGCTGAGCGAAAACATAGGCTTCATGAGAGTAAATGTTTGCTTGGGCTAGAAGTTATTGATATTACACCTTTTATGTGAGTCGCTATAAACTGTAAAACTCGTAGTGTTCCAACAAATGTCCGAGTTTTACGGCATACTTTTTATGTCACTTCAGGCATTATACATATAAACGTATAACGAGCTTTGTTGTTTCCGGTTATGCTTTGAACTGTTTCATCAGAATCGGTTTGTTTCGCTCTTCCATTTTTTTGTTGTATTGCTGTGTCGTTCTGCCCTCATCTTTCCTCCCCGTCCCCCTCCCCCTACTGGCCTTTCTCTCCCGTCCTGCAGACCCACCAGGCTTGCACGATTTTCGATATGCTAAAGTGGATTTGCTGTTTACATCATCCATTTTCTCAGTGTGTACAAATATAATGTCATTTTTGTACAGTCGAACTGCTGAATACAGAGAAAAGCCAGTTGCCGAAATTTTTGCTTGCACAAACTGATGATGAAATGTCTGTTAAGGGGTTTCGTTCAATTTTGTTAGAGTCATACCAAAACAACCGGCTAAACAGCGTTGATGGTCGGAATAGTGTTGGGACCGGTAACGTTGGGGGAAGAGGAAGGAATGAAAGACGACGAAAAGGAATGAGCTGGTTCTCTGGACCTTTGAACTTTTTTGCTGTGCCATTTTAAGTAAAGATTCATTAACATTCTTTCAGTTTAGACTGTTTCAAGGATAGAACAATTTTCAAAGTATTTCTTACCATTTATCTGTTCTATAACTATGTTATACCGCGTAGTATTGCAAGCAGTAAGTATCCGAGGTGCTCGTGGGGATGGTGTTTACTTTGACTGCTTTAAAACTCTCGAACGATCGAAAAGGGAATAGCTTTTTTCACTAGTTTTTATATGTCGTGCAGCCAGCGTGACAGGAATTTGATAGCATTACGAAGCTGTTAGTTCGTAACGGGGTCGAGTCGAGGGCGAAGATATTTTAATCGCCTAGCATTTGTAAATTGTTCGCTTCAGTCCCTAGGACCAATATGAGATACCAAAAACGAAGGGGAATTCATGGAATCAGCTCGTTTCTGCGCTTCTTCCGATTCACCACCCCTCAATCTCCGTTATTCATTCTCGGAGTCTCTTCGTGAGACGTCAATGCAGTGATGTCATTACCAGCAAGATCACTTTTTTTCGCACGTGGATATTCGTGAGCCTGCTCAGTCAACTGGTTCTGAAATCACAGGCATCTAATTATGAACTGTATTCTATACTTTATTTTGTCATTCCTTTACAGAGGTATGTTGAGCGTTTTGTGACTGTTGTAATGAGCTTTCGCTTCATGGCGCAATTTTTTGGTTTTTTTACGACGCTGTCCGGTATAAGTCCAAAATTTTCATCTCCCGCCAGTTTTCTGGTTCTCAACGTGACGTAAAAGCGCGGAATCAAGGGATTTAAAACATACTTAAAAGAACGAAATAGAAGTTGTAACGGAAAGTCTTAGTGGAGGAAGTGTTATTTCAATGCCGTAAAATTCAGTGTGAGAATGTTGTCTTTTTTTAAAATGAAAACACACCGCTTCAATCCATCCATCAATCCGCTTACCATTTACGACGTCTAAACAAAATGAAAAAGTGATTTTTTAAATAATGGTGGTTGCTAGATGGTCGGAAGGGTGGCTGAATTTTTTTTTTCGCTTTGACTATGCAAGTCTTGGTGATTGTTTTTCTGCACCATTGCAGAGCGAGTTTTTATGCAACACATTGTTGTAAAGCCTGCAGTTTAATTGCTTGTCTACATCGATTTCCCTTCTTGAATAAAATCGTCATTCGAGGAGGCGGTGGGGGACTGACCTCTGTCAGCGCAGAAGGCTTCCGTTATTATCATCGAATTTTCATTACGCTAGAATATGTTGAATGTCGTGCCATACAGCTCACTTGCGTAGCTAACGGTCTTGTGGAAATGTGTATTACGAAGGTCACTTGCCGTTTCGATGAAGTCGCGCATTTCTCCGTCTTTCTTTTCGTCCGGCGGGGGGAGATGGTTGGTGGTTGTTTTTAATGAACCTTTGTGTGCACTGCGTGGCGTTTGCGACAATCTGCATTGAGAGAGAGGGTGGAGGGTGGAGGGAGTGAGGGAGGGGAGGAGGGCAGGGGAACGAGTGGACCTTTCCTCGGAAATCCGGTTTTTAGCGCGGGCTTATGATTGCTCGTTTTACCAGCGTTGTTTACATAGAAAGCATATGCGTATTTTATCTTCTCCTTTGACCCCTCCACCCTCTCTCCCCTCCCCCACCTCCCTCTCACCCCTTCCCTCCTTCCGCTCACCTCCCTCAGCAGTCTAAGGTTAGTCGCGTCCGCGCCTTTTATCGTGGTATCGTTGCATCATTGATCGTTCAGAAATGCACGTGCAGTCGCGCGTGTATTTCTTAAAGCTTTGTTCGTCCTCGTTTGCAGGGATTGTGGTATTGCTGACTCATTTTTTGTGTTGCGAAGCAAAGTAATCCTCAGTTTGTAAATATGTCAACTTTGCTGTGTGATCGACAGGAGTAAAGCTTCTTGAAAGAGTGTCTCACTTATTGCCTTACTGCCTTACGGTTAACTTTTCACCGAAGGTCCTCTCATACCGAAGTCAGTTGTTGATGTTTCAATGACATCTCAGTTGAATGCACTTCACAGTTTTTGATTTCGTTCGCCACTGTCTGCGGGGAGTTTCGCTTGCGAAGGAAAGGGATGAAGGTGATGCGTTTTTCTTTCGATGCTTCCTATAATGTTGGCGTCATCGAGGTGCTGAGGTCAAGGGTCATGCAAAGGGCTAGGAGGGAGTGGTCGATGAACGAGTGTAGGGCATCACCCACTTCGTTGTCGGTTTGCATGAATTGGCGTGGGGATTTTATCCACTGCATAAAACTGAAATCAGAAGTCAAACAGTGCAAGGCGTTTCTCGGGGACGATTGTTCCGTGCAAGAGTTGGACTAGTTGGGAGCGTTTTCATGGCTTGTTCAGCGCACGTTGGCAGGTAGTTGAGGGAGAGGAATCTGGTTATAACACAGGTGGTGATTATAAATGATGAGGTAAGTGCTGAGCGGCGAAGATCCGTACTGTTGTTTGATGCAGTGGTGTCGTTTGGTCGGCATAGGTGGTCGTCGTCCACACGTCAGGATGCTTAGCGCTGATCGCATAACGACGGGTTTTTCGTGACGTTGTTTTGGCAGTGAGAAGTGACCCTACTGAATTGTCACTCTACATCGGGGCAGTAGTAGGTGAAGAGGTAAGAGAAAAGAGATCGTGTGATCGCCTATCTACTTCACTCACCCTCCTTCCCCCACCCTCCCCCCC
>JPKZ01002554.1:419488-433584 GCA_000803305.1 Toxocara canis | reverse complement strand
GTGTTGGGTGGGGGGGGGGGGGGGGGGGGGGGGGGGGCGTTGAAATGATGGGCAACCCCGACTCATCTTGATAATAAGTGATGAAAGATTTGCATTGTTGTTTACGATCCTTGCTTGGTCTGGTGGGCATCCATGCGGCCACTAGTGAAAAATTGCACCTGTCGGCAGCATATATTCTAATTGAATAGGCATGAAAATGTGAGTTGGACTTGTATAGCTCCCAAATCCGTTAATGTATGTGTGCTTACTCCGGGGACATCAGCTGAAATTTCATGGCGTGGTCGTATCACGCGCCTTTTTATCGTACATGGGTAGAGCTTCCATGCTTCACCCCGGTCTTCACTGTGGGGAGGTCGAGCAGAAACGTGAAATTTCTGAGGTTTGCGTGAAATTTATCGGAAAGTGGGCGCGGGGAGAAGGAGTGGAGGGGATGGTACCTAATCCTGGCCCCTCTCATGCCACACTTGGCGTTTTTATGGTTTAGGTTCGTTTATGTTGGCCGGAAGCCCATGTTTATCTCAGAGCGCTGCACCCGCTCATATCTTCTGGGAATGTGACGGTAAAATTTTGGGATGTCTTCCTCGAAAAGCGTAATTCAGTGTTCGTAAGGCCCGGGCTGCTGTGAGCTTTTATCGTAGCAGTTAGCTTGACACGAAAGTTGCGCATGCTTGAGCTTCCTCTACAGCGTTTTGCTGTTTCTTTTTGGACGTAAAAGACGACTGAGTAAGTTAGGTTGTTTATTCAGAATAGTGACGATGTCGAGGAGCGAAACTCATGAATGGACCGTCCGTAGGTTCTACGTTTCTGTTGTCGTTTCTTCCTGCGTTCATTTTATTTTCACATTGTCGGACAGAACTTTCGCGCTGGTTCGAGGGAGGTGTTTGATGCTCGATGTTTTGCATGAGTTGTTTCCTATGCTTTCAGTTCAGTTCTATGTGCGTAAGATGCGCGGTCGATGGCGCTTCACGGAGAGTTAGAACCCAAAATGTCTCTTCTCGACCCTCGTCCCTTTTGCATCCCAAAAACAGACGAGTAGTTCTGTTCAGGAAAAAAATTTCTCAAATTATCTGAATGGTTCAGAAAAATGGGTTCATTATTTTGCGGCCATCGTTCACCAAAATCCCCATTCCCGTCGTATTTGTTCTCACTTCCGTAAGACGCACCAATGCAAGGGCCGTAAATTTTGTTGCAGCAGTGTTTATTAACACGGCTTATTTTTTGGTTGTCCCTGTCATCACTCTATTTTTTTTTCACTTTTCTCACATGTTGACTTTATTTTCGAGAATACATTTTTTTTTAGAATTCCTAGGCGTCTTCCATCTAAAATTGACTGGAGTCATAGAAGCGGTGGGAGAGGGAGGGAAAGGGGGAGGAGTACTGGGTGGAAAGGACAAATCCCTGTATTGTCGTTACATGTGGATAAATGGAGTAGGTGCGTGTTCGGTGAGGTCACAGAGTGGGAAGTACCCTTGGTCTCTCCCGATTGGCGCTGGTTGGTTTTGATTTTTCACATTTGCGTTTCGCGATAATGGTGTATTTGGGCGCGCATTATTTAGATCAGGGCTGTTCCCAGCGTTGCGAGAGGTCACTGCTGCATCTCCCTACTTTGCTCTTCTCTGCGCGCTTTTTATTGTTCATACTATGTTCATATGCTGATAATTTGCGCACATCTTTTAGCATGCACTCGAACCAATCACTTTGGTTAATAATTTCAAAGCTAGTTTATGCACGCGACGATTGCTTGTGGGTTGCATATGAAGGCACTCCATAATGAAGGGACTCACTTTAGATTGGCTGTTACTTTTTCTCGCGGATTACATATTTCATTATGTGGCATTGCTTGTTTTGTTCGTACATCTAACAATAGCACAAAAGGAAACACGTAATTCATGAAACGAAATACGTTATCCACAAAACACAGTTGGCACCATTTAACTTGGGTGGATCATTTTTTATAAGTAATGAGATACCCACATAAACGACGGTAAAGGTCAGTGTATGTTTGAGGTGGCAGTTTATTCCTCCATAATTGAAAGGAATGTGGCTTGTTTTCCGAAAAATAGTGAAGAAATGTTAGTTTTTTCTAATAAGAAATAGACGTTCGTTTTTGGAAACAAAGTTTTCGCAAAAACGATTTCAAAAATTGAGTGTCAGTTACGACCGTTACCGAACAGAGTACCTTAGTTGAGATAAGAGAATGAGGGAACTTTTTCGTGGTTATGTGCTTGCAATTGCTACACGTATGGCAGAAACGATGGCATTTTTTGTTATGTAATAGCGAGTTTTATTTGGGGAATGCCCGAAAACATCGTTGAAACCCTCCGCCTTTGCGCCATTGTAGGGGAAGTGAGCAGTAAGCCCACTGTCGCACATAACGCTATACAAAAATCAATCCGAATTGCATTAGCCCGTTAATGACCATCAAATTGCGCTGTGGTTTAGATATGGAAAGAATGCAAAACGACGGCCAGCTTCCAGAACCTAGAGTGTGGGGTTTGTGTGCCGTAAACGCAGCTGGCAGTGCCGGAGTAAACCCGTCTGCTCTGCAGAAGAGCACTAATTTATTTGTCATTTACTTGGTCTCTCTTAGTTGGGGGTAGCATTGTGATTTGACTCAATGCTTAGGTATGCTAGGCAAAATATAACAGCGACCTACTCTCAGCAAGTTTATACAAGTGACTTACAGGAGGCGCATGTTTTATGTCGAGCGTGATGATGCGAGCAACTGTTTTTGCTTTACAAGGAGTATGAAAAGGCGAAGCAGTGTTATGCGTTGTTTTCCCACCCATTTCAGGTGAATCACCCCCTCATGTTTATAAGCACAAGATGTATATCTTCGTTGTCCATCGAGCGTTGTATAGATATGATATCCAAAGGCCTACAGTGAAGAAATTAAAAGACTATAGATGTGATATCCAAAGGCCTACAATGAAGAAATTAAAAGACAAAGATGATGTTGTGTAAGGCTCGTATTCCAGAGAAGCGACCGTAGCGGTTGCAACGGCAGACGTTATGGTATATGATGACGGTAGCAAACGGTGGCTCTCGCCGGATGGTTCTGTGGAGCCGGCTCGATCTCAAGTGCGCATCTTGCGCAATACACGAACTAATGCCTTCCGAATCGTCGGCACGCGACTTCAGGTTATTCTACCTTCTCTACCTTAAGGAACGTGTTTTTGAGCGGCGAAAAGGATGGAGATGATTTGCTTAATTTACCAATGTAATTGATCATAACGCTAGAACATTTAGACATACTTGTTCAGCTGATCGGTTTAACGGAATTTGCACCGCATGCGCAGAGGTTTGTGGGGCTTCATTTGTAAAACTCGACCACCGAGTAATGAAATCAACATCACCTTGAAACAATTTCCTAGTTTTGTTACATGTAAAGGAAGTTTATTCGATCGATCGCTGTCCGATGTACGCTGTTTCCTCGCTCACTGCGTGTGGATGTTCGAAATGTGGCGTTCTTTAAATGATTTCGATCTTCAATAAGTGATTTCAATTACAGAAGGGAAGAGTGTCGAAATATTGCCACGGTGCTTGTATCGTTCTGAATTGCTAGCTGCCTTTAATTCGGTTAGCTTTTAGCACTGCATGGCAGGCAATGTGAATGTTCTTGATAGGCGCTCAAAATGGGAAGCTGCCACGAATTTTTGCAGCTTTTATTGCATTCTGTGATGGATTTCTGTGGCATGTTCGGTTCATCCGTCATAAAGATGATGTGCGTATAGAACTGAGATATGACTCGGAATCCTCCTTTTCCCTGATAAAATGTTTCAGTTTTCCCAAAGGTACCACTCGTCGTGATTTTTTGTTGAGGGGGGGGGGGGGTGAGGGGAAATATGGAAGGGTTTTTGTTTTTTTTCCTAGTTGGAGTTTCGTAGTTAGGTGGGGAGAAATAAGAAGCTGTAATGGTGCGTGGGCGATTCGAGGGCTCAGCATGGCGCGGTGGTTACCTTATTGATATTTCATTTGAAATTAGCAAACAGCAAGTAAATTACAGCGTTCTTTTAAAGAAAAATATTTGCATCTGAGTTCAGAAGTAAAATATATAGAACGAGTGCGCAGTAGCTAGGAACTGTTGATTATAGGTCTTGAAATGGCCGATGGCCGGACAGATATGCCCCATCTCTTCATCTCGCATTGTTATTTTGGACATGTAAGAGCCGGGAAGTCGAGTATTAGTGTCAAGCTCGTTGGGCAAAAGATGTTATTCTGTGCGGTCATATATAGAGAAGAATAACTAAATACGGAAGTTTACATTCAGGATCGGGAATGGATCTTGAATTGTAACGTTTATGAGAGGATCAAATACAATCCTGCAACACCGACGTTCCATCAGTGGAGAGACGAGAAAAGAAAGGTTCACATCTTTATTCACTTTATTTCTGTGCGCATTGTTAATTCAGGTTATAAGCACTCGTTGAACACTGTCTTGCCCCCGCAAAAGAAAAAGATCAAAAAAATATTTTTGATTCTTCTTACAGACCTGCTTTGTGGCTTATTATGATTTACTTAAGGCCTAAGTGACCTTACTCTACTGAAAGAGGGCAGGCAAACGTCGAACCCGGATTGCGATGACGAATTCTTTTAAAGAACATTTTGTGCTTATATTTTTCTTCAGTTTGCTGTTTTAGTTTTTTGAACGGGCTGTTGTTTGTTAATGTAACGATTGAGCGACCATCGCATGCATAAGTAGATGTCGACTTTGCGGTTGGTGCAAAGGGTGCTTCGCTTTGTGGGTTTTAGTGTGGAGAAAGCCTTGGTGGTTTTTAAAAATTCGGTACGATGAAGCTATGCTCGCTGTGTTCGATCATTAACCATCTGTGATTTTTTTGTTAATCTGCTCCGTCGACTGATGGTTTTTATGGCATTTTGTTTATTTTGAACCTAAAGAGTCTCAACTTACAGTTTTTTCATTTAGGTTTACGGACTGAGCTTTATCGCAGAAGAGGAAGCTCGAATGTTTGTAAATGTGATGACCCAAGCGATCTCTATGGTATCGACGAGCAGCGAGTATCAGAACGGTATACTGTGTTTAGTTTATTTCTGTTTCTTGCTTTTTTTGAGGAGAGGATTCGGTTTTGCTGCTGTATGTAAAGTTGGGTAAGGAGGTAATGGCTAAAAGTGATGTGGTGAGCATTCGCTTCCAAGATGTAAAACGAAACGCGACATATCCTCCTTGGCTTGAGCTGCTGTTGTATTTATGATATGTTGGCGATAAGACTTGCTCAGATATTTCGGGAGGAGCATTCAAAAGTTCATTATGATTTCAACTTCTTGATAATATCACAAAACCTTAGTTCTCCTGTATCCGGCGGTGTTGCTGGGAGGATGAGTTATGCGGTCGTGAGATAAACAGAGATGTCAATTTCTCACCGTGAAGTAGCTTCTTCAGTCCTCTTCGCGGTTGTTGACCTTTGGATTGCAGGTGCAGATCTTGGATTTTCTAACGGAGTCTATCACGAGCCGCACCAGCTACACCATAACGCGCACAGTGCTCCCTCCTTCAGGGACAACGATCAAGATAGTATTTGTTCGGCGGGAATTCCGACAGCGAGCGCAAACACTTACAGGTTAGTGCTTTGTTTACTTATAACTCAGTGCATGCGTTACAGTCTCATGTCGTATTTTATTGAAAGGTAAGTATCTGCTGGCCTGATGCTGTTGTTATCTTGTCATGTATGCAACGGCAAGAAAGGAAGCTTTTTTTTTCTAGCACTTCCGATCCGAAAATTAAACGGCGTATTCGTGCTTTTCGAGCCATTTTTAGGGCATGTGACCAGATGGGTTCATGCTAAGATGGGCCGACACATAACACCCATTCTTGACTCCTCCACACTGACATCTTTGGAACTGTTAGTGATTTTCGCATTTTGAGTGTTCCAAGAAAAATCTGAGAGAATCGGGTTAAGATTGGGAGAGAAGCAAGCAGGAACGCTTTTTAAAAAGCTAGCCTTTTGAGAAAATGTGACGTTTAGGTCATTTTAAAGCAGGATTTCGTCATAAAAGTAAGATTGCCTTGTTCTTGATCCAGATTCTGACTCGCTAGCGGTAAACAGAAAATTGAAAATGAAATTTTACTTTACAACTGACCACTGCTTATGTGGCAATCTAGCCTTCAGAAACTCCGTCAGCCACAGCTTGGCGGCCTCAGTTTGAAGTTTGCCTCTTTGTCTGCGACTCAGGCGGAACTGAAATAAACTTCGTTTAATCCTGCATAACACTGGTGTTGAATGTAATGAGTCGTCTTCCATGTCTTCTGGGCGATTCGAGAGAGGCTGCCCGTCGATTCACTTATTCGTTCCGCTTTTGTTCCCTGATGGCTGATTCACACTTGGTTTGGCAGTTATTGCCGGGGTAAGAGGTAACGAAGTGTACCGCGATTCAGGGCGCAACGATGACTCATAGCACAATTGCAAGTTTTCCGAATGAACGGCAGTAACGTTCCAGTACCAGTTCTGCGCTGTTTACGTGCTCTCCACCTGAACAACGCTGCGCTCTTTTTAATGGCGTCGATCTTGTTTTGTTGTCAGCACTGCGTCACAACTGTTTCACGTTCCGGGACTGCTAAGCTAGCAACGATTACTGACACTGTTCTAAAAGCGTTATGTAGCAGCGCGAACAGACCGATTGACAAGCTGTCTGTATTTGCATGCGTTGAAAGAGATTGTGCTTCCAACAAAACCTATAAAATAACTTGGATTCTTCCATTTCAGCGATTTAGTTTTATCAGAAACCATTTCACATCACACTTTCGCTTGTTGCAACCAATATTTGCGTTGTGACACCGAAACAGCTCTGCATTGGCACTTTACTGCGGTCTATGCATAAGCGCTGCTGCTGGATTTGAGATAGTCACTGATTTATACTTACGGGCTAGAACAGAAACTGTTATGAGTGCACACTCTGATTTGGCATCTGAAATGAATGTCGGGGAATTGATTAGCGTCTATTCAGGGTAGTGTCCGTTCTTCTCGCGCCGTCTTGTTGTAGCTTAAAGAATATTCGTTGTTATTGAGTTTAGCGTCTATAGGCGGAATTATGGTGAAGAGTAAATTTGATGCTCGAACGAAAGTTTGATCGTGCTTTTGAATTCGAATTTTGCGCGCGAATTGTGAAACTGGCACTTTTTTTTTCAGCCATCACCGATTTATCTCCTGAAGCACGGGAGTGCCTACCGCAAAAGTGTCGTGAAATGTTTTGTTTTCTGATGCGCCTTTCTTGCACACGACTTGTCACATGATGTTTCTTCATTAATAAAGAACGATTTCCGTCTGATTAGTGGCATGTGCTAATTCAGCTGTATTGCGCCCTTCGAATTCCACATTGTTTGGCTCATAAGGTTATGGCTGATGAAAAAGTTTGTCACTGTTCTGCACACATGAATGTCATACATTATATTTTCCCTTTCCCTCATTACCACGAACGATTTAGAAGGCAGATGGGAAAGAGGAAGGGAGGAGGGACGAATTACGTGTGCAAGACAGTGCGTGTGATAGGAGTGTCGATTGTGACTCTCACATCTTCACTGAATGAAGTAATTGATGTAGTGTTCGGCCAAATGATCGGCGAAATCTAGGAGTTATGACGTCAACCGGAGATTGACCCTCGGACACTGACACTGTCGAGAAATCTGTTTATGCAAGCTGTACTTGAGAAAGATGCCGCATACCCTTAACTCTAAAGACGGTGCTCCCACAACTTGCCTGCCGAATTATGCCACAAAACGTTGTTATCAGTATTTGTGAGCTGAGATCCGAAACCAAAGGTAGGGGGGTATGCTTGCGTGCACGTTGAACATAGTTGCCATTTATAGAAAGTCTTCGCATTCTGTGCAAAGTTCGTCGAGTGGAGGCGCATGCCTGATGCTGTCGAATGCACAGCGGCGAGCCTCGCAGGGATCTTCCAGCTCATCGAACGGATCGGCTACCACAGCGACCGTATACGCGGCCTCGAGTACTTCCATTTGTGCCACCAACGGTCCCTCACGAGCAGCATCTGTGGCAGCTTCGGCCGCACCTTCCGCACCACCACCACCACCTGCAGTCACCTCAACGGGAGGGCCTCCACCTGCTCCACCCCTTCCACCTGCTGGAATCGGTTCGTTTTATTTAAATCGTCCATTGATTTTTCGCTGAGCGATGTGGTTTGGCTCCAGATCAAAGAAATGTTGGGGGAAATGGCAGTGAAGGGGGAAAGCTGTCACTTTGTCACTATTTTAAAGCTTTGTAGACACTACTGGGTGAACCTGCAGTTTTTTAGCCCGCGAAGACTGTATCACCACATGGTGTTCTTATTATCGCCCTTCACTCATCAGGTTTTTTTTTCATTACTAAATAACAGGCAGAGTGGTAATATTATCTTTATTTAGAAAATCGAGATTAATTGAGAACGTACAGGCTTTCACCAAAACGATCAGCAAGGGATATGCTTGTGCGGAACTAATTTCTTTTGGCCGATATAAATGTAGTGTTTTACTTTGGTAATGGTATGGAATAGTTCGCACAAGACGATTCGATTCAGCGAGAAGCGGAAGTTGAGGTTGCAGATACTCCTTGGCTTTACTGCTCACTTCTTTAATAACTTGAAGAACAAGGGAGTGGAATGGATTTTATTGTCCATGGGAGGATTGTTATTGTTTTTTTATAGTTGCCTGTGCATAATCGTCGAGGCGCAAAAACAAACAGAGTAGTTAGCAAAAGTCCGTGATCTCAAAAAACTTCATTCTTTTAACCCACTTTATTCATTTGTCCGTTTATACATGAGCTCTTTCACGACTAAACGATTGCTGCATTTTTCTATCCAGTAAAATTGTTTGGACTAACTTCTGAAGTAGTAGTTGTATCTATTGATAAATAAGTAGATATTGCAGCAGCGATTAGTACGAATGCACCTCCTGCTCCACCGCCACCTCCACCGACAGCACTGGCAACTGCGAAAGCGAATGGCAACTCGATAGCAGAGCAGATCAAGAGGGTGCAACTGAGAAAAACGAGTGCGCCTCTCATTAGCAGTTTAGCTTCAAATACATCCCAGTCCAGAGCCGACGTTAATGCCGGTTTGTCGGTTAAATTTTCTTTGCTTCTTATTCCTTTCCGACTTCTTAGCCTAGGAGAGGCCATACTTGTATCGTACTACACGTAATCAGTGCAGCTAAAGTGGAGTTCATGATTAATCAGGAAATCAGAGATTATAGAGCGTCTGTTGACACACTGGAGCCGGCAAGCGAGCTGTTGCTGTGTTACTGAAACGTTTGCACAGCAGCATGACGTATAAGCGATGAATCTGTCGCTCACAAGAAAGATAACTGGAAATATAAAATGAACTGTGGATGAGGATAACTCAGTTGATATTACCTTCGCTGGCGTTCAGAGAGGCAGTTGTGTGCCTCGTTACCTCAACGCGATGCGTGCGATTTTATCATATCCACATGATGTTCTTCTCTTCACTCATTTAAAAATTTATGGCGATTTCTAACATTTTACGGCCTCTTTTGGATGGCAGAGATGAGAGAGGACTAATGACGGGCTCGTAGCCTTAGGTGGAGATTTCACGCATGGCTACGAGCTCCTCATAGGACGCCAATCGCTATAGACATGTTCAATGGTTTATGAACTTTGCTTACTAAGGCTCATGTATAATTGACTTTGATAGGACTTATGTACAGCTGTTCTGCATATCTCATAATTAGACAGTGAGCGAAAACGTTTGCTCGCGGTTTGAATGCCACACGTTACGCTTTTCGTTGCTTTTATTGGTGGATACGATGGTTAGCTGGGTTGTTTGATGTGAATTGGACATATTCGGTGGTAACACTAACATTTTAGGATGAGTGTTGATATGTATAGTGAGTGTTGACATATATATATGTATATATATACATATATATATGTATATATGCATATATATGTACACATATATGTATATGTTTATATATACATATATGTATATACATATACATATACATATATATATATATATGCATATATGTATATACACACATACACATATGTATATACGTATATGTACATATATATACACACGCCCCCATATATATGAATGTTTTGTGCTTCGAGCAACAATGCAGCAAAGAATGCTTATTTGTAGGAGGGACGCGTGCTCGTGGCGATCTCTTCTCGGAGTTGGAGGCCACTCTCAACAAGCGCAAAAATAACGCCGAGAATGCCGACTCCAGGCCTAATGGTATTTAATATTCATTGTTCTTTAGTTTCACCCATGATTAAATCTTCATTTAAAATCGAAATGCTTTCACGATATGCAGTCTCGACAAGCAGTCTCATTTCGATATGCGATTTCGAGAGCTCTATGTCGGAGTTGCAAATGGATAAACTAGCGTTTATGAGCAACCACTATTCGTTCTGCGCGAGTTCCATTAAATCATTCTAACTTTTTTGTTGTCTGCAAATGAAAATAGAGAACAAGAAAAGAAAGGGATTCTCATCTGAGTGCACGTATATGGCACTGCTCGTTAAAATAACTGCGCTTATCTTGTGTTGCCGGAAAGTGCCCGATTGGTGTGTCCTTGCAACAGTTATTTGTTGTGGACATTGTGATTTGCTTTTTGCAAAAATTCATACGAATACTGTCTTGTTTATTATAATTTCTTCATTTGGATACTGTGATCAATTTTCTGCATCACAAAAGTACGTTACAAACGGAAATATTCTTTGGTAATGTGATTTTTGTTGGGCGTATTGGTAATTGTACAGCAGTTTGATTCATCGGTCATTCAGGAGAATCGGTGACAACTTCGACGAATGGAGGTATTCGACGAGCGTGGGAGAAGCCATCGGGCGGTCCGATTAACGGTTCGAATTCTGCAACTGAATCGCCTAAGACTCATCGCAAGTATGTCTTTTTGTTTGTAGCCATCTTTGCTCCTTCAAATTTCTTTCTCTGATATTTGCCTGAAGGTGAGAGGGTTGTGCGTGATTTTCGAATTCATAATTTTGGCGTTATTATGCTATTCTTTCGAAAACTCTCCACTTCCAGCTACCCTTCGAAAATGTCTGACGTGCACATATTGATGCATCTTTATTTCGTTTTCTTTCCGTCGGTCTTTTTGCATTTTATTTTTTTTTCAATTTTCGAGTGCTGCACGCTGTGCATATCGAGGAATGTATAGTGCACAGGTGGAACACAGAGAGAAATGAGAAGTTTGCATCGTTCCGAGAAAAGCACGGCGTACAGAAGCGTAATTTTTTGTCTAGGGTCTTCTCCATGTGATCGTTTCGCGAACTGGTTTCAGAGTGGTTGTTCGTTACTGTACTGCTTACCTTGACTCGCATGAGACATGAACCACATATTTCATGTCTCTGGAAACATTCCAGCACTTTATAGAGAACAGTAATAAAAGAAGGAAGTAACAAATAATTTTGCAGATTTTTTTCATTCATCAGTAGCATCCGTTATGTACGAACGAAAGTTTATACACAGAGGAGAAGAAACAAATTTTAGTCATTCCCTTTCAACGAATTATTTTTTCACGTGTAAAAATGTTGCGGATCATAAATAATGGTTGTGAAATTTCCTGAAGGACACATTTGGTTAGGATTGAAAGCCAGGTTATGTACCCAGTTGGGTTTATGAGTCTCGGTGCTGATTTGCTTTAAAGTATTATTGCAACTCAAAGCGACATTAAAAATATGGCCTATGGGCATTATAACGTTCACAACGAAGACCACACAAGCAACACCGTACCCATCGCTCGGAAATAGGCATTTGAAGACTGGTGCACAGTTGTTCAAAAACTCTTGCGGATGGGTCATGATATATGGTCGAAACTGAGATGGATTAAGCGTTTTGGATAATGAAACGGAGTTGCTGGAGTATACTTGTATGTGCTTAACTGAACGAGATCTCCGTCATTTTCAACAGTATTCATTTTCCTGATATTTTGTTTCCTCGTCTGCAAGACGTGCGTAGAAAAAAATGAAATTTGTTCTTTCGTAGGCAGCAGTTATTTTCACCCATCTTCCGATTTTTGCTGAATAATACATTTCAGCTGGTTTCGCGTCGACCAAGTGGGTTCTGTATCAGCTGGTTTTACTTCATCTCATTCATAGGCTTAGTTAAATGGCGTATCGTCTTGACGTGCTCATCATATGGCAGATACCTGTAGATTTATCCTTCCCATAAGGTGTGCGTTTATTTCGATGAAGAAATAAGTATTAATGGTTTTGTAGTATTGGCAGGGCGCCAAGTGGTTCCTCCATTTCGAGCCAAGAGGAACCACGCACAGCAATTAATGGTCAGTTGGCGGGCACTTCGGCTACTCCAAGCGCGGTGATAAGCGCAGTAGCTGCAGGAACGTCAAGTGGGGTCACTGTGGAAATGCTAGAAAGATGGAAGCAGGATGTACTAAGCGAGATTCGCGCCGAATTCAACAAGGCCAAGAACGAAATTATCGAGGCGATACGTGCTGAACTGCTAAGAAGGTAGACGCGCATGCGTGCGTCGTCTTTGTTCATCTCGTTTTGTTTGGATTAGTGGTGATTCGACTGCTTCACATCTTTATTGTCGGTACTGTGGGACTTGTTCACTGAAATTGTACGAAATTTCTCGTGCGATCATTAGAAGGACCGAGAGCACGCCGCGAGAACGAATCCATTGGAAATATGGTAACCTTTCTTGGCTGCCTTATTGGGCGGAGAGGATGCTGAGTGTATGAAGTGAAACAACTCAAGTGAGTGCTTTTAATAGATCGTTCTACTTCAACTTTTAGGAATTAATGAAGGGAGTGCCTTACTCGTATTCATCGGTCCTTTTGTTGGGTTTTTTAATCGACGAGGGAAGGGTAGATGACTGGGCGTTAATCGATCGCGAACTGAGAGAGCCGAATCACTGTTGATGTTGACTGTTGCATAAGTGCTAGTCTTTACACTTGTATACGAAGAACAATTCTCTGTTTCATGAATTTGTTTTTTCATGTCGTTGTTTTTTGGAATTGGTCGTCGATCGTGTGATCGGTATCGCTCACTACGACACTTCGTTCATCGGCCTTCTTTTGGCATATATTGACAAATCAAAATCACTGCTTATGGCTATGCTTCATCATGCTTTTACATTTATGTGAACCCATCTTGGGTTTGAACCGCGAAGCGCTTCGGGTAAAACTGCATATTTCAAGAGAGTCCATTTGTTTCTGCTTTGCCTATCTCAAAGGATCGATTTGTTCCTCCCTATTTGGTGAATACTTACCTCCATCTGCTCTTTTTTGTTCTACTAGACTGTATCTCTTTTCTCTGTTTTAGTCTCTTGTCGGTTTCTTGCAAAAAATTACGTCGGCTAACGCAAACTTGTTATTATTGTCGATGTATTCATCTCTTGCAAGAACCGCTATAGAGTGAGGTGGAAATTCAGTACGGAAAAAAAAAGTGAATTTGCTTAGCGTTGACTGTGTAAATGTTGAGATTACGAACGGCCAACTCATAAGCTGAAGTCGCCCACAAGACGAAAATTTGAGATAGACGGACCCATCTGTTTGTTGGTCGATGGCACATAAAAATCCAACCGTTTCACTTGGATAATTGTACTCAGCCAACTGTCGCTTCGGTGTGCGAGAGATCCGTAAATTCGTTTATCTGTTGTTGTGGACGTCGCCTGTTGTAAGTGTATACTGCAATCTTGGATGAACAATGAGCGAATGACCTGTGCATCCTGATTAGCTCTGCAAATGAAATGTTACGGAAATGCAGCTCCCGAATTGCAGCTTTCTAGTCCTAGTGACGTTTTATTGACAGGCGTTGCTGGCTGGAGTTGGGGGCGGCGGTCGTGTGGGGTTCCTGTTTTGTGTAGAGCTGTCATTGGCTGAATTGAGTTTTCAGTATGCACACGTGTTATGTGTAAGGTGTTTTTCGTTGCTGCTCTGATATAGAATAATTATCGTGTTACCGAGATTCAGGCTAACCTTGGCCTTTTCTGCTCATGTTAATGCTGTCTTCGCGATTCTCCGTTGTTTGGGAAGTGCTGATCTGATGGCTCACCTGTTAGAACGTAACGTTTGCAGTGTTTTCGTTACAACACTGATATACATAGCTCAGTGCGGCTAAAGCATCCCATCTTCCCTG
>JPKZ01002554.1:408208-419395 GCA_000803305.1 Toxocara canis | reverse complement strand
GGAGTAGGTGGGAGAGTGCATTTAATATAATTATGGGGCAGCTTATGTATACGCTAATGTGTAAGACGCCCTTGCTGTTGGTGTTATTTTGCCTTGTACATTGCCATTCAACAGCTGTAACGCATATCTTTATTGCTGTTTTATTGTAATCTTTTTATTGATCTTACTGATTTATTTTTGCAGCAATTGCAATCGATGTGTATTATTTGTAAATTTTTGCGTACTTTATGCGCCGCTTATAGCAGTTGTTCGGACGAGCACTGTGTTGTTTGTTGTGAGTGTTTCTTATATGGGTTTGTGCTAGCTTTTGTGCTGAACTCATAGGAACGATTGTGTATGTGGTTCATCTCGAAGATACAACCTCTTGCTGAGATACGTTTCGCTTTGATAGCAGTTTATTTCAGCCGTTTTGCCTTTTGGCGTTAGTGTTGCTGTTCAGAAAAATGAAGAGGTGAAATCGTATTCAATTAAGGAAAACATTTGAGATGTGTCAGAAGAAAGAGATTTGGCGGTCGAACAGGCAATGACCATTTACTTATAATTTGCTATCGCACGAAGGAATGTTTCTTTTTTTGCAAGCCGAATTCACATAGCGATTCGCCAGATGTGATATTAAAGCCGTCGTCATTGTTTGTTGACTCGACAACAATTGATCCAGTTTTTGCGTCACGCTTCCATGATGTGCGTTATGCTAATCAAATACTGTTTCGCTACCGGTGCTACACAGAGATGTTGTTCACTTGTTTTGGTTATTTTCCTCAGTAGTTGATGCACAGTCGTTCGTGTCCGTAAAATGCTGTCATTTCGTGAGAATAGTTTCCGTCTTCATCGATTTGCGTTCGTCTGATGCATAGCAATTAACCAGCGTTGCGAATTGGATAGTTTTGGTGCTCCATTTAGATGTTTGCTGTGAAGCTGTAGTTGTTCTGGTGGACAGTGAGTGTTCCAGCGTTACATTTTTATTTAGGCCTAGTGCGAACGAAAAAAAACGCATTGATTCAGCCAGCGTTTAAGTATTTTGCTTGGCTGATAATATATAGGGTCTTTCTCTCACGTTGTTTTCACTTTCTCCGGTTTACTGTTGGTCTTATCGCAGTTGAAAAGTCACGTTTTGGAGGGCGACATGCGGAGATGTGCGGTGACGATGCGTTTGCTTTTGGGCATCACACCGATTGTTTGGATCGAATAATCTACGTGATTTGGCTTGTTGATTGGGTGGCAAAATTTTGTGGAATTTGGAAATTTTATTAGAAAAGAAGTACTAAACTATTATAAATAATAAGAATTGTTGTAAGCGTTGAAGTGAAACGTTTCATGACTTATATTTGTATTCCTCTTCAACTGGCTGCAATATGTTTTTTTGTTATTCGCTTGTCAGTTTGTCGATTTAAAAAAAAAGTAAATTATTTCGTTAAAATAGCATCGCTTTCACCAAATGACCAGGTAACAGTCCAGAGCACATCTAACCAACATCGACCATGATTGAGAACTCGTGTGAAGGGCGACGATGTTGTAGAGCTGAGTGAGCTCAGTTCGACTTAGTTCCCAGCTTACTGTGATTTGCTTAAAACATGTGGTACCGATGATTCGAGCACTGGTGTTCTGTAAGTTCATTTGAGGCGGCATAAGTAGTACACGGCATGCTCACGTGAACTTAATGTGCTCGCAATCGTGACGTGATAGTTGCGGCAGTGCGACATCGTGGGTGGGACATGGGAGGGAGTAGTAGTGTGAAGGTGCGGCAACATGACGCTGCAAATAGACACGCTACCTGGTGCTAGTAGTGCGTATATTACAGCGTTGGTACGAATTAGAGTAACTAATAAAGTAGTGAGTGAATGGTCGAGTGAACATATCATGCCAACTGCAACGTGTAGTTGCTGCGCCGTGAATGGCGATTTCGGTAAAGTTCAACTTTGAGTGAGCACGTTGAAGTAAAAATGGTGAATGTTGTGAGAAAGAGATGCGGTTTTCCATGCACGCAGTTGAAGAGATCTTTGCAGTGATGTAGTACTGCAATGCCGTCACGTTTGAGTCGCCACAGTAAAGTTTCGCCATTGGTAATTATTTAAGGTGATATGAGCGACGGGGTGCTTCCAGCGTGTCTGGCCAGGTTTGTCATATGGAAAGTCAGTGTCAGCAGTCGTCTTCCTAGTAGGTTCTGTTTTTCTTGCTGAGCGCACCCTAATCGCTCTTAACGGTCGTTTTCGTTGTGTTATGAAAATCAAGCCACGCATGGAGTGTACATTGTAAGGAAAAGTGGGACGTTCCATAACGGTAGTGTCGCGCCTCCTTTTTTATGTTCCTTGGGGTACTCTGAAGTCTTATTGCAGTATATTTGGTGGCAGATGTTTGTCTGTTCATTTCCGACTTGCTAATGTTATTTCATCTTCAACCTCGATGGCATAAATGTGCATGTGATGCGACTCAATGCGTAAAACTAGGACGGAAACTGGGTGTGAAATATACGGTGGATCTCGCAATTGCTTCTGCTGATTATCGAACGAGTTAGCCGTTAGTCATCCCTGATTGTAGAGTTGCATGATCAGTAGGACTGCAGCTGTAAGAAGAGGAATGTTGAACATTTAAAAGTAAAATGTAAAACATAATTTAGTAAGTTACTGCAGTTTTTTTGAACCATAGTAAATTGTGAAGCAGATTTTCTGCGCTTAATGTTCAGCCATTAACGGTTGTAGTCCTGCCGTGTCTTCGATTGTTCTATTGTATTTTATGGAATTATTATGTACTGCTTCGGGAGCATTCCATTTCAAATCGTTGTAAGCTGATAAATATGTACTCTCTATCATTAAGAGAGAGAGAGAATCTTTATTTACAATAAAGAAAGCATGTAACAACGCCTCCAGAAAAAAAAAAGTATACACGAAAGCTATAATATATTCATAAGTATAAACACTGCAATTAACCATGCGTTTAAATACCCATAGACATTGATGAGAGTAGAAAAACAAGAGATCATAAGCAATGGACATGTAGGCATGCATAATAACAGTCGATAATGAATTACAGCCGACAAGCAGCAGGTATTGTCGTTAGATCACACTGCTCCAAGCGTCGCTTAAAACAAGACAAATTACCAACCATAATGACATCACATGGCAAGGAGTTCCAGATAGGTACAACACGAAAAGCGAAAGAGTTAAGCACATCAGTTCGACTCGTTGTCTTCCTTTCGATTTGCAGAGGGTGAAACCTCGAGCGGGATGCAAACTTTGTAAAAGAAAAAATGCTCTTGAACGGAATTCCCGAAAAACCTTTAACAATCTTAAAACAAAAGTGTAGATCGAACTGGACTCTTCGATGCCATAGAGGCTTCAAATCAAAAATGCGAAGTCGCTGCTCATAATTGGGCTGGAACGGTCCACGAAAAGCTTTCCTAAAAGCCATCTTAGTAAATCGTCGTTGGACTCTTTCGATCATTTCGATATCCCTTTTCACAGACGGGGACCAGACCTGAGTACAGTATTCTAAGATGGGGCGACAGTAGGCAACGAAGGCTTTCCGATAACTTTCAACGCTACTGTATTGCACAGCGCGCAGAATGTAGTTCGCTACTTGAGCAGCTCTCCGCGAAACTTCAACACAGTGATTATGCCAATTAAGGTCGGAACTCACATAAACACCTAGATCCTTCATCACTTCCTTTGCAGGAAGATCGAAACCACATAAATGTAGAGGGCATTCAGTCGAGAAATTTAAATGCAGGACAAAACATTTCTCAGGGGATATATCAAGTTGCCATAGCTGTGACCACAGTTCCAGTGAAATCATGTCCTGGCGTAGCACACTGTAATCGAACTGGGGATCTGTAATCATAAATACTTTTTCATTCTAGCCCAAAAACGCTTTGAAGCGTTTATCATTTACAGAATGCGAACAGGTTGCGTACTGATTAACTAATACAGGTTAAAGGCAGGCATGATGAAGGTGGCATTGCGGTGCATCAGTGTGCCTTTTTTTTTGTTGAATTTTTGTTTTTACATTTTCATTTGCTCGCTGAATGGTTCTCATAGAGAATTTTGGAAAGTTTTTTTGGGTAATAAGTTTAGAAGAATGTGAAGTCGGAAACGGGTTTGGACAGAATGAGGTTGTGTGTGGTGAGAAATGTGGGTTTTAAATACTCGTTTTTTTTGAGAACCATATTATGTTATACAACAGTACGATTGGTGTGCTTCTCATGTTTTTTTTTTTGAACATTGAAAAAAGCCTAATTTCCAAACCTGTTGTGACATTTAAGCATTATTTAAACTTTCGACGTTCAAACAGTACCATTTACATTATATATAGAGTCACCTCTCCTATGAAAGGCGAAAAAGCGATTGATTCAGAACGTTGATCGACCCATAGTTTGGCGGAGATGAAGTGCAATTATGGCAAAGGCAGGGGACAACGCCATGTGACACCTTGCTGATTACGCTACGCGTTCATCGCATTGTTATTGATTTCTTCACCCGGTTCAGGTGAACAGTTTGACGGTATGAGTCCCACAGTAGTTGTTTCTTTGTTTGTTCTCATTCATCTTTTATATAGCGATGTATTTCCTTTGTTTGCAGTACTACGTTTACGTTGTGCGATGTTGCTGTTCGTTCGTTTCCTTTTCCCTAAGCTCTGAAAACTTGCAGGTCAATGTTTATTTATGTTGCACCGAAATTAATTTTTATATGACTGCGTTAAAAATTGGTTGCCCGCCTGATCCAGAAGGTGAGCAATATGCTGTTATTTTGTGCGTCCACGTTCAGTATATTGCTGTAGAAGATTTTAAATTCGATACTGAGGCCTCCGGCGAGCTCTAATAGCAAATAGGTATGATTCACCGCTTTGTCCTTCGGCGGTCTCAGTGGTCTTCGACTCACTTAGAGAACTGAACACTGTTAGTTACTTTTAGAAGACGCTAGTGCCATCTGCATAGGCGTGTTACTAACGGAACGGCTCTTTTGCGGTTCATTTTTGAACGTATTCTTCAAATTAGACGTCTCAACGAAACGATCATTGATTACTGTTGAGGAGGGCCAGTGCCACAGTTTCTAGCGAAAAGTGAATCATCTTTTATTCCAGCAATGCTCTATGGTCATCAGTTCTTCTTTGCAACGACCACGCCGGGGCCGTCGAAACAGAGAGGAGTGCGGGTCAGGGAGTGGAGTGGATGCTCCCATCCCATATAATCCACGCCGGGGCCGTCGAAACAGAGAGGAGTGCGGGTCAGGGAGTGGAGTGGATGCTCCCATCCCATATAATTTTCAAGTGACAAGTAAGGTCGCTTGGACTGACACGCTAACGCGTATCGGCAGCGCAGAATGGGTGCGCGTGCATTAACTGCCTTCCGTCTACCCTTTACGCATTCAGTGTGGTGCTCCATTTCGTTATAAGACGTTTTGAGCAGACAAGCCTACGATCGCCACCACCTTTGATAACGGGTAGAGAGCGCGCCACTTGCAATAGCATTTGTGTAAATCCACGTATGCTTTTAAAAAGCCTCGTTCCTCTTCATTCTCTGCATCCCACCCTTTCCTTTCATTGATTGACGCTGGAAAGAAACCCAGAAAGGTTTGCCTTTCTTTGGTCTTGAAAGATAATGTAGTGAGAGCTTATGGTTTGCGCTAAAATGCTGTATTTCAGCAGCGCAAATGTCACGCTGTCATCTTATTTAAGATGTGCTTATCAGCATGCGTACTTTCTGCCGTATTGGTCGGTCAGGTCTTTGCACGCGGAAGTGACCATTTCGACTATTTCATATTTGCTCAAATCTATCCGACGGCGGTTTGTCAAGTGGACAACAGAGTCACCCCTGATTCATGTGAGATACCCAACCGCACTGCAAACTGGACAATACACGGACTGTGGTAACTGTTTTGATTTTGCCGGGTAGTTTTCAACTATTTAGGAGAAGAAGAAGAAATATTCTTTATCCACACGAATGAAGAAAACTGCACGCGTCAGTAAGATATGTAACAAAACGGTACCGACATAAATGCGGTTATACAACCACTTGTGTAGATGGATTGCACATATGCACAGGAAAGAAACGCATGTAATAAGCAGGGAATAGCAAGTAAATGAGTTGCACATGTGTACATACAAAAGGAAAATCATTCAGCATAATAAAGTAAACGAAGCATATGAGTATGAGATGTGACTCAATAAATTAAATGAGCAATTGTTCAGAGGTCAAATGAGTCGAGGCGGTTCATGAACACGGAAAGATTCTGCGCCTCAGCAATTCTACCGGGAAGTTCATTCCAAACACGAAACTCCTCTGAACTCCAGGCAATGGAAGACACTGTTCACAGGGGCGTTCACGCTGATTAAGAAGCGCAAATAAACTGTTTAGGGGTATATCACAGAAACCTCTGATAATTTTAAAACATAGTGCTAGGTCAAATTTAAGTCGGCGATACTCCAGAGGTTCGAGGTCAAATATCTTCAACCTGGCCACATAATCAGGTGTATATGGCCCCATGAACAATTTACGAAATGCCATACGAGTATAATATTCTTGCACTTTTTTCAGCAATTTTTATATCACTGATAAGATACGGTGACCAAGCTTGCGTACAATATTCCAGTATGGGACGGCAGTATACAATATATGCTTTACGGTAATGTTCAATACATCGATGTTGCAATGCACGTAGGATACAGTTAGTCACCTTTAACGCTTTCGTAGCTACTTCAGTACAGTGCAGGTTCCAGTGCAAATTAGGACAAATCTTGACTCCCAGATCTCGGATCCCATCGTCCGCAGATGGTAAAACTTTGTTGTCCAATCGCAAGAAGCACTCATGATTGGAACTAACATGGGGAACCCGGCATTGTGAAATGTCAAGTTGCCATTGGAAATCGATAGCCGGGTTTTGCAAAGGGCGATATACTTTTAGATCATCTGCGAGCAGTTTGCAAGCGCTAGACGAATTATCAGACATCGTTTATGTATAATATGAACTACAATGGGCCAAGTACACTTCCCTGAGGAACATTGCTGGCTTGATAGCGATAGTCGGAGAGGGAATCCCCTACCTTTACGTTGAAGCAGTGATTTATCAGAAAGCTTCTTATCCACTTTAACAGTGCAACCACAAATACCGTAAGTCTCTAGGTTATACAGAAGCTTACCGGGGCAGACGACGTCAATTGAATTTTCTCATCGAGTGCACTAATCCAGTCACACATGGAGGTAATTATTTGGGAAATAGTTGATCGACCTAGCAAGAAGCCATACCGACCTGGGTTAATTAGATTGTTTTTCAGGAGGTGCTGAAGTAAGTTATCCTTCACAATCTCTGTTACCTCGCACACTGAGGACGTCAGACTAATCGGGCGGTAGTTCTGGACGCGGGTAGGAGGGGTTTGCTTCACCAAAGGGGTGATTACGGCGTTCTTCCTGGAGGAACTGAAAATACTTCTTTCAAAAATTAAACTCAGTGGAACAGCTATAGTGTTAGCGGTGCGTTTTATGAAATAAGAAGGTATTCCATCGGCAGTAAGAGAGATTTTGTTGTTCAACTTATCAGTGACGTGTCTTACAGATTCTACGCTCGCGTTCACCGCTGACAGTCGCTGTTTTGTTCTTATTGGGAATTCTGGTAGAAAGTTGTTGTCTTTCTTGAAGGTTTGACAGAAATGGTCTGCAAACATATCCCACTTGACACAATCGTCTACGATAGGGCACGAATTCTTGTCTTTTAAAACGCTTATATCTTGCCGGATGTTTAATTTTCCGTTGACGTCCCTTTAAAATAACTTAACATTCCCAGAATATATCAAATGCTTTTCTTGATTTTTTGTGGACTGCTGATAAGCTTGATGGGACTCCCCAGCACACTTTGAAAATGCCGCTTGCGCACCTCGCTTATGACGATCCAGCCGCAGATAATGTTTTTTGACTGCCACTCGCTGTAAATATTTGGGCAGGGATGGGGTGGTTTTTTTCACATTGCTAAAGGGCGCGAACATCAACAATAACGTTCAACAACTCGATGAGACATGCATACATTGCCTCGATATCCGAACATTCAGAAAATAAATTTATTCCAATCAGTTCTTGAGAGCGTAGCAATAACCTTAATCCAAATTAGTTGCTCGAGGAAGCGCTTGTTGACCGCTAAAATTTTTGCAAATTAAATGTTCGGTTTTAAAATATGTTTGAGCGTACAGGCCAAAGTTGACTGTAAATACAAGATGTGCAAGTTATTCCGGGGTCTGAACTCATGATTGAGATCTAAATGTGCGCAAAAATCCGGCACGTTGGCGCTCGATTTGGAAAATTTTCAACAGTCAATTCCATGGTCTTGACTCATGATGAAAGGCTGTGCTTATTCGTATTCACTGTACGTTTATCCATCTCAATTACAGTCACTTACTGCGAACAAATAACTACATTTAACTGGCAACTAAGGTGTAACTGCTAAGTCATCGCGCCAAAGTAGAAGTGACATGCATTTGCAACAAACGTGCATGCCCTAACAGAACCTAATACCTCCCGCCATGGCGGGTGTGCTGTGCGTAAGCGGCCTTCGTCTGCATCGCAGTATGCGTTATCTTCGTTGTGCGCTTGCAGGATGAAGGGGCGGTAAGAATCAGGACCAGCACTCGTCGCTATTAGGTATGCACAAGGCGAAATCATGCTGTCTTAATTTGTTGTTTTCGTAGGCTCATTTGAACTTCTTTCCTTTTTGGTTCTTCAGCCAGGGTACCTTACCTTACCTTGAACCTTGAACAGCTGTGATTTCATCGATTTCATCGTTCTCTCCATCGATACAGCTGGCAATTTTTCCATCTGTCGCCGTCCTTCAGCCATGGTAGAAGTGATTATATGCCATCCTACTAGTGGAGTCCACGGCATGACTCTCTGGGCATAGCGGAAGCGAGCAAAGTCGCAGAAAGAATAACAGGGTTGCGCTGAATCGCTGGATTTGGCGTGGTAGCTTGATAACATGTCTGTTATCTTTTTGGCTGCACGAGATTCACCGTATAGAAATCTCGTGCTGTTCAGCGATCACTTGGGAATTTCGATTTAAGAGTGAATCGAAGTTATGCTGAAGGTAAGGATGCTGCGAAATCGTGAACGTTGTTTTCCTTCACTGCTCTTGTATTCCTGTCGAGCTTATTTACCTCAGCTTGCCCACTAGGTCTTGTATTGTGCCTGGCGTATTTAAGTACTTGGCAAGGCACGCTTGTTTGCCTAATAACCGACGAGATGAGTGTGTATCTGGGCAGTCAAGACAACGCAGGTCGAGAGAATCTCCCGTACCATCTAAGCGTATTTCTTCTGTTATCATTTGCTTCATTACACTTCGTTTATTTCCTTTCAGGCTCTTTCGTTTTTGTTTTTTGTTTCTTCACTGTATTCTGTTATTCCAACACCCATGTCGCTACTCATTTCTCGAACCTTTACATATTTCTGCCGTTCATTCCCTGCAAATTACTGACTTTGTTATTATTATTTCTATTTTTATTAGCCGACTGAGTCAATGCAAGAGTGCGCAGTTTTAGGCCAACAAGACGAGATGGCTCATATCCTCGATTCTGTCACAGTGGGAAGGGCAGATTCCGACCGGATGACTTGACGCCTATTGAGAACACCCTCGAGGTCGGATGGCCTAACCTTTTTACTGGAAAATCGAAGACTTCTCTTTGGTTAGTGTGTTATTGCAAAGGGATGCAAAGGCAGCTGTAACTTCCTCGATTCCCATATCGATGCAGCTGACAACTGTGCCGACGCATGATTGCTCTGACCAGTTTCGGAACGCCTGGTGGTCAGCCTGCTGGCGATCCGTCTATTTCTGCCGTTCATTCCCTGCAAATTACTGACTTTGTTATTATTATTTCTATTTTTATTAGCCGACTGAGTCAATGCAAGAGTGCGCAGTTTTAGGCCAACAAGACGAGATGGCTCATATCCTCGATTCTGTCACAGTGGGAAGGGCAGATTCCGACCGGATGACTTGACGCCTATTGAGAACACCCTCGAGGTCGGATGGCCTAACCTTTTTACTGGAAAATCGAAGACTTCTCTTTGGTTAGTGTGTTATTGCAAAGGGATGCAAAGGCAGCTGTAACTTCCTCGATTCCCATATCGATGCAGCTGACAACTGTGCCGACGCATGATTGCTCTGACCAGTTTCGGAACGCCTGGTGGTCAGCCTGCTGGCGATCCGTCGGGCAAGCAGCCGGGAATCGAACCCAGGTCTTCCCGCGTACGAAGCGGAAGCTCTGCCACTGAGCTACTGCCCCCCGTAGTGTTTTATTATCGTGCAAAATATGGGCTAGCAATTTCCAAATGCATTTGTTTGTTTGTCTGAGTTTCTCAACTGAGCACCTGCAGTTGTAAAGTAATAGGCTTTTGAGATCACTATAAAAACAGAATATCGATTGCTTTCCTTTTTTACCACTGCTGAAATCTCAAAGCAAATTCCGTTTAATACTACCATAGGGCTGAAACGAACAGCGAAAAAGTGAACCGACCTAGTTTCAACAGCAGATTCAAATCCTCAATAAATTTTAATACCGACGAGGACACCGTTTGAAATCTTTGCTGCACACTTTTTTTCGTCTTTACAGTCTTTGTCGTTCTCTTTAATTTCTCACAGAATTTTGGCGAAATTTTTTGGAGGGGAAATCGAAAAACTGAAAGATTTTTAAGGTAGGGAAGTGAGCAGATCGAGGCAGACCACGGAGAGTCAGTTCGGTTCCTTAGAGATTTTCAAAGAAAAATCGTTGAAATGTAATGCTTCCGGCGCTCATAGCACATTATTTTCACAATTGGCTTTTGCGTTCGAAATTTGTAGCCCAAAAAGTTTTCGTCAAAAGATGTTAAGCCGGATATTCTTGCCGAATAATCAAAGGTGACAGACAATGTTTTTGCCGGAAAGATAATTTGCTTCCGATGTCGACTATTGTCGTTTTCGTTTTTACTTACAGAACTTGTCAATAGACGAAGGAGTGAAAGTCCACGTATAATTGGAATAGAATTTTTGGAAGGAGCGAACTAGCCTTTTCATCTATCCGATCTTTAAATGAAGTGGCACACCTCCAGCCCCCTCCCCCTTCTTCCTTTCCCCCACTTCTCCTCCCTTGCGATATAACAGTCAGTTTGAGGGTCGAATAGAACAGTTAAGGAAACTTCATAAGATCAAGCTTTCCTCTCTCTTCTCCCTCCCCGCCCCGCCCCCC
>JPKZ01002554.1:352621-401095 GCA_000803305.1 Toxocara canis | reverse complement strand
GAACTGCAGCATATGCGATATAATATAAGACTGGAGTAAGTAACGCGAAAAACGAACTCACAGCGCTAGCTCGCAGTCTAACCAAGTACCAGTAGCATGCTCTCTGGAACTCTGGCGGATCGGCGTCGAATGCAAATCGAGCGACGTCGAATGACATTTTCATAGATGCATCACAGGAAAATATACTCATCACAATAGCGATAAACTGTAGTACATAGTGCTGCAATTTGACATCTCATCCGCATCCGTAGGTAAACTCCACCATTCCTAGATTTATTGGTTTGTTCCTAGCTCAGCTTTGAACCGCAATAGTTTACGACTTTATTTTTTCGATTTTTTCTTGTTTTTCTTTGCTTCCTCTCTCCGTTCATATTATTTTTCTCTTTTTTTGGCTTGAGATCAGACTACGACATTCGACTACGACGTCTGGTTAAAGGTTTCTGAGCGTAAACATCGCGGCTTTTCCAGTAGTATCCATTGAACTATTCTTACATACGTGAACTATAAATATCGACTATAATTTTGTCAGGAGAACGTTGAGCGGTATTATAGAAGCAGTGAGTGATAGGGAGATAAAGTGGCTACATCAGCTGCCATTTTAATCGCATAAATGAAAGGGTGCGAAGCGCTTTTCGCGGTTTGATGCTGCCAGTTCTAGTATATGTTCGGTTCGAAATTGCCGATGAACAATTTATCGGTTAGGATTTGTCGTGTTTAAGGTGTCGCTTTTATCGAATTTTGATATTGATCGTAGATTTAAATTCTTAAGGAAGGCATGAGCATATCGATATCCCTCCCTTACAGCATTAGATGAAGCTTTAAGAGCGTCACAGATGAAACTCTCCGCTTTTGGACTGTGCAAATCAAAGGTAACCGCGATGCCCTATACGATTTGTCCAGTGCGCAAGTCGCGGCCGTAACATAAAGATTCCTTAGCACATATTCCCATTTGTTATGTTTATGCTTTAATCAAACTATCTTTTACAGTCATTATTTACAAATGCAATAATTCTTTACCAGAACTCTGATATTGTTATTCTTTCAAATTTTCTCAAACCAACGAGGAATTGGCGTATTTTGAGCTTTACAGCCTGGTTTGTCTATTAGATGGTCGATTTATTGAAACAGGAATGGAATAGTTTGGAACGAAACAGGGCTAGAATCGGTTATTGAAAGGATCATAGGTAGTACAGACACCACAAAGAAAGTGATATAACCATAGAGCAGTACCACACTGCCAAAAGATGCCTTTGTATACAAATAAAAACTGACGCAAACAAAATTTTGCGCATAAATACTGACGTATAGATTTGCCCACAACTGCTTAAGAAGTCTGCATCTAATTTTTGAGAATAAAATCTTTGATTTTATTCAGGTGAATGACGGAATGGGTGGATCGATTGGGACGATATCGACTGTTTGATTTAGGGCTGGGTGAATCGATTGGGACGAAATCAGGCTGGGTGAATCGGTTGGGGCGTATCGATTGTTTGATTTAGGTCTGGGTGGATCGGTTGGGACGATACCGGTTGTTTGATCTAGGGCTGGGTGGATCGATTGAGGCGATATCGTTTGTTTGATTTAGGGCTGGATGGATCGATTGGGATCGATCGTTTGATTTAGGGCTGGGTGAATCGATTGGGACGAAATCGATTGTTTGATTTAGGGCTGGGTGGATCGATTGGGACGATATCGATTGTTTAATTTAGGGCTGGGTGGATCGATTGGGACGATATCGACTATTTGATTTAGGGCTGGGTGGATCGATTGGGATATATCGATTGTTTGATTTAGGGAACTTTGTGTTTTATCGAAAGGTTAGCAGACGTTTAACATAGTCTGCGGAAAGGAAATTAGGAGATCTCGATGATGTGTACATTTAAGACGTTACAGGTTTGTTCCAGTTTTTCCAAAACAAAAGCCTTCGATATAATTATAATCGCTTATTGAGCTGGCTCATTTAATACTAGTATGAATGAAGTCGGGAGGGCAGTAGCTCAGTCGTAGAGCTCCCGCTTCGTATGCGGGAAGACCTGGGTTCGATTCCCGGCTGCTTACCCGACGGATCGCCAGCAGGCTGACCACCGGGCGTTCCGAAACTGGTCAAAACAGTCATGCGTGGTCATGGTTGTCAGCTACATCGATACGGGAATCGATGAAATTACAGCTGCCTTTGCATCCCTTTGCATGAATGAAGTCAGAAGCAAAAAAAGAATTCCTCGCGGATTGCGACTTATGCGCGTTTGTTTTCTAGAGGTAATGTTGTGTCCTTGTAAGATAATTACAAGACGATTACAAATTTCTTTGCAAACTATTCCTAACAAAATTCTCCTTTCCTTTCCACGCCACTTTCGTATTGGTCAAAATTGCTGTCGACGTTACGAGGCTGGATCGCATGCAACAGATGTTTTGCGAGTAGCGAGAGCGCAGCAGTCAAACGCATTCTCAACCTATTCTGTAGCATCCAAACTTATATTGACTGTAGGCATTTCATTATATTTTGTGCATCGGTTTTGGCCCCGAACTCAAATTTGGCCTTTTTCTCCGGTGCCCTTCCATATTGCCTTTTTCATGTTTAGTGCGAGCAATTAAGATGATAGGTTTCATCGGACTTTTTTAATGCTCTACTCATGATATGAACGTAACATGCGAAATGGCAGTTGGTATTCTATATGGGAGGCTGTGCAGTAAACTGTTTAATGGAACGGGCTATTATAGTTTGAGGAGAGGCGCTACAGTATTGTTGTGCAATTACTACAATATCCGAGTAAAGTATTGCTGTAAAAGTGAGGCTGTCTCTTCGAGGTATTCTCTTCGAAAGTGGTGTAGAGTGATATCGTGGTCGCAGAGACTTTTGGTCAATTGTAGGATAAGGCAGGGGGACCCCATCCGGCAGTACAACTTTCTGAACCGATTTTGTCGGTAGACCAGTTGGGCAGGAGAAGGGGGTTCCCAGTTGACCGGGGAGTGACGAAAAATCAAGAAATCGCGCGGGGGGAGGAGGAAGGAGTTTCCATGGAGGAACAATTTGGCTTGGGAAGGCAGGAGGCATTATGGTGGGGAGGGACCTCGAAGAAAATTCCGAGAACAGAAAGCAGTGAAGTTGCTGGGAACTACGCTGGGATCGCAGGAGAGATTCTGTTGGTTAAAGGGATCATCGCAAAACACTAATTGAAAGTTACAAGTAAATGCTTACGGCAGCCTTGAACAAAGTGCGTTTGTTGAAAGCGTTGAAGGAGTTTTGCTTGCACTGTTGTTGGGTATTCACTGATAGAAGGATTGATGAAAATGCCAGAATAAATAGGTAGAGAGCTGTTAGATGTTGACAGAGTGACCAGTACGGGTCTATCAATATTCGCTGAAAAGTATGGTTAATTTTAAAAGAAAGATAGTGCTCACGCTTCCTCTTTCGTTCTTTTGAAACCGGCCTTTGTTGTTTCCTTAAGCTTAGCATCAGAGAATCCCCCATTACTGACTATAACCCCATCACAGATTGCATCAGCGCTATTTGTGGAGAGCTCTTGCTTTCCCCGATCACGGTTTTTCGTTTCCGTCGTTGAAGCAACGGTGACCGTGATCGAACATCTCTTTTTTAATCGTGTGGGGCGGAAAACGTTGATGCGTACTATAGCGGTACTTCGTTAATCATTTTTATCTACGCAACAGTTTTTTTATAGAAAACTAATACTTCGTGGACTCGTTGTATTCACTGAACGCGAAGTCGAACCACCCACACAAACAGTTCCCAAAATTTTTGGCTTAGCATGGTGCGAAAAGTTAACCACGAAGTGCTGTCACTTTTGTACAGAAAGCAAACCCCTAATAAAAACGTTTGACGCTGTTTTGTATCAGAGCTAACCGCGTGCAAGGAAGGCTGAATCATCTACATGGAACATTGTTGTAGTTAATTCATATATTCATGTCTCCATTTAAAGTTCTTTTTGCTTGACAACACGCACCAGCAAAGGGCCTTCATTTCTGAAATACTATTCCAGTTTTGCCATATCTCCCTCCCTTCAGTTTAAAATTCGTTGTTTTTCATTTTACTAGGGCAATGATGATTGCAAAATGGAACGTTTTACTGGTCGTGATCGTCGAGAGGGATAGCAGGATGAGGAGATATGAAAATTTGGCGATTCTGCCAGTGGTCTAGTGATGATTTGAGCGTTTTCTAGCTGAAACGGCATCGATTTCTGACTGGAATGACTGTTTTCTTTGCAGTGTAATGCTATGAAGAGTGGCATAATATGTGGAACACTGTCCTTCTGTAGGCTAGTGCTCCACACGCACACTACACAAACAACCTTACAGTGTCAATTTCCGCTGGGTATATTGACGTGTCATCTGGGGCCGTGCAGCTTTAGAGACCTTTTTTAGGTTACGATTTGAAGCAGCGTCATTGCACAGCCCGATGATGTTCTAGATAGTAATAATAATAACAAATTAATAATAAATTTAATAGTGATAAAGTAAATAACAAAACAATAACAAAATAATGAGATCAATAATAAAATAATAAAATAAATAATAAAACAATAATAGGATAGTGAAATAAATAATAAAATAATTAAAAAATAATAAGATGATAGTATAATAAAATAATAATAAAACAAAACATATATAGGATCAGGAGACAAGGCAGATTTTGCCTATCGACCAGACGCAAAACAAATACGATGAAAGAAACGTTAGGTACTTCTTAGACAACATCATTCTTCGAATCGAGTCTTTTACCTTTACTCGATATATAGAAAACCTCTTCATGAAAATACAATCAGAGAAGATAATGAAGAGAGAAAATTTTTCTACATACATGTTTTTTTCAACTTAGCACCTTATTTCTAAAAGTGGATCAGAGAAAGTAGAGTCTTAGCACGATACAAGCATACCTTGTCGGGTAACGCGAAAAACATTCTGTTCATAACAATAAAGTCATAGATCGATCCAATGAGATACAATTCCCCTGCCGCTACGAGCTGAAAATATCGTACTGAAGGGGAAATACTGGTCGTGGAATGTCATATTTACCTAAAAGCGCCCATGAATGTTAAAAAGTTGTTCTTAGCTCTCGCTCCCTTTCTCTTTCTCTCTCTCCCTCTCTCTCTCTGTGAGCACTTTGAAAGAACAAAACCGTATGTTTGTTTCTTTATTTTTTTAAAGCACAATCTGCTACGCCAAGCGGGATTTGAAAGCTTTTTAAAAATTATACAGTCAGATAGTCGTTCGGCTGGACATACCGTAATGGAGAAAACATCGTTTCTCGCTATGTGAAGAGTCGTAAAGCAAAACCAGAATTACTTCGAATAACTTGGCACTAGGTGAGTACGAGTATGCCTGTTTTAACGTTGACGCTTCCTTAACATATTTTCAATTTGCAAATTCGGCTCTAGAGGTGAGATGACTTGAGGTTGACTCGAGTAATTAATTATCTTTTGGAAAGAAGCTCTTATTTTTGCGTTCTCCATCTGCGGCACTCGCTCACAGTTATAGATGAAATTATAGGTGTAAGGAGGATGAGAAAGAAATCAAATCGAAAAACCTACCACATTAAAGGTATTTAGAAGATGAATGAGATTGATTGACTTTAGCGAGGTTACTAATAACACTGCCATATATATTACAGATATTTACGCGGAGTGGATGGCTTCTGAAGGCAAATTACACTCTTAGTTAAGAATTATCGAATATCGGGAATCACATTGGCTGCACAGTACAGCGACTTGGTGTATTGTTGAGAAACGAGCGTGAGGGGCAGGCAGTAGCTTAAGTGGGCGGCCAGCGATGTGTCCCTATGGATACCATGAAACGCCGGCTCGACGTTCTATTCGTCAGTTAGCACCCCTTAGCTGTTACCTGTCACAAATGCAAGTATTCCTGCCGACTATGTTATAAAAGGCCTAATAGTTGCATGATAAAATGTGTGCTAGCTGTCTCATAAAAGATCTGATCGCTCTACCGTAAAACACTTGACAGCGCTCTACTGTAACGTTACAGTTGAGTCAAAAAACAGAACTTGATAGCTGTATCTTATTCGCCTTAACAGTGAGCAATGTGCGGTAGTTGCTTTTCATGCGATTATAGACATGTGTGGTTGATGAAGAAAGAGCTGACAGGCATTGAACCCGCCGTCATGTCGTGGAAGGGTGGTTTTGGTTGGGCATATACAAGATTGATGGTCGGGGATGACATCTACATGAATGGCTTCTTGTTGGCGACTCGCCAATAGCTAGCGAAACGTTTTTGAAGAGCAGAGCACTACTCGCCGTGGTATTTACACGACAGCAATTCAGACGCTGTTAAGCCACCTAAATTTTGTCGCAAAGTAAATAATAGTCAGAGGGCTCGGATAATATTAGTTTGCCGCCAGGAGATCAGGAGTATATTTTGTATGGATCAGATCCTCACATAAGTGGATGAGTGGCTGAAGAACTTAACGCTAAAACGTTCGTTGTTTGGGCGAGCGCTCGCGGTTGTTCACCGAGTTTATGTGCTCAAATGAATGTGCCAGAGTCCAGATTGGTTTCTCGAATCGAGCGATATAGAAAGGGACGGTGTACGATTCATTTTCCGCCCACAATATCCCTCTATTACCCTCCCCTTGCTACCATCCATCGAAAAGGGGCAATCTTCGCGATTCCACATACGAAAGTCCTGCTTAATGCAACCAACTCATTTCTTCGTTTCGTTCGTTGTACGATCGAACAGCTGGAAAACCACACTCAATAAAGGCTTGAATATATCTACGTACAGCGAATCAGATGGCACAACCGCTAGCAGGATGCATGCATTTTTGCCAGGCTGTTCGCACACCACATTCAGCGACAACGGTGCTAATTGTAAAGCTTTGGTGCCCAGAATATAATCGTACCCCCCCCCCTTCTCCCCCTGTTCTCGCTTCATATTTTATGTATTTGTGTGGGACGTCCTTCTAAAACGCAATATAATAAAACACTGTTAGCCACATCAACTTGGGGGGGCAAACTTTTGGTGGCTAATAATTGTTAGCTGTTCGTATTAAACCTGGTCGCTATTCAACGGCGGTGATGTGCATGCGTCTAGTCAGGTGCCTGCAACTAAAACAACGCTGATTTACCGGGAGCAACGCATGTGCTTTGATAAATTGCAAAGCGCATTATGGCGATGCCGTGTTTGCGGGAACGTGTGTGCATATATATATATATATATATATATATATATATATATATATATATATTACATATATATCTTTCTCTTCTGTAGTTTCAGTTAGTGACTCAAATAAAATCGATACGTTAACCCGTCAACTGCAAACAGTGACCAGCATCAAGTACTACTCAGCTTTTGCCATTTTATTTCATATTCGATACGCAGTTTAGTGACTCAGAAACGTTAAATGCGTTGCATATGTCCGCTGTACTCATACATTGCAGAACGTTTCTTTTTTACAAATAGAGCAACAAATACAAATGAAAACTTTCACATCAGTTTTTTCTCAAATCTCGAGAACGAATCAGAGTTATCAAATGTTTTCAATGTGAAGGTTGACCGCGGCTAACTCTAGAAGCTTGCCTCTCGCTACAACAATAATGTTGATCACTTTAAAAATTGCAACAAAATATAGTACCAGTTTTTAGATCATCAATTATTACATACATATAGGATGAATTCATTTGGTGACTCCGGTAAAAATAGACTCTTCGGAGTTCGAAATATATGTAGAGTACCTTCAATCAGACTAAATACCACTAAATACTCACCAACGTATGGTAGATGTTTTGAATGAGGGACATTTAAAAGCAACGCATAGCACAGTATAATCCAACTAGCGCTCACATTCAGGAATACGTTTTTAATTGAACTTTTAAAAATTCATGGCGTGTGCCAAGGCACGCAATTTTCTTTGACCGCATAAACCTTGTTATAGAAGTCACTTAGTTGGAAGTAGGGAAATCGTGACGGCTAGAAAAATTTTGGTTTGAAGGATGTGGAAGTGGAGGATGGTGACCGTTTCTTTCAGGGTGGACGCACAGTATCCCAACTTTGGATTTGTTTGGTTCAAAAATAAGGCTAAAATGGCGATCGCAGTGCTTCTCAATGTTCTCCGTTTCTCCCGTACTCCTTCATTTAATGCCGCTAGCAAGGAGTGAGTGGGCAGCTAGTGAATGTTTAGTCTGAGGCAAAGACCACTAATCGACTTACCTGTGAGGGAATCCTAGCAAGAGAAATGCTTGTTGCTACGGTCAAACGAATGCATGAAACGAGAACAGAAAGCGAACGCGAGCAAGGCCACAATGACGCACTCAAAAATAAGGCTAAAATGGCGATCGCAGTGCTTCTCAATGTTCTCCGTTTCTCCCGTACTCCTTCATTTAATGCCGCTAGCAAGGAGTGAGTGGGCAGCTAGTGAATGTTTAGTCTGAGGCAAAGACCACTAATCGACTTACCTGTGAGGGAATCCTAGCAAGAGAAATGCTTGTTGCTACGGTCAAACGAATGCATGAAACGAGAACAGAAAGCGAACGCGAGCAAGGCCACAATGACGCACAGAAACGAATTGATTGCATATTTAACTGTGTGCCTGCATCTTGTGCACTTTTTATCGGAGCGCGCGCTACAATGAATATCAGATTTGTTGCATGGTAAAGTGACTGGTCACTTCCGCTATGGGACAATCGCCCGCGGGCAAGTGTTCTTATGAATATGCGGCGTCGCCGTAGAAGCGAGAACTGATGTGGCGGAAGTGACGCAGTGCCTTAAATTATATTGGCGCATAAGTTTTTTGGATGCAAATTGTCTTTAAACACGGTTTTTATGCGCTTTTATTCTCTCAAAGTCATTCCTATGCGTAATTATATGCTTTTGTCTGTCTCTCAATCGACTAACTTCATCTCGGGAACCGTTGAGTCTAATCACGAAAGTCTCAACACTTAATTTATGTTAGGGGTTGGCCGAAACGTTTGAAAATTTTCCGCTTTCCAGTTGTTTTTCGCTTTTCTGGTTCCTTATCAAGTTTCCGATGAAATCTGACCGAAGATCGGAACAACAGTTCTCTTGCCCATTCTTTAATTCCGAGGAACACATGTTGGAGTTGGTGTCATGGGCGGACTGCGAAAACACATACCATGGCAACCTTCTGGCATGTATTCTCAGCTCTGTAATCGCCACATACAGGTATTGTTGGACGTTGGGGAAAGGGGACGGGGGTAGGTGGGTATAATCAAATAGGACAGATAAACAGGAGAATCACAATGTTGCAGCTGAATTTTTTAAATCCCAACCCCCTAAGCTACGTCTATGTAAATTGTCTCTTCACAGCTTATGGAACTCCACCGACGTGGTTTTTGATGATAGAGATGTCGAGAATGAACGTCATTGCATTTAAACACCACCAGCATTTTGTGTCGTTTGCCTTTTGCGGTCCCCAGATGGCCAGAAATTTGAAGAATATGAAAATCATCATTTCTGATATCCCCATCATTAAATTTTGACTGTGGTTTGAGCGTCCTCAGCATTAGCTTAGGGTTTGCAACTGCGTTGTTTATTTATGCAAATATACTGTTTATTATGAAGTTCACAGGCAGTTTTGATATAAATCGGTTGTCCTGTTGCATCTGCGATCGCCTTTTTGAACACTCTTTTATTTAGTCGATTTACTGAAAGTACAGCGAGCAACATTCACAATACTTAAATCGCCTCTTTTATTGAAACGAAACCACACCAGAATCTAAGTTTTTACAAAACTACGACACCACGATATAGGACTGTGCAACGGTCTGTTGAGGAATACGGTTGCTCGGCATCACAGTGTTTTCTGACCGCAATTTGTCCAAAATGTCCCACAGATGTAAATGCGATGTCTGATTCGATCACGGATTGTTTTTATCTGCATATTGCCTACATTGTCACCAAGTTGACCGTTATCTGCCTGTCTGGCCATTTACCCGAAGTCCTTCATGTTTGATGCTTGAATACCCATCCCTCCAACTGTGGTTTTGGATCAGCAACATGAACAGAATAAGGGCCAAAAATTCTCTTGGCATCTAGGAAGAGTGGGTACTTTTGCAAATAACTATACTTAAACGCGCAGCTTTCTGAAGCATTTAACCGTCATGTGGCTGGCCACTTTGCTCTGCTGGTCTCCATTAATTCTTATAAGTCACATACACCTACGGTTTTTGAACGGAAGTGAGAGGGAGGGGGCGGGGGAGATAGCCATAATGGTGAAAGGGAACAAGAACTTACTGAGAACGACTTTAAAAAGTTCGAAAATTTTTTCAGGCCTCATTATCTTAGAAACAAACGTGTCGGCTATTTTTCTAGGTAGGATTCCTCCCTACGAACTACTATCTAACAATAAACACTTTCCACACGTGCAAGTTAGTGCTGTCTAGCAGATCTTTTACATGTGGGTGGTCGGAGAGAGTAAGAGCTGAGTCTTAACTCAGAGACGGGAACAGAGTAAGGGCCAAAAATTCTCCTAGCATCTAGGATGAGTGGTCACGGGCACAATGTAACAGTATTGAGGGTAAACGGCGTTCGTTTGATAGTTGCTGTAAATGGGCACTAAAACGATTTTTTATTGCTTTACAGGATGACCTAAAAGTTCTATACCATATTCTCCTTTCTCTGATTCTAACGTTACTGTAGTTTAGCACCCAAGAAGAGGTGCCCCTTAGACTGCATATAACAATCACAGGCTGAACAAAGACTTATTCAGGGACGTTCACAGGATTGTTATCACTTGGCAGGGCAAACGAGGAAATATTTGTATTTTTTTGCATTGAAAATAACGACATTTTTGCTAAGTATTGACCGCCCCTGTTCCAAAAATCTATGGGACAGAGGTGGGGAGAAGGAAGAGGGGGAGGGGAAGGGGAAGGAAGAAGAGAGAAGATCCATCTTGTCCTCTCCCATTATATACAAATATAGTCTTGTTGAGCGATTAGAAGTGAAGTAACAATGATTCAATCTCTTGGTCGGTAGTTGCGGCCCCCCAGTGTGCGATCAGCAGATTGCTTACAACATCAATTGAGTGCACGTACGCCCACGTTGATGAAAACAGTGCGCTAGTTATAAGATAACCTTGGACCAGCTGCAACACAATTAATTAACCCATATTGCTTAATACCACAATTTTGAACGGTTTAGCTAAAAAATTACAGCCAAACTGCTAGTATATTTGGGTACCAGAACATCTCCAATTGCAGCACTCGCTATTTTGTTTAAAAATTTTATGCAGACTGCTAAAGCAGTTTCACTAGTCGGTATTCATTATGGGTCGCTCTAGACTACTTAATACTGTAAACATTATCTGGCACAGCAGTAGAGGTAGCTCTTGCCTATCGACTCCATAAAAAGGTTTGATTTGGTTCGACCCGAACGCCTCAGAGAAACGTTATGTGCAATACTTCGTTAAATTTTATTTATTGAGTAATTGCTAATGTTATATCATGCATTGGATCAGTCCGCATATTCGGAGATTTTGGCATGCGTATTATGAAAATTAAAAAACTGCTAAAAAACGACGTCCAATTTAATTCAATGCGGGAACGCGATAGATAGGAAGTAGAACAAAAAGCAAAACCAACCAAGATCGAATATCTGTCTGCAAAGGTATCTTCGACTCGAGACGGTACCAGCAGAATACATATTGCAGATATCGAATAAAGTATAAATGCAGAAATAGAAAGGGATATATCCTGTAAAGAGATAAAGGCGTTAGTGCACGCAAAAATGACAGTAATTTGCTTTTGAAATGCTTTTTGTTAAATATTTTTCTGATTCGTTTCAGTAGTTAGAGAGGGAAGGGGGAACACGGATGCAAGTGGTGCATTACGTATACTAATCATATGCTGCTGAGGAAGTAACCTGTTGTTGTGATCTTTAACCCAAGAGGCAAAGTAAAGAACGACCAGAACATAAAACCAGATGGATTAAAGTGGAATACAACATGCGTTCACGACGATCGAAAGCAGGCGTCAATTGAACACAGGCTCATCGATTTTTGGAAACTCGGAACTGCTCAGGCGATGATGAACGCAAAAACGCTAAGAGCTGAAACGACAGCAATGGTATCTACGATCATCTGTCTACGATCCGCTATCTACGATCATCTGGGAACTTTTCGATGGACCAACGATTTGGAAGTTGAGTAGGCTTCTATTTTGTATGAGGCAATGTGTGACTCATCGAAGCAGTGTAGGGTAAAACGCCTTACTGACGTATCGCACTCGTCGATTTTGACATCAAATAAAGAAGTCACAACTGATTTGGAGGTCCCATATGTGGCGCTAATTTTCACCCCCAAAGAACTTGAACGCGAACCGATTTAAACGAATACTACTTAGAGGACACAAGGGTAATTTCAGTTAACGAAAAACGGATATGAAGGCGTTTTCATGGCAGTCAGGGAAATGATCAGTAAGGCCCGTAGTGGATGATATATGTAAGAATTTCACTGGTTGCTTTTCTCGGCAAAAAACTGCATCGAAACTCAAACTGAGGCTCCTGATCAAGTTCGAGAGTCATGTTTATTTCTATAGTCTCTTCTTATGAAAGTTATGTTCGTAATAAATTCCTGTAGCCGACGCTGAACTAGCAGCTTCCGAGGCATTCGAAAGAAATTTCGCTCATGAAAAGTGGGCCATAAAGATCCTCAGGCCGATCGCTGGAAACCCATTCCACCAAATGATCGTATAATTGCAGAAAAATACACCTCAATAGTTGTTTTATTCGGCAAGCAGCAGGCACCTTCTAGATGTGCCTACAGCTGTCCGTAAATATATACGAAAAAACAAATGACTCTCGGAAATAAGTAAGGAAAGTGAGAAACCAAACGTAAGCTCCAGTGAATGATTTATGAATTTAACGTTATACAACCGGTTTCATTTAGTTCTTTTCCATTCGTTTTCTTTAGAGCTCGAATTAAGATGAGTAACCGATTTTTGAGATACGTCTAATTCTGAAATATGATAACAAAACGTCGTTTATTTAGTATAGAAGGGATAGATCGAAGTATTACATAGGATCAGAACGAGCTCCCAATTATGCAAAAGAAACTTCAAATTCGTTTTCCTCAAGGTGACCACAAACTGCGTAATGAGGACTTGATGTTTTCTTTACAAAGAATGCTTTTATCGTTTGATGAAATATTTTTCAATGTGACGCATAAAACTTTCCTAATTACGAACGATATGCTTTTTCCACTAATCATTTTGTTAAAATGGTGAAAAAGATTCGTTTCGTTTAGCGTCTGCTGCACGAATAGAACAAGTAATATAATAAATTCTTTGTTAATAAAGGGAAGCGGCATGATAAGAAAGCTCGCTCATTAACCTTCTCAACCAGTTTTCGTTACAGTTTTACCGATGAATAGTTGTCATAGTGAGGAAGGCAACATCAAATTTCTCCTTGCCTATACCCTCCAGCCAAAATAGTCGAAGTCGTAATGCCTACATTATCTACTTCCTTCGTAACTTATCCAGGACAGCTCCGCTACCATGCTTTTTTTTACTTCTGTAGAAGTTACTGTAACGGGCCTGTGAGGGGGAGGGGGGAGGAAGGAGGGGCGGTAAATAGATAAATGAATAATTGAAATGTTGCAATGAATCGAATGCCAAATGACAGACCACTTTCTTCAAAAAGAATTTCTGCACGGTAAACCAAAGTGAGATGAGCGTGACCAAGAGCGCAACCAGATTACATATCGACACTGTTAACGCGAATTGACTGCTCAACAGCGGCGGTTCACGAGTGCTCATGCTTAGCTCGATCAGCACGGTTGTTGCCTAAACCAGCCGTTGTGGGTGCTACGCTCTGTTGTATTATATTGCTAGCCGTTAAATCGAGAGTGCTAAAGAGCGTTCACTCATTGTCGAACATATTTCTGTGCTCTTCCTTACTGCGCTGATCGTTGACATACGAACGATATGGATGGGAACGTTATCAGAGGGGTTACAGTCCCTCAGTCGGACTCCATGGAAACAATAATCTTTCAACTATATATGGTTTTAACTATATAAGGCATTTTTTTCAATATGAGTTTTTTTCACAGACAAAATGTAGACTTCAAATCTTCACCCGAAAAGTGTGATTAATCTTTAACTTTCCCCGAAAACTCCAAAGGTAGCTTATGAATTAGTTGCCTTTGTGGGCTAAAACTGCACGTAAACGCCTTCCCATTGGGATAGTACTCCTGTCAGCCAGTAGTGATCAGTGTAGGGTTGACTCGCGTGCTTCGCTGTCTATCGTTTTTGTAGTGACGCTCAAATAATGTCTCTATGAACGCAGAAAATGCTATCTTTCAGCTGAACGTATGTGATGCGAGACTGACGTCCTTTCCAAGTTGTCCCCTATCGCCATTGCGTTCCGCAAGTAGATTCTCTTTTTCGAATGAAAACGCCGACGTTGTGTTAAGCTTTATCCCATAAAACGGCCCTATTTTGCAACCATATAGGGCAGCAGTCTTGTTAAAGCATCAAATGATTTTGTGCACTCTCACCAATTTAGGTTTGCTTTCTAATAACCGATGAACACATCATATAAGCTCTTTGAAGAACACTTTCAAGTAAATGGCCTCATTGTCGAGAATTTTCGTTGGAAAAAATTAAATAATTTTAGAGACTTCATGAAGCTGATGAAAATACCATAAATTTGTCGCGTGCCATGCTGTTGGACTTTGCTAATAATTAGATAAAGTTAAGGCGATACTCACCACATTGAAGCATTTTGCAATAGTGAGAGGTGTGAATGGATACACGATAAGGTACTTGAGTGGGGGTGGCATTACCATACACATTCACTGCCGACTTTCATCTGTCTCATCCAACAACGATTAGCAGTAGGTCGATGATGCAATCGATAATTGAATGGGAACAACGAAACGATCTGCGTGCTCATGCCCCTGCCTCTTTTCCACATACAAACATACATGCACGCAAAAATAAGCGCACATCTCTTCTCCATGCTATTTTGTTTGCCGAAATATCGCACGGCAATATCACGCTTCTTAAATTGTTATTATTATAAGCAACATATTTTTGCACCACCAAATGCTATCAATAATTTTTACCGAACATTTGCCAATGAATGCATCGCAAGAGACCACCATGATAGCTTTGCCAACTTTGTGCATCACTCAGATCGGTTGCACGAAAGCTCGCAGACACAGAAATGTGTAATTGCGTTCTAAAAAAAACTCAGCTTTTCTGTTAATCGCCAGTTCGACTGGTTTTTAGGTGCGCTGGGTTAATTCTGGATATGCAAATTTCTAGTCGTAAGTAATTACCCATCTCTTCCCTTCAGGTGTGTTTATTGGAGCGCAGAAAGGATACGAAGCCGATCTAGAGTGTGTAGTATGTGTACTAAATTTCGAAAGCTAGCTTCAGTAGTTCCCGAGCTGAAACTGGTAGAGAAGCACACGTACGAAGACAGCGACATCACCATACTGGTCTCTTCGCAAACACAAATTCACCAACGCGCACAATGAAGTGTTCAGTGTGAGATACCGTGAAATGTGTTATGAGACGCATCTCACTATGAGACGCTGACCATGTTTATAACAATATATCCACTTATTGAAACCTATAATGTTAATGAATCAACTGTAACTGATAAATTAAAGCCAGTTAGCAATAAAACGCAGCCCACTGTAATCCCCATAGTCGATATCACACTATTCTCCACCTCCAAACATCCTGACTTTCACCGAAATCCCCTTCCAAATGCTTGCCATTCCGCAGACACTTATTGCAATGAAAGAACTGACAGCGAAGCACTGGACCCTTACATGCAAAGCGAAGCGCATCGTTTTAAATGTCATATTCGCTCGAATAACCTCCTCTTGGCATAACTCTTCCTCGAACAGTCCTGGTTTTGCTGAAGAAACCACCCCCTCCCTTTACCCCCACCCCATGATGTAGCCACTGGTTCGAAATACGGCGAACTTCCATAATCGAAGAAAAGGCTGATAAAATAACCCTCCGATGAAATAGTCCGCAATCCTTGTATTTTAATCGTGAAATTCTCTATCCTATTCGGCTGCAACAAATCGAACAATTCATCTGAAAGCTTCCTCGAGTAAATTCCCTCTGCTAATGCTAGAGCCCCGAACGCTATTTCAGTCTATGCCTATTCTCTCTTCCGAATCGCTTATTTTCATGCTGGAAATTTGATGCCAAAAATTTCGATTAATTTACAACGTGAGCACACGACTTCTGATTGCCAGAGTCCTGCGGAGACCGATTTTCGACCACGGAAGACTTCGGCAGGAAGCGATTTAACCAAAAACCGGAGTCCGCTGAAAACAGGAAGAGAAGATCGCCGGGGTAGGTAATCTGGCCGAGAAAGCTTTCATCAGTGAACAGTTCGGCTAGGGAATTCACGCAGAATATGTGACTGCCTCACAACACCGTTGACAGGATGTATGCAAAGGCCCCACCACCAATATTATAGGGTGACCATTACTGCACATGCAAGAAAATTGTTGCCCCCTCCTTCAATAATAAATGAACAACTTCCTAATGAGACTGTGCCGATGTGAGAGATTCGAATCGATAATATTCACCACGGCCCACATGGGCACCATATGGCTCGATTCGAGCAGAGGACACAGCTAAGGAATCCGCAAATGAAAACAGCGGGATGTCTGGGAACCCTCTCCCACCAAATCAGTCCAACAGCGTTGAGAAAGAAACAAACTCCTTTCCAAAAAATGAATCCAAGAACCAGCAAGAAGGAGCGGACTTGCTCGCCCAACATGAAACCACTTCATAACTCGAAGCTTGGGTCGTTTTTGTTGCCCGAGTCGTTGGGTCGTTTTTGTTGACGCACACTGGCTCAGTCCTTCTTCTTCAAAATACGGTTCCGTCGAAAATTCCTGCCTTCAAATCGAGCTCTTGCTGCGGCTCTACCCTCAAGTATTTGCTATTTCTATCAAGAATACACTACAGTATAAGCTTTATAATCATGAAATAAGCAAACAAACAATAACAACAACTTCCATGAATATTCTCTACCGAGTCCGACGCTTCTTGAATCCACGCGCCTTTCGCGTTCTTCTTTTCGATTTCTTGTTCGTTTCCCCTCCTTCTCCTTCCATCATTTCCGAAAACTGCAATCTCTGCAGTCATATACTCCCTTCATCGAAATACGCTCAAATATACCTAGGATGTTATTGAGTAGTTCTGCCAGAGTAAGTAACATTCGCAGATCACTGCACTTCAACAGTCGCTCAAGCCATTTTTAGCTGATCAACTTTTCCACTTTTATATCTTCTACTATTTCTACAACATTCAAGCAACCATGGTTGGAAAGAATGTAAACGAGTGTTCAGAACGAAGTGGAATCAACAAAACCGAAAGGCACTATTTCCTTTCGCGTGAAGAAAGGCAATTCGAGAAGCAAAATGGTATTTGTTTCAATCGCTTTTCACTAAAGTAGCCGAGTAAATGATGCTGCCCTACGTTATCGGATATTGGTGCTTTATGTACTGGTCCTCCATCTATACGAAAAATGCGCATTACTAAATACCACATTGTGAATAGGTATTTACTACACATGCAATCCCATTACCAATACTTGATGCCTTGTAGGCTTATGCAATGTTGCAGCCCCACAAAGCGGTCTAAGCGATAATGGATCGATATCGAAACTCTGGTGAACGAAGCATTTGGCTGATAACGATCTTAATAGAATGAGGGGGTGGAAGAGGCAGCTCGATCCCACGAACCGTTCTCCCTCGATGCATTGATGGCCTCATGAGTGTTCTTTTTGACTCGTAAAACCGTTAAAGCACCGAAGATAGGAAAAACGACTCTTGCGATTAAACCTCTCTTTTTCTACCGTTCCGCCTACTCAGAAACATTATCGACCAACCGTCCGAAAACGCTGCCACTGCAGGTAATAGAATGAGGGGGTGGAAGAGGCAGCTCGATCCCACGAACCGTTCTCCCTCGATGCATTGATGGCCTCATGAGTGTTCTTTTTGACTCGTAAAACCGTTAAAGCACCGAAGATAGGAAAAACGACTCTTGCGATTAAACCTCTCTTTTTCTACCGTTCCGCCTACTCAGAAACATTATCGACCAACCGTCCGAAAACGCTGCCACTGCAGGCAAGTATGAACTTCGCTACTCTGAAGAAAATTTAACGCACCTTGTCCGCACTGATTGCTGCGTCGTCTGCGAAGGAAAGCCTATTTGCGAACTCTTGATCGGAATCGCCCTCAGAATCGGTCATTTGTTTCCTGAAGAGACCGTCATCGTCGCTTTCCTCTCCTTCCACAAGGCCATCGTAGTCCAGCTCCGAATCGCATTCCTCCATCGATTCGTCTTCTTTATCCAAGTCATATTCATCCTCCCCACCCTCCTCTTCCAGGTCGCTCTTAAAAAGAAACTGGTTAGCTCCTATTCCCTGCCGTACTTCATTTATATAAAAAGGCTAGCAGCGCATGTGATAGTGGTACAGTGAACATGCGCTAGAAGTGAAGCACCCACTGTGTATGTGACGCACACAGAATACGCTGCAAAAGTGCCAATTTGTAAACCAGGCCGAAAACTGAATAACGTGTAATGGAAGATTTCTGGGAACAAACAACGTAAGATGTAGGACGCCAAAACAATGATAAGCGCACATTCCTCGGTGACCATCAGAAGCGATAGTTGTCCCAACAAGATGAAAAATGATTTAGTGCACGCCTTCTACTTACTGTACTCGCTTACCATATCTTCGTCGTCCAGTTCCTCGCCTTCATTCTCTTCACTCTGGTCATCGTCACCTGACTCAGTCTTGCGCTTCCCCATTATTCGTTTCCTGCGATTCCTCTCAACAGCAAATTCTTTGCCGAAATCCACGTCAAACACTTCGTTCTTCTCTCCGGGTTCGAAGCGCTCTGAAATTGATATATCCAAATGTCGAAATTTCGTCGATTACAATCTAGTAATGTTATTTATATGTACACCAAATAAAAATATCCTAGGCCTTTCATGAAATTCGAGCACTGCTTCCTCTTTCGACCTGCATACATCAGGATCACGAACCGCTGCTCACTGTAATCACTCACATATCAGCATGCTTTCCTTCCTTCCCACAGAGAAACTTGAACAATCTCGAGTTACTTGAAAATTTTGTAAGAAAATCGCTTCCCGCAATGCACGTAAATGTCACGTATCAGCCTAACATGCCCATCCTCGTCGCACCCAATATAAGCCCGACACACAAAACAGAGCTGACCATTCGACGCACCAACTAGTATGGTTGACAGGAGTCCAACTTCATAACACACCAGAAGATGTAATGCTTAAAATCCCTTCCCTGCTCCTCTCGTAATAATTTATCGCTGGTATAAAATTGGTCCACACTGTAGCGAGCTACTGCCATCCAACACAACGAAAACGTCACATGCTTTCAATTTTTATGATCAGGTTATAAAACAGCACCGTTTGTATGCCCAATATAAGCCTGTGCAGTAGGCATATGCGTAACACATATTTCTTCCTTTTTTCTTTAACAAAAAAGCACATTGTTAGCTCTGCAAGCTGGAGTAATTACTCTAACTAGAGTAAAGATAGAGCTAGAATAAGGATGATGAAAACTTACGTTTCGCACCAAAGTCAAAAGCGAAAAAATGGGATTAACAGCATACCTTGAACGGATGAGTGCAAATATTACTTTAGCAAAACTCAAACCATCAGACTTTTAAATTACCTAAAACTGTGAAAAAAACAGAGAATAACTGCAGTAGAGAGGAAGAAAGAACTTGGACTGATAGTTTCTTTCGAAGAAGCCTTACCAAGTAACAGACTGAACTCCTGTGAGTTGACACTCTCGATATCATCGAAGTCACAATCCTCTTCATCCCTTTTTTCAAGCGGCTTCTGTGCCTCTTTCTTCACCTTCGGTTTCAGCGTAGCGAAACGATGCAAATAACGCTCATCCACCGGGATCTCGTTCCTTTTCTTGCTTAAATATTCCTGAAAGCCACACATTCGTCGGAAGAAGGCTGGCATTTGACACAGACTATTGCATGACCTCACTTTCATCGATATTCAACTTTACACACATGTTGGAACGCAAAGAAAGATCTCTTTTGAGAGGATGGTTTTAAAAATGTTGCATGTTTTGTGCTAATACATCACGAGCCTCCAGCTTTTTCGTTTTTTTCTGCAGCCTTTTAATCATTTTTACTTCACGAGTAAAAGGCGAAAAAATTAAAAGCAAAAACTTCAGCATCTTTGTCCATAAAAATAACTGTCAGTGCACCCACCGTGCTAGTAACAGCGAGCTTTCTAATGCCCAGCGGATCGTATGTCTTTCTTTTGAATACGTTTTTGCCTTCGCGACCCTCTTTCCCACTTTGCTTATTGATGTTTTTCGGATTTCGATAAACAAAACGATCCAAAAATCGCATTGCTGTGAAGTCGATGAGGGGATCGCCATCGTAGTGTATCGGTATTCCCTGAAATCACTGAAGGACATTACGTACTCGATGAACAAATGCTCCTGAACGAGCGGTGCTCTGTACTGTAGCTGTTCTGATGTGACCACTCAGAAAAACGAGCTTTCGCCATCTTCCTAGGTATCGCGTAAACTCCTACTCCCAGCCTCCGACATCCTAAGTTCACTTGAATCTGACTCTGCTGCTGAGTTTTGTACGCATTAAAATTCATCCTTGTGAGGCCCCATTCGAACAAAACTACTACTTGGTACCCACAAGCCCACCTAAAAGGACGGAATGTAACTCATAAATTTTTAAAAATTGCTCATTTGTCCGTTAAACCCATTGGAACACTGAAAAAAAGAAGATTGACAAATCAACTCAGCTCACCCTTCCTTCCTCCCTCCTTTCCCTCGGCCCAACTGTTCGCCGACTGCCCACTGCCCTCGAGTAAACCATAAGCAGAATGCGCGCACATCATACCAAACATACCATATCGATAAGGACAGATGTAAGCACCCCACTTGCCAGCTCAGCCTACTGCCATATATAGATAAAAAGAACGTCGAGACGAACAAGTGATTTACAGAAAAAAGGGAAAGGGAGAAGGCGCAAAAGAAAAAAAAAAGCGCGAATTTTTACCTATAAGTAATCCACATGATATCAATTCCTTGAAAAACAAACAAAGTAGCTGCTCTTTTCAGTCAAGAAGGAACATGTGAGGAGTTGCAAAAGGAATGCATTCAAATGGAATGCGCTGTGCAACACTTCATGCCGGCCATATGAGAACACAGCACCCCTTGTGTGTCGAACGGAACACGCAGCATGTTGAAATGCAACAGACACAGACAGTCTCGTTTCGTAGGCAGTTTGGAGATGGCAATGCGCAACTGATTAGCGCGACAGTTTACCCAACAAACTCACTGTGGCTGCAAGTGTACTACAAGTGTACTATGAACTACAAGTAATATAAAGTGATATAAACACTACTTATTACGAATACTACTAGTGAACTTACTATAAATACTACAAGTGATATAAATACTACTTATTATAAATTCTACAAGTGATGTAGATACTACTTATTATAAATACTACAAGTGATATGAATACTACTTGCCATAAATACTACAAGTGATATGAATACTACTTGCCATAAATAGTACAAGTGATATGAATACTACTTGCCATAAATAGTACAAGTGATATGAATACTACTTGCCATAAATAGTACAAGTGATATGAATACTACTTGCCATAAATAGTACAAGTGATATGAATACTACTTGCCATAAATAGTACAAGTGATATGAATACTACTTGCCATAAATAGTACAAGTGATATGAATACTACTTGCCATAAATAGTACAAGTGATATGAATACTACTTGCCATAAATAGTACAAGTGATATGAATACTACTTGCCATAAATAGTACAAGTGATATGAATACTACTTGCCATAAATAGTACAAGTGATATGAATACTACTTGCCATAAATAGTACAAGTGATATGAATACTACTTGCCATAAATAGTACAAGTGATATGAATACTACTTGCCATAAATAGTACAAGTGATATGAATACTACTTGCCATAAATAGTACAAGTGATATGAATACTACTTGCCATAAATAGTACAAGTGATATGAATACTACTTGCCATAAATAGTACAAGTGATATGAATACTACTTGCCATAAATAGTACAAGTGATATGAATACTACTTGCCATAAATAGTACAAGTGATATGAATACTACTTGCCATAAATAGTACAAGTGATATGAATACTACTTGCCATAAATAGTACAAGTGATATGAATACTACTTGCCATAAATAGTACAAGTGATATGAATACTACTTGCCATAAATAGTACAAGTGATATGAATACTACTTGCCATAAATAGTACAAGTGATATGAATACTACTTGCCATAAATAGTACAAGTGATATGAATACTACTTGCCATAAATAGTACAAGTGATATGAATACTACTTGCCATAAATAGTACAAGTGATATGAATACTACTTGCCATAAATAGTACAAGTGATATGAATACTACTTGCCATAAATAGTACAAGTGATATGAATACTACTTGCCATAAATAGTACAAGTGATATGAATACTACTTGCCATAAATAGTACAAGTGATATGAATACTACTTGCCATAAATAGTACAAGTGATATGAATACTACTTGCCATAAATAGTACAAGTGATATGAATACTACTTGCCATAAATAGTACAAGTGATATGAATACTACTTGCCATAAATAGTACAAGTGATATGAATACTACTTGCCATAAATAGTACAAGTGATATGAATACTACTTGCCATAAATAGTACAAGTGATATGAATACTACTTGCCATAAATAGTACAAGTGATATGAATACTACTTGCCATAAATAGTACAAGTGATATGAATACTACTTGCCATAAATAGTACAAGTGATATGAATACTACTTGCCATAAATAGTACAAGTGATATGAATACTACTTGCCATAAATAGTACAAGTGATATGAATACTACTTGCCATAAATAGTACAAGTGATATGAATACTACTTGCCATAAATAGTACAAGTGATATGAATACTACTTGCCATAAATAGTACAAGTGATATGAATACTACTTGCCATAAATAGTACAAGTGATATGAATACTACTTGCCATAAATAGTACAAGTGATATGAATACTACTTGCCATAAATAGTACAAGTGATATGAATACTACTTGCCATAAATAGTACAAGTGATATGAATACTACTTGCCATAAATAGTACAAGTGATATGAATACTACTTGCCATAAATAGTACAAGTGATATGAATACTACTTGCCATAAATAGTACAAGTGATATGAATACTACTTGCCATAAATAGTACAAGTGATATGAATACTACTTGCCATAAATAGTACAAGTGATATGAATACTACTTGCCATAAATAGTACAAGTGATATGAATACTACTTGCCATAAATAGTACAAGTGATATGAATACTACTTGCCATAAATAGTACAAGTGATATGAATACTACTTGCCATAAATAGTACAAGTGATATGAATACTACTTGCCATAAATAGTACAAGTGATATGAATACTACTTGCCATAAATAGTACAAGTGATATGAATACTACTTGCCATAAATAGTACAAGTGATATGAATACTACTTGCCATAAATAGTACAAGTGATATGAATACTACTTGCCATAAATAGTACAAGTGATATGAATACTACTTGCCATAAATAGTACAAGTGATATGAATACTACTTGCCATAAATAGTACAAGTGATATGAATACTACTTGCCATAAATAGTACAAGTGATATGAATACTACTTGCCATAAATAGTACAAGTGATATGAATACTACTTGCCATAAATAGTACAAGTGATATGAATACTACTTGCCATAAATAGTACAAGTGATATGAATACTACTTGCCATAAATAGTACAAGTGATATGAATACTACTTGCCATAAATAGTACAAGTGATATGAATACTACTTGCCATAAATAGTACAAGTGATATGAATACTACTTGCCATAAATAGTACAAGTGATATGAATACTACTTGCCATAAATAGTACAAGTGATATGAATACTACTTGCCATAAATAGTACAAGTGATATGAATACTACTTGCCATAAATAGTACAAGTGATATGAATACTACTTGCCATAAATAGTACAAGTGATATGAATACTACTTGCCATAAATAGTACAAGTGATATGAATACTACTTGCCATAAATAGTACAAGTGATATGAATACTACTTGCCATAAATAGTACAAGTGATATGAATACTACTTGCCATAAATAGTACAAGTGATATGAATACTACTTGCCATAAATAGTACAAGTGATATGAATACTACTTGCCATAAATAGTACAAGTGATATGAATACTACTTGCCATAAATAGTACAAGTGATATGAATACTACTTGCCATAAATAGTACAAGTGATATGAATACTACTTGCCATAAATAGTACAAGTGATATGAATACTACTTGCCATAAATAGTACAAGTGATATGAATACTACTTGCCATAAATACTACAAGTGATATGAATACTACTTATTATAAATATTATAAATGCAATAGGCGATATAAATACTACTTATTATTATACACTCTCTGAAGCCAAAAATTTTAAACAACCCACATTAATCAAATTGGCTGCGAAAATGGCGACCGAAGGATGATAGTGCTGACTGAGATGAATTAACTCGCTCGCCACACTTGTTTCTGCATGAGCGAATAACGGATTGCGAGCTGAACGATCGTAACGGAAGCCTTCACTTCGCACTGCTGAAGGTTCTCAAATTCGGTGTAATAGAAACAACTATGAAAGCAGAGCATTAAACGAACTGATCAGACTGAATTTATCTGCTAAATAAAAAGCTCCAAGAACGAAATAAAGGCGAAATAGCCATTTGAAACAGCGCAACTATTAGGCCGAGGCAAAATTAGTGCTAAACAGTAAATAGGTAAGGCAAAAGCACCAGTACGAAGGACCACTACTGAGTAGCTGAAAGACGAGGTTTAACAGATCCTATGTTTACGCCATAGACTCTGAAAGCAAATGCACGCCGCTGTATTCATCTGTGAACGGCGTAAAGCGGCTAGCTTTTGCGGCTTTTATTCACCTTGCTTAACGCTTGGTGCACCCACTTGTCGCGAACGCCCACCAAGTTCTGAATCATCTTCGATTGCTTGCATACGTGATGAAAATTAAAACATGGCATGGTCGATGTTTTCTGGCGTTACTGACTACATAAATTTACGAAAGCATGAATAATTGCTAATTCCTGAACGGCCAAATGATTCGTAACGGAAATATTGCTGTTTTGCATATATGACGTCAACCAAACCGCCGATGCTGTCCCTTGTCAAACCCATTATTGTGACTGTGTCGTATATTTAGCGTCAATTAAAGCACAGATGAAACCATTTCTTTTATAGTGACAGCGAACCATTTCTTATGGTTCGCTGTCACTATATAAGTTTGGTTTCAACAAGCATTCTTCCTCGGTTCAACGTTTGGGTCCTACGTTACGAGATAGTGTTGTGCAGTGAAAACAGAGACGAAGTAAGCGTACGCAAAACCGAATAAGTAATGGAACGGTAAACAATCAGACAAGTTGCACTAAAGTCGAGCAAACGACCCACTGATAATGTTGTGATCATACCACAGAGCGAAAGCGCAAGGAATTCCCATAAAACTAGGCTGTTTGATGGTAATAGTGCGGCCAGCGTAATTCAATGGAGTCAGAAGAAGTTTTAAAGTAACATGGCAGAGCACCAAGGCCGCACACTGAAGATCTTCCAAAACGGGCCACTCACATGACCCATCCAGTCAACGATAGTCACATCAAACCGTCTGATTATTCTCAAGCGATTTCACTGCACAATAACACCATAATTTCCGCGGTTGCGGAAGAGGGAGAAGGGACTGAAACCAAGATATCGCTGTTTCGAAAAAAAAAACGTGTTTGATTAGCGAAACCAAAATAGACGAAAGCCGATACTAATGTTGTGCTTATGAATCCATCCCCAGGCTGACTGGTGCTTAACATCGGGTTTTTCTTCTATACTATCCGTATTATTCACGGCTGTAATATCCGAATCGGGCATGTCAAAGTATCGCTCTTCTTCGTCATCATCACGCACATCGATCGCCTCCATTTTCACAGAGTTTGCGTCAGTCATCTTCTAAATCAATGTTATTCATCATTTTTTAAAATGTGCCTTTCGTTGCAGCAAAAGCGTATTATGTGACAATCATATCTGTAATTTTCTGTGTGGGCATTTGCGTTTGTCTATCCAGTAGTTTCAACTTACAGGCCAGAAAGCTTCTGCTATGAAGCTTGGCAAGCATAACCTGTGGCACTGCGAGGTCTCCAAACAAATATCGGAAACGATTCAAGGATTCCTATGTGAGCCACGGTGTGTGGAAAACAACGAGGCAGAAAAGGACGGAAATCTCCTCCAGTTCAATTCCCAAGTTCGAAATACTGGCTCAAACGATATAGAAAGCAATGGAAACAAAACAAAAAAAAAGCAATGCACAACTACATCGTGCAAATGGAGATAGCATGGAAACGAACTTCCAGACTAGGGACTGGAATATTTTTTAGAAAGCTAGCAAGAAAATTCAGGGGAAATTGGTACCGACAGTTCTGAGCTTGAGGACAAATCGCCTAAAACCAACTCTTCATCAGCTGTTTCACTGCGTCTCGAACACAAATATTTGACCGCAGCTAAGCATTCTTCCTTTTGCGAGTATTTACTGCACCGTTTAAAGCAATAACTGCCCAAAGTGTATATCGCGCCAGTCTTTCCGCGCGCTTTGCAACTTCTTTCTAGCACCCCCTGAACTTCTTGCATCCTCCTGGTCTCCGTTCCCATATACATTACCTAGCTTATCTACTCGCAACAAGTTCCCTGCCTCTAGCACTACCTTCTCTTCACAACTTCCTTACTCGACCATATCTCTCATTAAAACAAGCAACGCTCTCCCCACGGACGCGGTATCGCCCTGTCCACTGCCATCGCTGTACCAACCATAATATCTATTCTAGATCATTTCCAAGCAAAGATCAGCTCAACGAATGTATATCCGTAACGACGACGGAGCTTCGTGTAATGTGCCGAACATTTAAGCACTAAAAATTCTCACAACTTCACGTAATCCGCATAAAGGATACTGTACCTCGCTATTCTTCCCACTCCCTCAACTACTAGCGAGATCCATGTACAAGATGTAACAGCTGCATTCTCCCCTCCGCACCCTATTTCGCATAAATCACTTAAACATTAATCACATTTTTATTGCCTTAAAATTGCTTACTTTATACTTCATGCTAATCAAGCAATGCTAGTGATACGAGAAACACGACCGTCCCTTTTGTTTCTTTGACAAAAGTAACTGAATCGTTCAACTTCTAAAATGATCCCGTCAATCAAAAATCAACAGTAGTGACAAGAACATCATCCTGAAAAGACCTTCTAAAACTTGACTACAGGTACTGCTATTCAACCGCTCTGACGCTGTTTCATCAAGTATGATTCGTCACAACTCTAGTTAAACTGAGGTTTGTGCTATCGAACCAGATCAATACGAACACTGCTAGAAATTAATGAAAATCATTTACAAACGCAATGTTTCAGCTCCAACTGTCGACCTTCCAGTAGGTATCCCCTAACACAATCGCAATAAAGAACCAAACACTACTTTACAAGGCGCTTCCGAAGCAATACTCCGATTAGGCAAATGTTAGCAAAACGAAGGCTTCTTTTTGGAAAAAAAGATGAGCAAAAAAGGACTGAATAAAAATAAACAATGAGAAGAAACGTACCATACTATCATACACAAGCATATAAACAGCCTCTTGGAAACTCAGTCTAGCGCTCTGGAAAAATGAAAAAAGACATAAACGTTCTGAAATCACGTTCTTGCTGTCCATTTTACTTTTGACTTTTTGTTGAATTTATATATGTAACTCAAAGAACTGACCCCGCGAAAAACTGCGCAGAATACATCAGAAAAGCGAGATCATTCGCCAACGAAGAGACTCCCTCATATTTTTTAAACAGAAAGCTACAAATCCCTCCTCATTCAGGTTATCCTAATAAATGAAAAGAAAGCAGGCTAACAAATACTAAGCGTTAATGGAGACAAACGTACGTCAACTTTCTTCGAGAGAAGCAACAGCGAAGGTCGATCTTCGAGCAGCTTCGAGACAAGCACCAGTGCAGCAGCCGCGAACGCTGAACTACGGTTCAAGGATAGCTGAAACTCAGAAAACAACATTCCGCTACGACCCAATTACATTCACATCCCAAAAACACGTGAGCATCTCTCTTTTCTCGAAATATTTACGGATAGCGGCTTTCAGACAAACTTGCGGGTCATGAATTTTTGCAGTAAACCGACCCGCGACGCATCAAATTCTGGGCCAAAATTTTGCAAGCCATTTTTTGGACCAAAAGAACCCAAAATCGTGTGGACAGAACCCGGAAAACCAGAAGAACCCGGAAAAAAAGGCTTCCAGTAAAACGCAGTGGTAGAAATGCCGAATGCGACGGAAATCCCACGTCTGCAAACAAATTTACTCGAAAACTATATGCACCCTTAAATTTGTAAGCAGGCCTGTCCCCTCATCCAGAATGAAGGAATGGAATGGTTCCCCTTTTGTGATCCTAACATGCTGTTCTGCAGTCGCTCGCTGGCAACGTCTTGCCCAAAACTAAATTAACCGTATTTTCAAGGAAGGAAAGAGTAGCTGGGATAAAACTTATATGAAGACCTCGTAGTCAAGGTGATGAAGACCGCGAGTAAAATAACACTTCACTAACAAAGCAATACCTGTAACAGTCTCTTGATAAATGCAGTGACACGCTGATCCACTGAATCATTTTTTAGCGTTTTCAGAAGCAAGCCAAACAGCTGACTCTCTTGTGCCGCGCTATTTTCAACATCGAGCAGCCTTCGATAAAGCGCCGCATAGAAACGGTCCGAAACGCCCTCACTGAAATGCAGTAAGAATAGGAGTGAAACGCCGAAAAAAAATTCTTTTTGACGGTATCAAAACTAAACGCTTAAGCAAGTCATGTTAAACAACGAGCACAAGCATTTGAGAACTATAGCTACGCGATATCCGGATTTTCTATATCAAAAGTCCTGAAAAAAGCCCTAACATAAAACGAAAGCGAATGAAAACATACAAATAACAAAAATTTTTTTGAACATTCAGACACTTCCAACAATATTTCTGGCTCAAACTTGGCTGACCACTTCTAGTTCATGGCTTCTTCAAAAACTATTCGATTAATGACCGAAGATTATTTCAAACTGGTACTCCTTGCCTTCATGAAAGTTGGATGAATCGAAACGAAAACAACCATACAGAAAACAGCACTGGGCGTTTCCACTTGCCTCAAGACCCTCTCTCCCGCTAGCCTGTTCACTCTCATCGTTTTCAAAAACGTGATACACACTCAACTTGTTAGAAGTAATTGGTAGAGAAGCTTGAGTGTCTGAAGAGCAGTAGAGAAGTTCGACTGGTGCAGTATCTTGTACAGAGTATCGATTTCCTTCATCAGCCTCTCCACTTCGCCTAAACTCTCACTTTCAACGCTTTAAGAACCATCGCTTCTTTCTTTTGGCTTGCGGCCTCCAGCAGTTGCCCAAATGAGACAACCGAGAACAGGGGTCTTTTGTTTTACGGATTCCCTGACTTGTATTAAACCTAATGCCGCTATTTACAACCTATAGCAACTTCAGTTTGCATGAACCTTTTATACACTGTCCATTTCATACAAATCACATTTCACCTAAGAGTAACCATCAAAGATGACTAGCATATAACTCTTTCGCTGATCTATTCACAATGACCAGACCACTAGAAAAAAGCGCAGATGTGAGCTATCCAAGGCATATAGGGCCGTAACGCTTTTTTGCTTTTTTGACACCCTCGTTCACATGCAGCTTCAACTATGCAAACGTATTTAACATTGGGCAATGTATCGATGCACCACCCTGACGAGCTATAACGATCGATAGGCGCATTTCGGCTTACATCTGCAACTTCAATTCGGATAGAAAGGCATTTAATTTCTCTTCCCCTTCTCTCTGTCTGTCCCCCTCTCTCCCTCCCCTCCCAGCCCTCCTCATAGTTACAAATGCATGTATATGAAATAAGAAATTAAGGAAGAAAAAAGTATGAAAATGAACCTTTTGCATACGGGAATGCGCGGTTTGTAGCCGTAAGTAAAGCAGAAAGCATTTTTTCGTCCATTTTCTGCTTAGCAACGAGCATTCGGAACAAACCAATGTAGATGTTGAGCAGCGATGTCGCCAAATCCACCTCTCCAGCTCGAAGCTGCATCTGCGCGAGGAAAGAAACCGCATAAAGCTGCGCTCGATATGAGACGTTCCTCAAGGTTTCATCCATTTAGCAAAAGGCCGGCATTCTCGCCTCTCACCTCCTTTAACCCAACCCTCCCTCAACTCCCCTCTCTTCCTCCCCACCTTACTTTTACTTTTCGGGACTGTCTTGATATGCCACTTCCTGCTGTTGGACAGAAGATTCGCTGTCCCACACAGTCGCCGTGGTGCCGAACCGACCAGCTGTATATGCTGACCGCTTCACTGATCAATATGCCAAAGCCATTTGGCAGTGAAATTCTTCTTTGAGTTCTCAAACCACATTTTTCTCATTCCGGTCCTTCTCTTTCTGCACCACGCTAGATCAGCCACGCTCAACAAAACGGTCTTTATTACTCGCTCGTCACTTCCCTTCCAACCTTCTCACGTCCCGCGCACGCCTACGACACCGCAAACAACAACATACTCTGCTTTCGTCCAAAGAAAACTGTGCAGAAACAGTAATAGACAGAAAGTAGAGAGGAATCCTGTAATGACAGAGAAGCGAACCATTTAACTGAAGCAATCGTAAATAATTTTGGCTCACTCCCAATAAACCACACTCAAACACAACAAAACGTTATGGATCTCAGGTGGGGATGTCGGTTGCATTCTGCTAGTACCATGAGTACCATGAGCAGACGATGGGGAAGAGGCGCAGAATGACGGGACTAAAGTAACTATTATGCAATTCTTTCATGAAAAGGACACCAATTCTTATACTCGACTAGAAAATGAGCAATTTTTTTTCCCAATCAAGCCCGAATAAAGTGGGATGTAATCTCTCGTTCCTACTACAATGTCTAAACGATATTAATAACTGATTTTGAGCTGCACCCGAAAGAATTCAATGAGCCACAACCTACTTTCTATAAATAAGGCGTTCGACTTCGTTTACGATAATGGATCGCATTTTGGGTTGGCGTAATGAAAGTCGCACCAGGTAACCAATTAAACGGCTGGCCAGTTTGCGGTTCGGATGTCCCAATTTGTTCACAAGCAGAGAAAGCAGTCTCTGAAGCAGAAGATAAAATGTCAAAGTTTACAAAATTCCCTCCTCTTATCCCCGTTCTCGTCGGCGTATTGCATATTTCGGGTCTATTAGATACCATTAACCAAACGGATTATGTGTAGAACGTTCAGAACTTCAATACGCGTAATTTTAACCGTTTCAGGCTATTATCTAAATCGACGACGAGCCAACGCTTGAGAGGGAACTAAAATAGAAACGCAAAAGACACAAAAATGTTCAGGTGCGCGAAACAATAAGCACCATTATCCAATTAGTTGTTTACCTTATTACATTATGTACGCCGCCGAGCAATGTTTAACTATGCGTAAAGGTCACACCCAACATTCGAAAGGTGGCCTTCACTTCAACTTCAATTGCTATATTGAGTGATTGCGCTTTTAGGAAGCGTTCAATGTACCACCATCGGTGCCTGCACGCGCTTTTAAGTTAAACCAATTTGGGTATGTGTTTCAAACGTCCACAAAAATGCTACCACCGAACAAAACATTAGGCTCTTTGACACATTTCGAGCACTTCAACACCACTTGCAAATGCCTACTGTTGCACGACGAACTAAAGTAGAGTCGATTATCTGTCCCGAAGCTCAACTTCGCCTATGGACCAATCTAGATAATCATATGTAACTTGAATGCTTTTAAAGAACTCACTGGTCAACAGTTTACATATGGACGTCGAAGTCTGCTTCAGCTAGAAGGTTGCGGACCAGCTCTTCTACAATCCTATTATTACTCCCTTTACCATTTTAAAGTTATTTTGTCAGTAAAGAAGAATGGTAAAAATTTTCCCGAAAATGCACATGTGAAATCTGTTGGCTCGTTTACTTTTAGAAGGTTCCTCCGAAGTGTCAAGACATCTGGTGGTCTCCATAGGAAAGTGGACATAAACAAAACAGCTAGAACGAGGAAAACCACAGCTTAAAATTTAAATGTCTTAACACACTGCGCCGAAATACGTGCAGCTTTGCAAGGATGGAGGATGGGAGGGAGAAGGGAGAGCGGACAGTAAGAGAGGGGGAGTATATAAAACCACTTACTTTTCTATAAAAACACTTACTTGTTCTTGTTCAGGACGTTCAGCGAGGAGATCGAGAGCCGTTCGACATGCCTCTGCACAAACATTTTCCACCGTGCCATCAGCTAATCTCTAAAAATTAAGCCAGATTTTAAAGAGAACAAGTGAGAATTCATCCCAAGAAACTAATACGATAGACGCTTTGGCAGCTCACCCACGCTCACCCACGAAAACAGCCGGTTTAATTCTGCCCCATCGACCGCCCTACAAATCCACTAATGTTCGCCGTTGTGCGACCGGAGCAACTGGAAATTTATGCTTTTTTCCGCTCTCTCTCCCTTTTGGAATGCACAACTTTTCCGAAAGTCGATGAAGCGATTTCAAACTTGGGAAAGGAGGCTGCTCTAAGTTTTCTTACTCTGAGCATATTTCCGCTAAATTTCTTCCCCTTATTATCAACTGCCTCCCAATTCAAGGCACTGGACAGACAGGAAACAGACACCTATAAACACAGATGTAAACAAACAGATATGACACCGCCATAAAGCGCATATAAATTATGAATCGGCCAAATTTCACAAAGATGAAAAAAAATGGACGGAAAACACGGCTTCAAAAAGTCAATAAACTAGAGCAGAATATTTCAATATTTACTCCCTGAGGATAAACCCCGATTAGCAGTGAACTATTATTCTTTTCTTAGATTCTATATGTATATATATATATATTTATATATGTTTATATATATATATATATACATATACATATATATATAGAATTTCCAGAACTGTGCACTTCAACACCTCCAGGTTGCACCTCGAGGCAAGTTTATTAGGCGCTGTAACACAAGGAAAGAAACATTTAAAAGATCGAAACGCAATGATTTTCATAAAAACTGCCATCCAAAGAACAGTTCCAAATGTCTTGATAATGAAAGTATCGCAATTGGGATACAAAATATATTTGTCTGGTTTAAAATCAGGATAACTTAAGAAACGATGCAAGATCTATTTACGAAGATTACAGAGCATTACCGAACCCCTTCGAGTGTACATTAGTGAGCATATACGATATGCGATCACAATACAGAACCCCAACTGCCTTCTCATAAGTGTAGATGCCCGATGATTCCAGAAGATGCAAAAATAGAGACTGGGACGAAAGCTGAGTTTAATAATTTTTGTTTCAATATCTTCATTTGCGCGGCAGAAGGTAAGCGGCTTGCTGATTTTTGTCTCAAGCATACGTAAACACTCGTTCCCTCTCCTCAATTTCTGAAATTCGCCACGACCTGAACTGACGATTGCGGGCAAGGGAATTTGACCTTGAAAAATTTCTTTCCACGATTTTTTCTTTTTTTTCTAGCAGTCTAGGACCTCGCCCTCTCCCTAAAATTTGGCGTGCAACGTATGATCTTCTGCTCTTCCCAACTGACTGGCAGTGACATGTGCGGAAAGAAAATGAGGGTGGTGGAGATATCTATCGCTCAAAGGAAGGTCGCCGAGTTAATTTACAGCTTCAGGTATTGTTTTAAAAAACACTGACATAAAGCCGCTGTCGTCGCCGCGATAGGTATTAAAATCACCGTATACGTAATTTCATCTCATTCTTTCCCTTTTTAGCACCTTCAATCTCCTTCCTCTTAACCATTTGGTTGTCTCAGGATGTTTCGTAACTTTAAAAAACAACCTCAACTGCATTTACGAAGGTCTCGAAAACTCGTTTAAGGTCGGACTCGAATTTCCACAGTATAAGTCTTCTTTCCATATTTTGCTGACTGCCTGCCGAAAGAATATTTAATTTCGCAATCGGCCTCTGAAAATTGCTTATCCATCAAAACAGCTGAGGACCGACTGGTGAAATGGCGTTAGTCAGTGCTGGGAATTTGACTGACTCGAAATTCGAACGCAGCAATGACGACGCAAGTGAGATAATATCAGCTAGAACCATCAAGAAATTAAAATTAGTTTTCCCTTCACGTCCAAGAACAAAACACGTCTGTCTACATAGCATGAGCGCCGCTGTGACGAGATATGCTAAACGAAGGTGCTAAAATAACATACCAGCCGCAATCAGGATGTCTAAAGAACTATAAATATGTCATTCATTAAAAATACAGTTATGGATAACACGCTCACAACCCGTACGAGGTCGCGAAGAGGGATTCAAGCACTCCGTTTGAAAGCCCCGAGAAGCTCAGGGATCGAATCGAGTGGTTTACAAAAAGCATGGACTACCCCGACTCTCTCTTTTTCGATCCCACTTCCGATTAAGTTTCCTTATAGCAGTAGTGAACAATTTCTACTATTCCAGTTCAATAATTCCATAATCTCTGACAACCGGCAAGCCTTAGATGCCTAGCATGACAACCCCAGATGCCTCGCAATGCACACTGCGGCACTCCTTTCTGTGGTTTAGGCTGTGAAAGTTGCCTCCGCAACCCGGAAGAGTTGACCATTGCGAATCGAGCACTCACCATCGAGAAAGGAATCAACTTTCGATTCGGCGGGAGCAGTTCGTTGATGAACAGCTCCTTCAGCACGCCTGAAACAAACATTACCTATTCCCCTATTATAATTACCAATATCGAGTACGGTGCGGCGGGGCGGGGGGAAGGGTGTGGAAATGAGGGAGGAGTGAGCGCAAAAACTGGAATTTTGATATTACATAGCGAAGCAATCGATTTTTGTTCTCACTGAGACTCAAACTAACGCACATAAAACTTCAACCAAAAATATGAGCATTTGGAGTGGCTCACTGCCTTTCGAAAACTTGCACAGCCAGCAATTTGCGAAAAAATACTTTCTTCTCTGACTCTATTCAAAAATGTATCAAATAAAGGAGGCTAACGAATAGACTTCAGAGATTTCAGCAACGTTCACATGAATTCAGTCAGCTAAGTATGTAAAGACAACATGCATTGTGAATGGCCCACAAACCATTTACGGACCCACAACTTTCCTCACCGTGCATCAAATCGATAAATTTGGCGCCGACGTAATCGGCCTTTCGAGTTCTTTTGCTTGAATACTTTGAATGAGGTAAAAGGTAAGACATTTTTTAAAGATTAGTGAGTATGCAAATTTTCGCAAGCTAACCGACACCTACAAACGTTAATATTATTGACTGAAATTTTACTGATACCAGTTTCGATGTAGGTGGCAATGAAAATAGAACGCGCTTTTAAGCTTTTTTCAAACTAGTTCTATATGCACATGAAATAACCTGCCAAGGGTTAAAATTTCGGAAATAAACATATGTGGGCACATGCCTGCTTCCTTCCTCTTTCAAGACAATTTTCAGAAGATCGGCAGCAAAACTGAGAATAGGGTAAAGCTAAACAGCTAAACGTTTCGACGACACCTCGAGAAGTCGCCGAAGTAGCGATCTGCGAAAAACAGAATAAAATTATAATGCGAAGTGCCTTTGGAAGTGGTTCTTGAGATCAATTATTTAAAGGTTTGGCATCATTTGGTTTCTGCGGCTGCGAACAAACGTTTTAATCTGCATCCGAAACCCTCTGCACTGCGGTATTGGCTTTTAATGCTGGCATGCCATACACTTCATGCTATTTTGAATACTGACAAGTTGACATATAAATATTTGCGGCCTATCGCGAGGTTATTTGTTAAGGCGAAGGAAGGAACGCACCAAGGAGAGAATACGCCTCTCGAGTGTTCTTCTTTTCAATGATCGAAACCAACATGGTGAGGTGAGAGAGTGCGTGCACGGGTGAACGATGCACCAGTACCTCCATGGCACTCGTTTTGTCTGCTGCTGTCCCTTGCACAACCACCGTCCTCAGCCATGCCGCTTCCGAACCAGCTCGCTTACGCTCCACTGCAAGTGATTTCAACAATACTTTCGAAACTCAAACCAATTAATCGAACGAAACAAGGAAAGGCAGAGGGAGGCAAGGGGGTGAGGGAGGGCGAAAGAGGCGGGAATGACGCCTCTACTCTCCATGGACGACAACAAAACCGTTCAGCAAACCTTCCACACTTCTGTTTATTGCAAAAAAATTGCCAAAACAAACACTTACTTGGCCTCAATTCATCATCTGCAGTGCACAGATGAGCCCTCCACTCTTCGCAGTTTTCCAAATTCGTTACGGTTCCAGCTGGGAACTGCTGAAAGCCTCAGAACTCGCTTTCTACACAACTTTCTTTTCATATGGAGCAATGGTCGAAGTGATGAGCTCATAAAATCGAGTAAAAGATGAAAAGCAACACAAAAACTCACACTGGTCATGAAGGTCGACATCCCTGCGAAACAGAAAATCGGCCTTTTTTTCAATTTCGAAAATGTCTGCATTCTTCGTATCACCCTCAATGCGTTCTGCACTGGCGTATTCGTACCATTTTTCGCCTTCGCTATGTTTAACCAATGGAACCGAAATCGATATCCCACCCTCAAAGAACAAAGTTGAGCAAGCACTGCGCATCATCTTTACTGCTGTACAACCAAATAAACATTTTAAAAACCCTAATAGAAGCCCCCTTCAATATAAACCCTCTTATTTCACACTGGTCGCTGCAATAATATCCTGTATTATCTGTAGTAATACAGGCCATTATTATAATACAGCTATCGCGAACCTCACCTTTTGCAGGCAGCTAAATGCAACCAACCTCCCCCGCCGAGAACGCTGAGAAAAAAACGGAAGCAAAGCAAGCATCACGTCCTTGCCCAAAACTCCGGTTGCATAGAGCCTGTATGCAGAGATTTGTGGCTGCATATACCCACAAGGCTGATAAAGACCGCGTTTGCGGTAGAAATGACTGCCAGTTACGGCACTTCCTACGTAACTTCAGCCGAGTCCGGAAAAACAAACTCTGTGCCTTTAAAGGCCACAAAAGAACTGGACAGTAAATTTACCTTATTTGTTCTTTGTTCTTTCCGTTGTACTTCTACCTTTTTATGCACCGCCACTTTCGATTGCTCTGTCGCGCTCATCGTCACGACAAATTGGATATGAGTAAATTGGATACCATGAAATCGGCTACGCTGGAAAATCCAAATGAAATGAAATTTAGCTGGGAAATGATTAACCTTAAAAAACGTCCGTTTACTAACAGTTAAACAGAGAAAGCACTTGATCAACTATCGAGCCTTCTCAGCTCGTACAATAACGCAATCAGTGCCTAGCCCTGTCCACTGCTCACTACATGGACAATATACAGCCTTTCACTGCATGCAATTATTTTACATTTCTTAAAATCGTCGTGCGAAATGCGACACTATCGTTGAGGCCTATGAGCTCATGCGGTTCACTTACCTCGCAGCGGAAGAATACAACTTTACCAACTTAGTCTCAAAATTCATCTTCCGAATCAACATCGCGCAACATTTATATTCCCCGTCCTCCAGCAGCCACTTTGCCTGAATTACCTCCAATACTTCAGTCGCCGAAATTTTTACTACAACAAACTTCTGCTTGTTTGGCAACTCTCTTGATTAAGTCAGTGGGTCGATGTCACACCCGCAAATCGAAACTTCAAAAACATCGGGACAGAAACGGAGAATTCAGCCAAGACGAACCAGTTGTTTTATGCCTAGTAGTGTCGATTGCTTAAAGAATCCGCCAGGATCAGTTAGCATCCTCAGATGATGAAGTACCAAGTTTACTAACTGCGGAACCCGGAAAAACTTGCTCGCACTTGTTTCTACACATTTGGCGAGCAACTTTCAAAGAGCGAACAATCTGAAGAAATAGCCAATTGGAACGACGTAGACGATTCACGACTGCCACGAAGAACAAACAACAACAAATATATTAAAATCACTAATAAAAATGTCACAGTAAAATAACTCTTGTGGAATCTTATTAAAACGATAACACTAATTAATTCGTTCACAATGTCATAAATGTTTTCACCAATCCGAACAATTTGCAGCGCGTCGTGTGCAAAGTGAAAAACTTTCATCGATAGCCTACAAAAAATGGATAGCGAACGGAAGAATGGTGAGCTTTATGGCTAAACCAACAAAGCGAAGGCAGTTACGGTTTGGGAAACAACAAAGGAAAATGACAACAAAAGCAAATCGAGCATACTACCACTTACTCGAAATCCGATCATATTCTCTATCAAAAATTTTATTTGTAAACGACAAATGTTGCTGCTACGACAATAAACACACTCTACTGCTTCAAAAATTCGATCTGTTCTTAGTTGGCGATACCGAAACGGATTTGTATCTTTAAGTGACCCTCGACTTTTTGTTTATATAAAATAAAAGAAAATCGATTCGACAACCAATTAAACATCTATAACTTAGTCGAATATGACGCCGGGAAGGGTGTCATGTCATCCTCGGAATTTCCACTGCAAGCATAACCGACGTTATGAAAAACTTTATTAGCCAAAAATGAAGGAACTGCGCATTTCACAATGTCATAAATGTTTTCACCAATCCGAACAATTTGCAGCGCGTCGTGTGCAAAGTGAAAAACTTTCATCGATAGCCTACAAAAAATGGATAGCGAACGGAAGAATGGTGAGCTTTATGGCTAAACCAACAAAGCGAAGGCAGTTACGGTTTGGGAAACAACAAAGGAAAATGACAACAAAAGCAAATCGAGCATACTACCACTTACTCGAAATCCGATCATATTCTCTATCAAAAATTTTATTTGTAAACGACAAATGTTGCTGCTACGACAATAAACACACTCTACTGCTTCAAAAATTCGATCTGTTCTTAGTTGGCGATACCGAAACGGATTTGTATCTTTAAGTGACCCTCGACTTTTTGTTTATATAAAATAAAAGAAAAAAAATCGATTCGACAACCAAATAAACATCTATAACTTAGTCGAATATGACGCCGGGAAGGGTGTCATGTCATCCTCGGAATTTCCACTGCAAGCATAACCGACGTTATGAAAAACTTTATTAGCCAAAAATGAAGGAACTGCGCATTTCTAACTCATCGAACTACATCTATTAGCGCATGAACATCTGGTGCTCGAAAAAAACTGACATGGCAATCTCTGTCGACAAAGAGTTCTCCGAGGAGTTCTATTGAGGGTTATCAGGTATATTTCTCTTGATTAAATGGGTTCACAAGCGTGCACAAATAGCACGACAAACTTAAGCAAGACCATCAAAATGCTCAGTAACCATATCAAAGCGCACGTACCATTCATTTCACCTCATCGCATACTCACATCGACACTACTAAATTATCCAGGAAATGAAAAATCCTAGACACACTTCGCTGACCCCTCCCCTTTCCATCACTTTTCGACCCTTAGCTGTGAATGGTGATGGCCAAATTACACGCGGTGCAGAGAGTCGTTTCGTGGTAAATCCGCTGCAAATAGCAAAGTCCTCATACCTAACTAGGGAAAAACGACTCAACTTGATCTCAAAACAATAAAATCATGCGTTTGCCTTCCCGCCTTCTGAATAAAAGAAGAACTTCAACAGATATACACAATGAGGAAAGGGAAATGAGGAGAGATGAGAAAGATGAAACATTTAACGAACTTTGTAACGTAATCAAATAATTGAAGCAAATATGCAAGGCGAGACAAAAACGCCAACCTTGTCAGGGGGGTGGTTAAAGAGAAGTGGGGGGGGGGAGGGGAAGGGAACCGAGGGAGGGAAGGAAAGGAGCAACGAGGTAAATTTTAAAGAAGAACGTAGCGTCCCTCGCCCATTCCCACAAAATCCAATGCGTAAAATGTTTTGTTTTGCGATACCGACCTAGTGACTACATTAGCATGGATGCGAGATAAAATCGAAGTCCACATTTCATTCGCAATAACAGTTCTCGAATCCACAAGATTTAGGAGAAACCACAAACGAGCTTTCACCATTCGCTGAACTTTTCTCATGTTTTAGACCACAACTTTCTCTCGCTTTTGCTTGCGAATCTCATTTCCTTATTCGTCTACATTCTTTCACTCTTTTCTTCGCTTTCTTTTCATCCATTATTTTTGAGGCAGATGTGGCAGTGGGGAGCATAGGAGATGGAGGAGAGGGTAATACGTCCAACAATGCAACGCACAAAACACTCTAGGATACTCGCCTATCTTTGACAATTTCAACTCAACAACACATTGAAAGCCCGTTTTGAGTAACAAAAACGGAAACAAAAAACAGCACGTACTATGCACAACGAACAACCTATAAAACAATAACGGAGACATCATACTTCACCCTTTACATTCCTTCTGCCTTCTGCGTGCATGCCCACTGATGTCGATAACGGGGCTGAGAACTCGATCGACACGAATCCGATATCCGTTAGTGAAATGCTCAGTAATGTCTGAACATTTCCAAAAACACAACAGTGTGCTTAGCGCACCAGAGCACTCACATCTGAAAGTGCACCAAATGTGTCACTACGACGCCATTCTCTGGCTCTCACCTCATATGTCTCAGCGTGTTCTTATTCACACAGAACGCAGAGGACAATTCTGCCGAATTCCCTGACTGCTTTCCAGCACTTAACATATTAAGCGATATGCATATAAAAGCCGCGAGTTTTGATAGTTCAACCTTCGCATTCCATTAACCAACATCATCAGTTCAACTAATATGTTGAACTGATGATGTTGGTTAATTGCTCCTTCCTCCCTTCACGTTTACCCTCCGCCTCCAGCCACCCCCCATTCCCCTCCTCACCGCTATTCTTGTTCTAATGATATAAATAGCTAAATGTCATTCAGCTGCGAGAAAAGTTTAAAAAAAAAAAGAAAAAGATCAGTTCGCCGCTCCGAACGGCCAAAATTAAATAACAGCTTCCAATCTTCACTGTTGCGCATTCCAGTCTCCGAGAGCAGCTAACTGCTCGCAAAATAAGCAGTCAAAATAACAGCGAACAATGGAAACAACAACGGCGAATAACTGGGCGAGAAAAAATGGTCTGGCGCGCGTTAACAGCTCGTTTCGTTCACACCTTATCCATGTTCGCGAAGTACTGCCGCGCTTTCTGCTCCGCGCTTTTGCAAATATTGTATACTGGTGAGACGTCTGCCTGCAATATTAACTCCTACCTCTGCATTTAGTTTGTTAGCTGCTTCAAACAAAATATTTCGTGTACAATTTTCGGTAATTCCGCATCGACCTGTGCAGAAACTGTTCGTAATTCATTTGCAAACTAATTAGGTTGACGGTTAATGAACGCGCTATTGCCTCAAATTCTTGACACGAACGAATACAACTGCTCAACTTTTTGAAGATAACTGACGCACCATTCTCTATATAATATATAAACAGCGTTTATGTGATTATATATCCTTTCGGTATGTTATGAAAACCGTTATATTTTGTACATTATGAAAAACCGGTAATGTGATTCTGTTTTATTAAAGTTGAAATCCCATTATTAGGATGCAAGCCCTAACTCATTTCCTACTAATGTTACCTGCAGTTGAACGCAAAAGCAATTCAGCCGATCATGAGAGGCTAGGCAATGCATTCGGCTCTCGACAACGTTCTAACTATTACACCATCGCAAGACCACACGGGAACTTCTCTAGGAATTTCCACTGAATCTGTCGTTGCTCTAATTCCCTGAATTCATCTGCAGGCGTATCTCTAAGTTTCGCTGGTCGTCTGACTTGTCTTAGAAGTCAGCTGAAAGCAACTTTGTTTCTTACTTTACAATTCCTTATTATATAATGCGTACTCTACACCCTACTCATGTCCAAGCATGGCACGGGTGACTAAAAAGTTTTAAGGAAAGCAAAGAAAGAAGAGCCTACAAGTCGATTGCTTGATCCGCCAACCACATTGTTCGGTGTATAACTCTGCGCAATCGACAGTCCGCTCAGCGTATAGCATGTGTGGTACAAATCCCTTGCCCTGAACCATAGCAGTTATATCACAAGCTAGCCTTTATCATAAATTATGATCATCACCATAAAACGTTCTAACTGTATGAAAAATTTCGCACCCCATAATGCCGGTGCTTCGATGCAGTTATATGCACGAATTTACATTCTGATAAAGGCAATAAAGCACCTCAAGTCACAACCAGTGTACACTCTTAAGACGCAGTGAGATCACACACTGCCCGATAACAATTGCAAACAGCAGACAGATGGCCGACGCCATATCCCTTTTCGAACACTTATTCGGTTGCCACATTGACCGCTCAGACCGAATAAAAACGGAGCATGATCCCTCAACAATCTTTACGAAACTACACACCCACACTCGTCAAAAAATACAGGCTGTGAGATGACAGCACATGACTGCAATCATTACTGTGGTTATTTTTTGCACCCCTTCCTCCTCCTCCCCCCCCCCCCCCCCCCCCCCCCTTATCACTCTTCCCCCCCCCCCCCCCCCCCCCCCCCCCCCCCCCCCCCCCCCCCCCCCCCCCCCCCCCCCCCCCCCAACCCTTCGTAGAAGATTATCCGCACGGGTGACGGGCGACGAAGGAGGAATTCGGTATGCATCAGGACCATCAACAACATCGAAAAAATATTTCTTGGGACTTAAACACCAACGTTTTGAAGAAAACCGCAAAAAGAGCAAATTCCAGACGCAAAATTATCCGCGGCCTTTAACACCTAAGCGAAAATTTGTTGACGGCGTCTCCGCCTCACCCACCCCCCTACGCAATAAGGTTTTACTGCATTCGTCACCAAACTTAAAACGAGCAGTCCTCTGCAAAATCAACCGGCAATCCTCAAGCGCACTTTATCTTTCTACAAGTCAATGGAAAAAAAAACACTCAGAAGAGACACATTAAGGTGGCTGGACCACGCATAGCCTTGCCTACTATTACCCAATCATCGTTTCTTAGCTGGCTTCGATCGAACCCCCAGCTCAGTTAAAATGGCATCACAAACTAATTGCGGAACATGCCAGAGGGTAGACCAATATGCATTTTTCCAATCCTTATTGAAACTTCCCAATAAAAGCTACTAAATCAAATGAAGAACACTTTGCTATGCAAAAGCATTCCTCGACCTTAAGCCAAATGTTCGCTCTCGATGTCCAATATAAACCAAAAGTCATCAAACGTCCATAAAATCATAACTGCTGTTGCTGCTGGCGCCCATCATCCACAAATTTGCACGTCCGTTACATTTCTCATCTCTCATCCAGAAATCCACAACCCCAGCTCTGTTTAACATACAGGAGTGTGAGACGTTTCAGTGAACTTTAACGCAAATTCTCCCTTAATCCTTTCACGCCATACATTTTCGGAGTTCCACAAGTCATCCAGAATTTCGCGAACAGTTCCCAAACTTCGTCTAATGATTCCTGACCTCGAACTACCCGAGATGGGCGTACATATATAAACGCATACACACAAATGACAACCCGGTAATGCGCTTTCCTTGTGATTAAAATAGAAAGAATGACGAACTTATCAGGTTTATCCCTGAAACCGCCTTTCTCTTTGTCCTGACAAGCAATGAGCACGTATTCTTGTAGCGCTTTCGCATCAAACGGCGCGTGCAGCTCGGCCGGTGATCTCTTTTCGAGCTCAACTTGCATCATCGGAAACACAGCCGCCTGCCAGAAACTATAGCAACCGTCCACTAGCTTGTTTGTGCGACCCTGCAGACACAGTCGATCGGATAAAAAGCCTTGCAAATGAAAACACAAATTGGGACCTATATCTATACCTGACTTGATTGTGCAATCGTTGCACAACCTTCGCACAGAATTAAAAAGTCGCTAGACGACGGCCCTTCGGCGATACATCTCTCCAAGCACCAAGGAAGGCTATAATGCGATGCACCTCAACAGGCTAACAAATCAATAAATCATTTCCAAAAATAAGCACATGGGTTGCGTTGTTGGTGAAATATGTGCCAACAGAAGCGATGTTTTAAACTAATAAAGAAAGAAAAGACACAACGCAACCACCCTTTCTCCTCTTGCACCTTCAGATAACATAAGAAAAGATGATCGTTTAACGGCATACGGTTGCTTGGCAACAAAGTTCTCACCACAAACAACAGAGGTTTAAATGGACGGATTTTGCAGAAAAGCAAGATTGAAACAACGATGAAATATATAGAATGTTCTGGCTAATGAAGCAAAAAAAAACATGGCCATAAAAATAAAGACCTCCATCCCAATATCTATCACATGCCTACGGCAGAAAAAAACGTGCCACAGGAATTCTTCAGTAGTCCTGCTTTAGCACGACGGCTCGTTGCAGTGAATGACGTAGGATCAATACAATGGGAGGGAGGCGGAGGGGTGATGGAGGAGGATGGAAGAGGGGATTCCTAGAACGCTGGCAAAAAGCTGCAATTTCGGAAAAAGATTAGTGAAAACCATTTCATTCCCGTGCGTTTCTGTTGCCACTGAAGGTCTCCACGAGGACGCTCTCCTCACTACAAATAACGTGTCACAGAACAAAAAGCATAAAAAAGAAGTACCAACCTGGAATCCACCTTCATACTTCATTTGTTTCTGTGCCAGCCACTTAAATAGAGAGGGAGTATGCATGAGTGCACTTTTGCCGAGAATCATCAGTGATGCAACTCCACAGAATGTGTATCCGCCGTGCGCCTCGCAACTACTCACACCTCCGAAACCACCCTCATACGTCTGACAACTGAAAAAAAAAAAAAACGCCACACTACCAATTATCTTCTCACAGTGTTAGTTCATTTCACATACCATTTACTGCAGTACTCTGTTTGACATAAAATTTCAAAATCATCAAAGGTAAACAAACGCCTAAGTGACCGTATTTGTATGCCCGCGATAAATGTACACTCGTGTGTGCACCATCGCAGTTAACAGCTCTTCTTTGAGAAAACTCCAGTAGTATTTTCACCAAAAATTTTATAACTACGAGGAGAGAGAAAACTGCAGAGAACGAAAGCGAACCTTGCTATCTCTGAATGAATCTACTGCACCACACTACACTCTCCTCTTGCACGGGAAGGGTGCGGCCAGTAACAACGGGTGAATTACCCATGAAAATGATGGCTATGCCTGAAAGCCAAACTATATAAGCGTGAGCTGAAGTGACGCTAGCTCTATGGCCACGCTCATCGCGTTAAGAGGCACTAATATGTGAATGAAAAGGCAAATTACTGGCTGCCCTCTTGCCCTAGCAGTACGCATACAAACTATTACCTCACACAGGCAAACGCCTAAGTGACCGTATTTGTATGCCCGCGATAAATGTACACTCGTGTGTGCACCATCGCAGTTAACAGCTCTTCTTTGAGAAAACTCCAGTAGTATTTTCACCAAAAATTTTATAACTACGAGGAGAGAGAAAACTGCAGAGAACGAAAGCGAACCTTGCTATCTCTGAATGAATCTACTGCACCACACTACACTCTCCTCTTGCACGGGAAGGGTGCGGCCAGTAACAACGGGTGAATTACCCATGAAAATGATGGCTATGCCTGAAAGCCAAACTATATAAGCGTGAGCTGAAGTGACGCTAGCTCTATGGCCACGCTCATCGCGTTAAGAGGCACTAATATGTGAATGAAAAGGCAAATTACTGGCTGCCCTCTTGCCCTAGCAGTACGCATACAAACTATTACCTCACACAGGCAATTACAATCAACCGTATTGCTGCACTAAATTCACAAAAGCATAGCAACACCTGTGCTAGTCCCTCAGCGCACAGAATAATTTCCTCCCATCCCCCACCCCTTTCGGCAACAGGCTTGTAAAGGTGAAACCTGATGACAAAACTGTCTGCGTTCGCTGCAATCTGCTCGTCGAGAATATTTATTGCCGAGAATCATCAGTGATGCAACTCCACAGAATGTGTATCCGCCGTGCGCCTCGCAACTACTCACACCTCCGAAACCACCCTCATACGTCTGACAACTGAAAAAAAAAAAAAACGCCACACTACCAATTATCTTCTCACAGTGTTAGTTCATTTCACATACCATTTACTGCAGTACTCTGTTTGACATAAAATTTCAAAATCATCAAAGGTAAACAAACGCCTAAGTGACCGTATTTGTATGCCCGCGATAAATGTACACTCGTGTGTGCACCATCGCAGTTAACAGCTCTTCTTTGAGAAAACTCCAGTAGTATTTTCACCAAAAATTTTATAACTACGAGGAGAGAGAAAACTGCAGAGAACGAAAGCGAACCTTGCTATCTCTGAATGAATCTACTGCACCACACTACACTCTCCTCTTGCACGGGAAGGGTGCGGCCAGTAACAACGGGTGAATTACCCATGAAAATGATGGCTATGCCTGAAAGCCAAACTATATAAGCGTGAGCTGAAGTGACGCTAGCTCTATGGCCACGCTCATCGCGTTAAGAGGCACTAATATGTGAATGAAAAGGCAAATTACTGGCTGCCCTCTTGCCCTAGCAGTACGCATACAAACTATTACCTCACACAGGCAATTACAATCAACCGTATTGCTGCACTAAATTCACAAAAGCATAGCAACACCTGTGCTAGTCCCTCAGCGCACAGAATAATTTCCTCCCATCCCCCACCCCTTTCGGCAACAGGCTTGTAAAGGTGAAACCTGATGACAAAACTGTCTGCGTTCGCTGCAATCTGCTCGTCGAGAATATTTATGATTGACGCCACGGCGAGTGCACAATATGATCCTCTAATGTCCACCTCGCCTCCAACGTGTACGCGGAAACTGCCGTCTGGCTCTTTCACAGACATTATAAAATCATGCAGCGTCTTCCTGAAACGCATCATCTCCACTTACGCTCTTCCCAACCTGTGAATGTTGCTAAGTAATGCACCCCACAAAGAAAGCCAGTCATAAATGGGCAACTTAATTCATGTTATCTTCCATCCCATTTTCCTTCCACAACCAGCGCCCTCCCTCCCCTTCCCCCTCCCCCCACTTCACCGAATCACTTGTTTATATAGGGTTTTCGGACAATTTCATGAATTACGCGCAAACTAAGGTAAAACACCAATGACGATAAAAAGGAAAAAGATTATAACCGGCGAAGAAGCTGGAATAGGCAAGAATCTAATGCATTGGAACATGAAACAGTTGCAAGGTGAGACTGGTAAAACGCCACAGATAAATTTATTCAATCTCTCGAAAGGCAAGTCGTAATCCAACACTGCCTTTGCGAGCGGTCCGCTTGAGAATAAACAGATTAAGAAAAGACAAAGAAGCAGAAAATATCGAAGAAAAACAGACGAACAATCGAAATATGAGGTAGCAGCAAAAAAAACTAGGAACTGGAAAGGAGGAGTAAAAAATGTGCAGTGAGGAGCCATGAATGAAGTAAACACTTGAAACTTTCTTTATTGTCGCTGGCATCGATATGTTTCGTAAATGATGCGCTCTGATAGAAGCTCCACACATGGTTCGCGCCCCGACCATTGTTCGAAGGGTGAAGACGCTGCACAACCCGTTTGTTGCAGTGGCATACTCATGTAAATAATTTCAGCTCAGAAATACTACAACTTTTTCATAACAAAAAACAAGTTTCTGGAGACGAGTAGCAAAAAAAGTGGAAAAAAAGTCTGATGAGTTTTAGAGTCGCATTTGTACCTGTTAATGCTGGCAAGAGCTTCGTCTGTTCCTATGCTGATCAACGCCATCACCGCGCCATACGTTGTTGCCAGATGCGGATACTGACCCGGCCCACCTATAAGAGAGATTTCTGCAATCCCAAAAGACTTCCACGGTGACAACACACGCTCATTTGTTTCAGAACGCCCACCGGCAAAGGAAAGGTACTTTTATTCTGTTTTCTCCCCTCGCCGTCCTCCCCTCCCTATAACTCAAAAATTTACAACTAAAACGACCAAAAATGTAAACGGAAAACGACTTCGCCACAGCTGCCTTACGACGCACTTTCCATTTCGTCCAAGACTACTATATATTATTCTAAAATCACGTTCTTCGTTCACTGAAGACATGCAAATTGATTGTTTCAGCAAAAGAGAAATCCCTATTAATTATCTTTCCCTTAGCCATAAAACCTCAGACGTATATACATATCCAATGATCACATGAAATGGTTGAATGCAAAGTACGCACAGAAGACGAAATGAAAGGGGAGGGAATAAAACATGACTTATAAAAGAGATGGTGGTGGAAACAAGAACGATTACAAGCGCAGTGATCCGAATTTGAGCAGCTG
>JPKZ01002554.1:300997-338792 GCA_000803305.1 Toxocara canis | reverse complement strand
CGCAGAACTCTAGCGATCGAAACAAGTCAGGAAGTCCGCAATAAAACTCAGCCAAACGTCGACGCTTTATCAAGTCAAGTCTCACAGCACAATCGAGTCAGTCGATAACGGCAGTTTTTGTGATACCGTATCAAGACCTTAAAGTAAAAACGATAGTGAAACTAAACTCAGCCAAACGTCGACGCTTTATAAGGTCAAGTCTCACAGCACAATCGAGTCAGTCGATAACGGCAGTTTTTGTGATATCAAGACCACTCTAGCGATCGAAACAAGTCAGGAAGTCCGCAATAAAACTCAGCCAAACGTCGACGCTTTATAAGGTCAAGTCTCACAGCACAATCGAGTCAGTCGATAACGGCAGTTTTTGTGATACCGTATCAAGACCTTAAAGTAAAAACGATACTTTAGTGAAACTAAAACCCCACTCGGTGCCACAATCTTTTCATATTTTCCACATTTTCGAACGATGTGAATAAAGTGAAATTTTTAAAAGCATCTTGACTCTGTTACGGTTTCCTAGAAAGGAGTGGATGAGAACGAACCAATAAGTTTTAAGCATTTTATACCATCGGTTCGCAATTTACTCGTCATTGCCGTCGAAGCCTCGCTCTCGACGGGATCTGCCTGAGTCATTGATTGGTTGATTGCACACTGACCGCGTACTTAATCGTCCACTTAAATCATTAGATCATTTTTAGCGATGTTCCGCTGCGGAAAGTGGGAAGAGAGAGGTGAACAGCGATTACAGTTACCTTTGGTGGCATTAACGAGTAATTTTCCGGGTTAAGATGCCCATTTTCGTTTGAAAGGCCACGGAAAATTATCAAACAGCAGACTGAATAACAGTTCGGCTGACAACACCGACAGAATGAAATCACGTGGTTATCGCTGCATATACTGTTGCAAAATTCGTTGTCTTTTCAACCCCAGGCGATTGAAACGGTGGCGATGGTAGCAGGGGGAAGGGGAGGGAGGAGGGGGGACAGGGGAGGGAGGAGAGAAACTGCAAAAGCCAGACTTCAACAACTCCAGTTATTACACATTTGATGCGGCCAACACGCTGCTGACGTGCGTAACGTAACATAGGCATTGCGCTTTTACATCGTCCACACCTTCCGCAGTGAGGCATTTTTGCAGCTTTCGACCGCAATGCTCTAGATTTCATAAAATTCACTGCGAATTCAAATGAACGTTGTGAATATTTTGCGACGAAATAGTCGACCACCAACTCTAACCAACAACAGTACAGCATTCGATTAACATGAAGTCACAGCCGTTTGAAATGAGAACGAAGCATACCTTAATGAGTTAGTAAAGGGCAGCCCCACCGGCTGCTACAAAGACAGACTAGTAAAATACGGTGACTAGCGAATGGAGAAGTGTTTTGTCGCAATTTTAATCAAATCGCTTTCCACATCAACGTGCAAAGATGCTAGTGCGCTCTACGGATTGGCGTACTGTGCGCTTAGACATATTTGCATTCTCAAAACGCAAGCTGCAAGGCAAATTACATGTATTTATACGTATCGGAGCATTGTAACAAGACAAGACGCAGGCATTTCTGTTTGCACGTCTCTTGGTCGTTTCAATTCTCGGAGACCAATGAAGTCGGAGCTCGGCATAATTTACACGTAGCACGACCGCCTACAACAATTTTCCAGCTGCTGGTCCATCAATTTCGAGTACACTCGCCTACAATTAAAAATCTTTAACAAGTCGCATGCTAAGATTATATCAGGGTCCATTGAGTCGCAAAATGCATGGAGGAGCGAACTTTGAGCGAGATATTCGTAAGGTCGAGCGAAGGAGATGAAATGTGAATGCACGATTTTGCATATTTCTTTATTTGCCAGTAACCCGTAAAATAAACTAGTCTGTTGGGCACAGCTCTCAAAGCAAATGTCATAGCAACCCGCTCACAAGAAGGCAAACATGCAATTTTGCTTGTTTGATGGTTGGCAAATGCAAAACATTTAATCACTCAAAAGATAGCTTAATTGGTTGTTGCAAACGATCATGCAATTTATATTCGAATAAATCCGTCAGCCTCTAATCGCTATTATACGGATATGTTTGCAGTGATGTGATATTAGGCCATAGACAAGAACAAAACAGGAATGAGATGGAATTCAAATGCACCGAGGTGTTTGCGTGTAGGCCGGTCTTAGCTTGGCTCATTTGTTTGTCCACAACGGGTAGGCCAAGTGCACAGACAAACATCTCTAGTGTTGCAACATCGACAGACCGGTTGGTCAACAAGAAATGGCCTATAAAACGCTGACATCAGCAAACGCGACTAACTATCTTCAACATGTCCATTCACTTCAATGATCTCTACCCTTTCGCCGTTCTCCACACCGTCAGCTTGGCCGAGGTAATCGTTCCTCCAGAGAACGAGGGAGACCGTTTTGTTAGCTTCAAAACATGTTTGGCATTCCGAAAGCCAAAGTCAGCGAAGCGCTGTACGTATAGGAGTTCTCGATTAGCAATGTGTCCCTCTCGTCAAACCATTCTTAAACAGCAAATAAATTAGAATGTCGTTCACAGCGCAGTCCATCTTTTTAACATTCCTACAGCTCTCAAGTGTCTTGTTTATGAATAGATAAGTTTACTGCGAGTTTTCATTCATTCAAATAGTCAAAAAACGTTTTAAGTAAGTAAAGGAAAATATTCGTATGCCCGCATCCCATCGCTTACAACTTCTACATTTACCAAAATGTGCTCTGAACCGGAATTTTATTGTTGACGAAAAATCCTGAAATGTCTTGTTTGGAACACAAAAGTGTTCCGTTTTCATCAGAGTACACTACATTCATCAAATCGGTGGTTAATTTCCGTATTTGGCGTTCAGGAAAAACTGTAGCATGGATTTTAGATCGATTTTGTTGACTTATTCATTGCACTGTCTTACACGTAGTGTTTTATATGACAAGTTGGCTATCGCCAATCGCTTCATCGTATGTTCGCTTCACTGGACCGCAACGATTATCCTTTTTCGTCCTTTCCAGTATATTCATTCAAAACGCTCTAATATCAGTTCATTTATGGCATTAATTCATCGGAATACATATACAGTTCTTGACCAAAGCTGCGTAATGAAAATTCCACCATCCATGCAAAAAATTTGAACCCAGTGAGCGTTTTGGTAGGCCCTGTTTTGCACTCTCATGATGATCGCAGATCGTACCACAACATCACATGCCACATGTTAAGCAATGCCTTATTTATCTAAACAGCCGTTAGAAGTCGAATCCTCATTTCTCAAATAATGCGTATCACAAGGCCATTGAAGTCCGGTTGCATGAAAAGAAATGTTCTCTGCGGATAACCGGAATTAATGTAATGAATCACAAAGATCAAAATAAATCACGCTCGCTTACCAGCATAAGAATGATTTTTCTCTTGCACAACTCATTTTGGTTATATGCCCACCAGCTGCCAGTGTACTGATTTCGCGTTGCACTTCTAGAAGACCACTCTGAGGGCGAATCGCACCGCTTTCGATTGTCGATGCAATGCAGCACAAAGTTGCAAGTGCCAGTCCACAATTTCTACGCAACAGCAGCAAAACGTAAGTGTTCTTCCGAAATGCCAACATTTTAATTCCTTAAAAGAATATCATTTAGAACGCTGTACGAGTGCCCTTCATTCATTCTGTTCACATGCAACTTTTTTTTTGTGCAATCCACCATAGTCCTTCACTCGAGTTGTCCACTCAACAGTTTCATACTGTTATTGCCTGCAATGATCGTTTAAATAACTTGCGAATGGTTTGGAAGCAAGCTAAACAAGAACACACCAATCTCTGCACACTTTACATTTATTAAATCAAGTGTTCACCTCCACTTTTACCATGTGCAAAAATCTTACACATGCAACGCCTTAATTCTACTATTTGCGTGACATCTTCATAGCTCTTTACGTATGCATGTCGACCATGTGCAATTCAGCTGTATGGTACAGCCGTTTTCTAGATAACTAGTGACAAAAACAGAATGAGCGAACTAGCAACAAACAATCACCGAGTGGCCAGTGCCCTCTCAACCTTATACCAATGTCCCCGCCAACAGCAAAAGCGTACTGCATACATACAAATCTCCATTCAGAAAATCGAATCAAAGTGCTTTTAAAAACTTTTTAGTAGACTCATTTAAAATGTAAACCTGATGTGTCATCAGGCTTACCTCGGGTTGTTTCCGGGACACCTTGCGGTATACACAACCATTTCCAATTCAGTTTTTTTGTCACAAGCTGATTAGCTTAGTATGGAGCATTTAAGTGATTAAAATTCGCGCTATGAGACAAACAACTACGATCCACCGCTGCAATGAAAACGCTCCAGCCTTACGATGTCTAATTTTAGAAAATGCAGAGAAGCACCCTCTTTTCAAGATTAAAAAGTGCACACCCCTTCCGATAAATATGGTTGGCTTACACCACACCCATAACCACGGCAGAGACTCCTCTTACTTATTTTTACACAATCACCAAGAGATTAAGTATTAGTTTAAATTCTGCGAACTATAATGCAAGCTTATTTTTTAAAATGTAAGATTATTGATGGTGAAATATGATAAACTTTAATGCTTGCGAAACTCGGACTCGAGATTAAAGCGCATTTCAGTTATGGATAACTCCTTGCTTGACACTCACAACTCCAATTCCCATCTTTATTGCTATACTGTACTTAACAATTGCCCATTGGTTGACGTGCTTATTATGCGCGCTCTTTCAGCAGTACCCCGTACGAGTTCAATCATCGTCGTGTGTAAGCAACTGTGTACAAAACTGTATGCAATCCCAAGTGCAAAGCTGTCAGCAATATTCTCAGCAGTCATGGTTAGTAGTCATTTATTGGGTGCAAGATGTAGCTAGTGATGAAAGTAATCTTACAAGAAAAGCTAGTACCAAAATAAATGAAACAAGGTTAGTATCAAAATAAATGGAACACTTGTGATCGCGACATGTGACACATGGCCATACTCGCCTTTAGACAACCCAGTTCAATGCCGTGCGTTCCCATTGCTCTGCTCTTGGCAAAAAAAGCGCTATCGGTCGTTCAATGGTCTAACCCTGTCCAGCTGGTTGTAACCAGCTAGAATGGAACAACGACAAGAAATCAAAATATTAGGTATGACATTAATTTTAAAGCGTTATGTAACTCGCATAAAGCGTTTCTCCCAATATCGTAAAACTTAATAGTTTATTTATTTAGTGTGTAGACGCCATTGCTCCACACACAAATATGCATTGCCACAACAGTTTCGGGACGCAGAAGTGGCGTAGTGCAAATAAAAAGTGATACGTTTTGAGTGAATAAAGTTTTGCTTCAAAATACAAATCGATAAGAACTGCTTTTGTGCCTCCCCTGAAGAGCACAACCAAACGAAAGAAACATTCCGATATAGGTTTTTGGTAAATTCATTGACAAGAGGGATACAGCATGAAACATCTATCGAAAATACCGTTTCGCCATTACTTTTTACGCGTTTTGGCAAACTTGCAATTCGCAAAGCACACTACGGCGATCGATGGCGCACATGCGTGTGTGTGCAGCCTGTTTGCCCATTGGGTTCGACTGCGGAGCTGCTGGAGCTAGAAATATGAAATTTTGTACATATAATGTGCAACATATTGGCACTCCTCATACCCCATTTCGAAAAAAACTCATCGATTCTGGGTGAGTTAAATCATACGCACGCACTTCCCCGGGAAAATCGACTCCTTAAATGATTTGTATGAGCGGGTCGGGGGGGATAAGATTTGGATGTCCGTCATCTGCGAGTAGTTTACCGCACAAGCTGCTTTGATGGAGCGCAGATCACGCCAATTCCCTGGCACGCAGTCCCTTCCGCCTTTCAGTATTTACTTGCGGTAATGTAATAGCAATACGCAACTATATTTGCAGCAGTCAAGTGACCGAGGCGCCATCTTACGGACTCACTGCCTGGAACAATCGACCCACATATCTCCGCCCAGGATTGTCACCCCTCGCCCCCAATGTTCCACTTTTCGGAAATACCAACATGCGCCCAGATCAACCCTATCCTCCAGTCCAACCTGCAAGATGTGATATAAATGCAGCTGCTTCAACCAACGCCAACTGCATCCAAATTTGCATGCCTTCTTGTGCGACGAATTGTGTAAGTCAGCAGTCATACATGCCAAGAACGCCTGCGAAGACTGGCCCTGTGAGAACGCAAGGATTTGGTCTAGATGTACCTTCACAAGGTGCCCTAGTGATAGTCCCTCAGGACTTAGACGCAATTACAGTCGGAGGACCGGGACTGGCAGCTACAGTACGCCCACAGCAACCAGTGCTGAACGATCGGGTCTCGTGCGTTTCAGTTTGTATGCCGGCATGCAGCACGCAATGCACTCAACAAAGCACTGCGGTACAACAGGTCACTCAGCCACCCACCTACGCCATCTCACCGTCAACTGATATTCCCTCCTCGAATACCATACTGCCCGTCGTACAGCAGGCGACGGGCCAGTGCATTACTGCTTGCAGACCTGGGTGCAATACACAGTGTATTGAAAATCAGCAACAACTTTTGCTCGAACCTGTTCCTATCCAGCCTCAACCTGTGCTGACCGTACCGCACTCATTACTTCCTATGCCTTTACAGCCACAGACTACGCAGTGCATTCCTCCAGTTACTGAAAACGAATGTGTTTGCCGTCGTGGTTTCATAGTCTGCATTACTTTAAGCGGGTCGTATCAGTGCTGCCGTAAAAGATGATCCATGCACACTTTCAACTGTTCATTTAGCTGTTGTGCGTGGACCATTCAGAATTCCGGATAACGTTCCCCACTTTTAAAAACTATGATGATCGGTGCACTCGTCTGGCTGTCGGCTCATATAAATACCGGTATCGGTAGCAACCAGCTCAACACTAGTTCAAAAATGCCATGTTGTGCACCCGAGCATTGATTGTTTATTGGGATTGCAATATCTTATTGGATATAAAAGTTTCCATGAGCATTTATGTACACAACCGAAAGCTGGCTTTAAAGCGGTTCGGCTTCACTGAAAAGTTACCTCTCTCTTCGCAATGGAACGGCGCACGAAGTCTGCAAAATATTTAAAACAGTCTTCCTTGCCAAATTCGACAAGAACACAACATCCCGTCTCCAACTTTAATGAGAAATTCAAGCAAACAAAAACAACGTAAAAACAACAGAAAGCCAACAACCGATAAGTCCATGTTGCTGTTAACGCGCTCAAACACGCACATTGAAAACAGCAAACGTACAGCCATAAACAAACGCATATAAATGAACGTAATTTAGGCGGCACGAATAAATACGATTTTTAAGGAACCCTAGACGTTAATTTTTCGCATTTCTTTTTCAGCGAAAGATAAAGGAACTTTCGAACAGTTCACTGCAATTTATAAAATATTCCTCTATATGGACCTAACAAATGCGGTGTACACAAAGTAAAAGCAATAGCACGACCCTCGAACATTAAACTCGTCATATGCAAAGAAAATGCATGACCAGCAATCAACAAGCAAAAATTAAAGCGTCAAACTTCAATAATTTTAAAATTCATTAAACGCTCAATAATCAGCACGGATAACTCCAGTAACATTTCCGGTTAGAAAATGCAGAATGGGCAAAGATGAATGCGTTTAACGTAAAAAATAGAATATAAATGTGAAAAAAGGTAGAAAAGCAAGATCTATTAGTTGGAGAAAAAGTCTGCACCCCCCCCCCCCCCCCTCCCCCCCCCCCCCCCCTCTCCTTCCCACTCACCAACTTGAACATAATTTTGGGAACAATAAGTTCACTGTAACAACAAGTACATTCACAAAAGCTGCAATGTATTAAAACTATCAATCTGAATAATGAACTTAGACCACTGCAGACTGAAACGTGAAATCAATAACAACTAGTAACGGATCGGCGACACACGAGAAAAGTTCGGATCCTTCCGTGGGGAATCCAAGAATTTCGATAAAGAAACTAATGCTGAAGACGTGAATTTCGGTGCTCAGCAGAGAACAAAGCGACGTATTCCTGGACGGGGGATAAGCGTTTTGAGATTCTTGCTTTTTTGGCAAAATCGTAAAAATTATGAAACTAGCATGAACATTTTAAGGAACGGTTGAAATCTTCTTAAGAAAAAATTCCCAGCACTGTGTAAAAAACGATCGTTTTAATCAGAAGCATGAGATTTCACGGCACAAAATCCAAAAAGAGGCTCTTATTATCTTCTCATCTTAATTCGCAGTCAAAGCTGCTTAATGTCTGGGAATAAGGTTTTTCAACAATGCCACCTCTATAACCTAAACATCTCAACAGTGTCCCTCTATAGTGTTCGAATTTAAACAATAACAAATGTGCAGTATCAATTGCGGCTGTACCAACTGTACACGCACAGTCGAGTACATGCAGACGGCGAAAAGAGATGGAGAGCACTCAAAAGCTGACAACGTTCGAAATGAAACGATCATTGAAGAATGCGTGCCGTACAGGACGGCATTCTTCTTTAGGCCCCAAATGAAACCATGATGAGATTTGCGCTATGCCCGGCTCCTCCCTGAACATCTGTTATTTAGTACAGTAAATGTGCGTTCTTTCCGCAGCGTCTGGAACGAGCAGAGGAATTCTGGGGGGAGGAAGAGGGGTGCCACGGACATGGACGCGGTTGATTACGCAAGGGGACGCCGGAAATCGAGGTGCGAGCAAGTGGAGAACGAACACCGAAAACGAGGATCCTCTATGACACTGACGAAAGAGCAGGCCGACCCTGTCTGTTTTAAGCCCTACTACTGTTTTGTTTTGCGTGGAATTTTTTCTTTGCTACAAATGCATCTCTAAAAACTTTGCTTGAATATGGAATAGAATTCGATTGTACGGTTTCCAATTCGATGTATTCCAACAACTTAATCTACACATGGCCTCTGCCTTTTGTTTCGACGTGGTCAAAACAGTGATTCGAAACCGTAAGTAAATTAACAAGTTAACCCACTATGCGCGAGTATTCAATCTTCGCTGAGGTGATGAATTTATAATTTCCTCTATGGGCAACTGCGACCATGCACACGCGCAAATTTACACAAATACTTAATCTAACGCTTTAATATCACATGGCGCTATGAAATAAGGAATATGTGCGCTTCCTTCACAAGGACAGTTTAACTATGGGGGGCACCCTCCCACACAGTCATACATTACGCCTTCAATTTCTGGCCTTCGTTTGCGAGCCGCTGTTGCTTGGCTGTGAGCAGCGCTAACATTCCCACTCCTAAGTGCGAAGCGAAACGAAGCCACGCAGATTTGCTCTTGTACGTATTCTACATGCAAGCCATTATGCTACTAAGAGAAAAACAGCGATTGGTTCATCGGGAATCGAGAAACGTGACCACTTTTGCCTTTTCCCCTTCACCCATATGACCTTGTAAAGCATACAGTTTGGGACAAACTTATTCGTTCTCTTCGAGCGGAACGATGCGGTAAACCATGCGTGTTCGCTTTGCTTATTACCGTAGGTTTACACCAATAACGTAGACGTGATTAGCGGTGAAAAAAAGTCTGACTGGAAGAATGTAAATTAACACCAATAATTTGCGGAAATTTCGCGAAAAACCTGCGTTTGAAAAGAATTCGAATGATCCTTTGCGACAATCGAGTTTGGAAAAAAATCAGAATTTGCGAAAAAAGAATGATCCTTTAGAGCACAATTCCCCCTCCTTCCCCTTTGGGAAAGCGAGTTTTTAATTTGCGGCAACAGGTTAAGTTAGTAAGCAAAATAATGCGAAACAATACCATTTACAGGGGACTGCATTCCTTTCCAGTGCCACTTCCGCCGTTTTCCAGCTAAAGCGGACTAACGAGGAATATCCGAATACTGGATCCACTGAATCCATTAAGAACTTTTTCGTGAGAGGATCTATAAAGAACAGTAATTTACCCACATCTCTCATCAAAATGAAAACAAAGCCCTCATTAAAATGCCATCATAAATCATCATCCCTTTCCATTCAAAATCCGATTCCGACATGGTTTCTGCGATGCACTCGACGCCTCAAATTCCTGCAGTCTTCGATTTCATGCCACCTTATCAACCTCAATTTCATTGATTTTCATTTTTATCCGAACTGATGGAGACAGCTTTACATCACAGTTATCTAAAGGCTTCTGCTAAGGTTGAAAACTGGGAGGAAAGTGTTCTAATGCAAGTCAATAGTATTCCTCTCACTGCAAATCTGATGTTGTGGTAGTACTATCATGACCACTGATGATTGGTAGTACTGGATTTCGTCTCTACAATTCCAAGAGAAAGACGGCCTTCAGAATGCTGACTTATGTCTGCTCCACTCCTCACTCCCTGCTTCCACCTTCTCTCGACTCACCTGTCTACCGAAGACCTGATTTGAAGCTCGAATGTGGGCTTCAAAATTTGGTCGCGGACCATTAACGATGTTAACAAATGGCAAACGACAGCTGCTCGCAACCCTATTTCGTGCTAAGTTCGCCAACAATTCGAAAAGCATGCAGACGAAAGAAAAGTGCGAAGAATAAGAAATTTCTTCCTAGGAAGAAAAGTATTCGCAAAGGATTCAGCAAATCGCCCGAACCGTCAGCTGATGTAGCAACTGAATCCGTAAAGCGCACCTGTGTCAATGAAGCAGAATGGTTTCACCAGTTGCTCACTACCTCAGCTATCTATCATAGGTTATTGTATAAACTCTGAACAGCATGAAAGAACAATTATACAAAAACAGCATAATTCTAACAGAAAGTTTCCGGATGAATCGTTTAAAAAAACCTCCCTGAAATTCACCACAAATACTGGCTAGAAGGAAGAGAAGGTGGGTCGAATGAGCTGCATAAAAATACCAAGGCGTATTCGCCTGTAAATTTGCAACAGCGGCATGAGAGCGGATCGAGAGCTAAGATTATTGAAAAAAAATTGTACTTACCACATGGGTATCCGCTTCCATACCCTTCAAGAGGCACTCGGACATCCCCTTCAACGAAAATCCATTCACGCAGCAAGCTATCCCGATTCACCTTTAAAAAAATAACGACCGCTACGTTAACAGGCAATTTTGGATCATCAGGAATTTGCGGGAACAATTCAGGACTTCGGAAAATAGGTAACTTCGTCAACAATTTATGTGGAACAAGAAAAATTCTTTAAAACATTTCCTACACGAAATCCTATAACTAAAATTCCCCATGTCCATAAAGTGAGTATTGTACACCCCTTCCCCCGTCGCTGAGTACGTCGACGTTCACAAATAACATATTAGGCAACAAAGAGACCAGCATACATTAAACTATAAATGTAAAATTAGCTAAAATCATGCAAGGATCACCTCCTCCCTATCACCGTTTCTAAAAAATTTGCGCTAGTCTCAAAATCCATAATTTTTCCTCAACCTTTCCTCTGCCTTTCCATCGGCAGTCAACAGGGTTGGATCATCGCTGTGAAGAGAAGCCTTTGCTAGATGATCTTTTCACTCATTATAAGTTTAAAGAGCACTACAAAACAAACACTTCTGCTGTTATTAAAACTTAAAGCGCTATGCCCTTTTTTTCAATTGAAAAGAAAAGGAAAATTGCTCGATCAGTCATGCCTTCTCTCTGCAAGTTGAGTCTTTTAACTAAGGCAGGAGACGAGGGAGGACGGGAGGGGGGAGGGGAAAGGAGGTAGTTTTTTCCTCAACCTTTCCTCTGCCTTTCCATCGGCAGTCAACAGGGTTGGATCATCGCTGTGAAGAGAAGCCTTTGCTAGATGATCTTTTCACTCATTATAAGTTTAAAGAGCACTACAAAACAAACACTTCTGCTGTTATTAAAACTTAAAGCGCTATGCCCTTTTTTTCAATTGAAAAGAAAAGGAAAATTGCTCGATCAGTCATGCCTTCTCTCTGCAAGTTGAGTCTTTTAACTAAGGCAGGAGACGAGGGAGGACGGGAGGGGGGAGGGGAAAGGAGGTAGTTGCACCAAGTCCATCATGGGTCGGTAAACTTGTTACCGGTCTAGCCAGGAAGACGAGAGGCTAAAGCTATCGTACAGACCCACGAACATTAAGCCTTCGAAGAACAGCACCTTACTGTCCCTGCCTGCGAAGAGGTGCTTGTTCGGAGCTTTCGAAAAAAGCAGCCTCCCCTACAAATGTAATCACTGAAAAGTGATGACTGAATGGAGGATGGTGACTTCTGACGTGCACACATTTTGCCCTACACGTACGGTATACAACAAAGTGTTGGACGTAAAACTGTTCAGCTCTTCCGCAAAACAATTAATTACCTTCGCAACAATCGAAGCAGCGCTTACGACCGCAAAAAGTGAATCTGCCTTCTCAGTGACGGTAATAGAAATAGACGGGAAGCGCTCTTGTAGTTTCGCTTGTAACGCCCCTTTTGGACCAACTGTATCCACGTATACCTATAACGAAATACAGTCCGCCTACACACTGGACAGCCTATGGATAACACAACCGAGGAGACAAAAGGGATAATGAAGTCAACCATGGGCACTTCTTTTACCTCAACTTGTAAAAACTCCAAATTATGAAGACTCGTTCAAAAGTTCTTGAAACTAGGCGAACACGGTTTCCATTTCCTAAGTCTCCATTTTCCTTCTACAAAAAAAAAACCGCAAATGAAATGCTGAAAAAGAAGTATATAATGAATGAATCTGTAAAAGGTAAATGTATGAACGATAAATTAAACCTCAGTGACGTTGACTTTGTTTTGCAGCGCCAAACTGATCATATGCACGGCGCTCGCGTGTGACAATTCGTTAAGGGAATACTTGCAGCGCCGCAACATCTCAGCACTGATGAAGCGCGCAGACAGCACTCGATAGGCAAACGCAACGACCTCGAAACGCACTCATTTCACACAGTCACCAACCACTACAAATGTCCATCTAAATTCAAACCTTCCTTCCCCTCTCTGTCCTAACCCAATGCTTAAATCAACCAAACCCCTCCTTGCAGATCTCCGCTTAAAACATTATCATAGTTTTATGACTAGTTGCAATCCTCCAATCACTGAACCACGGCAATAACAACGGATTCCTTAAACACCGCCTAATTTCTGTTTAACAAAACGAGATGTACGGCAGAACGAACGATATGGATGCGCTTTTGCAATTCCACTTATTAAACGGACGGGTTTTTACATACTATTTAAAAACAATGAAGGTCACATAATAATGCACCTGTACTTTAGCTAAGCACACATGTAGCAAACCTCGGTCGCGTTTTCTTCATCGTTCATGGCCTTGAATATTTTGGTTCTTTTATCCTCTGTGAGAGCCTTTGAGTCGTCCACACCTAACGCAAAAGAAAATTTACTTTGGAACTGAAACCAAACAAGAGAGGTAAACTCTGCATAATGGGTAGCCCTCGTTGTGATGAAACTTCGACCTTGATTTTTAGTTTTTCAGCGCAGTCCTATAGTAGTTTGTACTCCTTCATCCCACAGCATTAGCTTCAGTGGTTTTCAAGTTGCAGTTACTGGCTGGCAATGCACATTAAGGGTGGAAAACGCGGAAAAGGATTATCCTCTCAGGCAAAGGAAGATCCCTTCCCACTTTGACCTTAACGGTGAAATTCGAATCACCTCCTCGGCGAAACTAACCTTCCGCAAGCAGGTCGCGGTTTTCCGACAGCGAAATTCGCTAAACTTGATATTTCTTATGACAAGGCATTTAATTCCGTTACTTGTTCGCATCCGCGATTGAATTCGACCCCTTCACAAGACCAACATTTTCAAAAAGCGATTTCCATTCCTCTCCCTTCTTCCCCTCCAGCCTCCTTTGAAATGCACCAACCCTAACACATGTTCACAAGCACAACAAACAATCTGCAAAAGCGTATAAAGGATAAGAGAATACGAAAGAAAAGTGGGCTTCGGATAAAAAGTAATACAAATGCAAACTACCCACCCAGTGCTTTCAGCTGTTCGGCCTTGTCGATGGGGGATACCGCGCACGCGTAAACCATCGGTCCTAATACTGGCCCTCGACCAGCCTCATCGATACCCAGCACGCAAGGTTTGCCAGCGGCGAAACTCGCAAAATGACGGCTCTTCTCAACCGCACAACATCCCAACGTCGTATCCTCATGCCGCTTGTCCGCCATTGCCACCTACCGTGACACTGCCGCAGTACAGAACGAATAGAACAATAATAATTTGTATTCAATGGTTCCCACCCTTGTAAAAGCTGAATGTTTTGCTGAAGTGATACGCCCGGGTGTGCCATTGTTGCGGACAGTTACCGTACTACCTCGAATTCGCCGTCTCGCCTACTCCACTTAAATTAATACCCCCTCTCCTCATCTAGAAGAAGAATAGCCTTTATTCACATGAATAAAGAAAACTGCACGACGCAGTGAAATATATGACGCAGTGAAATATATACATCTGCACGACGCAGTGAAATATATACATCTAAGAAGCCATGATTTCACAGCCGGTTTCCTAAAAGCGTGTTTCCGACGACTGTAGTCCCGTCCTCCGAGGCAGGAAACAGAAATCTGCAAGGCTGACTCCCCAGTGCCCGAAGCTAGCTCACTGAGCGGCGTATCGAGAAAGGGGAAATGGCTTGTCACTTTCCCCTTCCGATCAAACCGAGAAATTTTTTGATGTTGCAGTCTGCAATATGAACTCCGCAGCAAGAAAATGTTTGAAATTTATGGTTAAGTGAACGGAAGAATTCACCGTAATCGATAAGTCAGGGACCCACATAGTCATCGCCGGTTAATTCCGCAAAATTAATAATTACTGTCAGCAATTTTTTCTTATCCTCCCCAAAATCCCATATCCACACCTCAAAATCCTTTCGCGCCATACGCACCAATACTTCCTTTCAGGGATTCCAAGCACACCAGTGCTACACAACAGCCGGTCACCTAATTGATGTACGTCCGCGAACGCGAAGAACGCATCAATGTATCGTCCTTTGTGGGAAATGGAGCGCCGGCAGAGCTGCTGCCGCCAATTTTCGAATTTGATTGCCACTCGGTCAACGTCAACAAACCGCGTGTCTCATTCGGCATGCCGCCAGCATTCAACGGTCGGGATTCGGTTGATGCGTTTCGATTGTTTTTGATGACGGGGAGTAACATCCGTATTTTTTTAGCGACGGCGTTTTGTAATTTACATGAGAGAAGACGATCCATATTTTCCCGCCTCAGTGGAACACTTTCCTCCGGCCTCGATACAATTGGTCTTTAAAGTGCAATCACCGCCGATCCGAGCGCTCAGATGGGCTAAAAAGTTGCGTTGACGACTGTCTTTGATGCACTGGCCTTCCTTTTACGGAAATAAGGATGATATAAAATAATGAAGACAAATTCTGATTCGCTAACGGTAGAGTTTGCCAAGGTGTTGCACTGAAAAACCTCTAAAAGCAACAAACCTTATCAGCGCAAAACTACAAAACATCTTTTCAATACTGAAGGACAAAATGAGCTTCTGTGCGGCAACGACACCCGTAAAGCAGTTAAGGTAATGTGTTGCAAAATGACAGCGTATTGTACACATGCTTATGCAGTCCGCAGCAGACGAACAACATATGGCAACAGTGGGGTTGACAAAAAAGATGCCTCAAGACTTCATGTTGATCTTGAAAGCTATGAACAATGATGGAGGAACGTTAGGATGGATTCACTCGTTTGTTACCCAAATCCGATCCACTTCATCCTGAGACTCGTTCTATTATTCCCCAACTTCCCCAGGGAACTTCTTCGGTTTTCTTTTAGTACTGTAAACCCCTCATCCTCTGAACTGATTAACTCTTTAATACAGAGGTGAATCGGAAGTTGAATCAGCAAGTACTGGCACCACTCGATGGTAGTATACTCGCTTATTTTATCGGTAACATTTTTCTCAACGGCCACTCCTTACCGTCGAATATGACCCTCCGACAAATTCGGTCAGCAGTTTTGATGACGAGCACAGAATTTGTTTTAATTAAAGCTACAATGGGAAGGAGGCATTATAGTCGACGGCCACTCCTTACCGTCGAATATGACCCTCCGACAAATTCGGTCAGCAGTTTTGATGACGAGCACAGAATTTGTTTTAATTAAAGCTACAATGGGAAGGAGGCATTATAGTCGAAAAGCGAACGCATACTGTAAAGTGCATTTGAAAGCGAATCAAATAAGTGGAATGGGCTAAAGATCGAAGCAAAAATCGGATGAGTTTTTAAACGAAACCTGACTTTCGGTGCGAAGCCCTGAACTGCTCAAATAACAAGGTAACTGCTGTGTATTTCACGAGTTCTCAGACTATTTCGTTTTAGACCATTTAAAATTTTTTAAAATGATTTTGACGACGTCATCTTCATGATTTTCCATTGTTTCTTAATTAGACCATTCCGCTAAGGCTCTCTTCATGTTTTATAATCCTCTCTATCAGTTTCTGCATTAATTTTCGCTGGCAACAAGCAGCTCGCGTTCACTGCTAATTTTACACAGTAAATCACTGTTTGTGACCTAAACACTAAAATGAGTTCAAGTGAACACCAAATTATCGCGTCAGATACATACGCTCTTCTTAGATGGGTCCAAAGTGTATATGCCCTTCCGCTATGGATAAATGTCTTCAATTTCTCTGGCGCTAATAGCCTCAAGGCTTTCTTTTGAAGTTTCATGCTTTTATGTTTCCAGTAGAGTTTGCGCATGTCGAAGTGTCATAAAGCGTTATATGCGGATCACAGTCAGGTGTTAAGTCGACGTTCATCTGTGCTACGGTGCAACAGCAATAGAACGGTTTCAGTTATTAAGATTAATCTTTATCGCTCTTCGAAGTAAAGTCTGAGGTTGGCGGAGATGATCTATGTTCGGTGCGCATACGGTACGGTGTGTTGATGAGCCACGCAGATTTGATTATTTGTGCGTAGTTCGCTCGCTTCGATGGTTTCGGATGCAACATCTCGAACATCAGTCGTTTAAGCTCTTCGCTCAACGAGCGCCCACTCGGAAAGGTTATCCTGCAGTAACTATTTACGTCCACATAAGCTGCGAATTTTGTATTTTCGCCGCTAATGAAGCACCGTCAAGGGGGAAGGGGAAAAGAGAGGAGGGAACGGAGCCACCTGCTCCTTCGTAGCTACCACTTTTGGGAGCGACAGATTCAGAAGACCGGAACCAATCTGCCGAGCAGTGGAAAACGGTTCCCGACGTAAATTTCGAACTACTTTTGAAGCAACTTCCAAAAATCGCGCTCTAATACCATTTCTGTATTTTCCCCACCATGTACTTTTCACCAGCTGTGTAAGATACAGCTCTCCGATTATACCAGCTGTACCACAATTTGTACCTTTTGTACCTCTAGAGCCCTCCGATATGTGCGATCTTTCTCGTACAACCGAAGTTTTACTGTAGCGTACATAAGTGCGATTAGACTTTGCAAGTGCACCTCATTTCTCTTGTCTGTTCGGTTGTCACCAAATTCACTCATCAGTTTTGCAACTTGTTTTGCAGGATATTCCATACTATTTGCCACCATTTTGTATTGTCCTATACACTTAAGTCAGCTGTTCCAATAATATCTGAATTTTACTATTCCCCACTTTCTTATCAATAAAGCCGAGCTTTTCCTGAAGCAGTGCACATCTACATATTAAACTTGGTAAGTACTCAGTTAAAACTCGCAAGCTCATAAAATTACTCATTCAAAGATTGACGTTATTGGTGAGGAAGATAAATAGATAACCGATGGTGCATTTGTTTGTCGAGCATTCTCTCCGGATAACGATCATCGTAGAGCATCAGTCCCGTGACCATAACATACAACACCACACCTGCACTCCACACGTCCACTCCGAAGCCGTTGTAGGGCCTTGACCTGAACTTCCCCTCTACCAACCACTTTTATCGAGTAAGCAAAGGTGCAATGAAAGTATCACATGAATAAGTTTGAAAAGAATCTATTCAGACCACTCTATTGCAGACTCACATTCGATGTTTCAGATATGCAATAACTCCCATTGTAGCTTACATATATAAAACGCTTCATCTCTTTCTAACGGTCTCATTCTCTTCATTTTTTGTGGATCTTATGCGGTTATGATTTTTGTTGGGAAGTGGCATTCGAACGGTGTGGAGGATTATATTTTTAGCCTCTGCTAAAGGACGCTTTGAATAAGGAACCTCGCCTAGTAGCCTAAAGCATTTTTGAGAGGAGGAGAGGGAATGGGACTATGGATAAGTTGAAAAATTTTGGTTCGCACGGCACGTAATAATAAAATATGCTAAAATTACACAATTACTTATTAATATTGGCTACCATCTGCTATAGACCAGGTGCTCAAAATTTTGAACAATTTTCCATAGAAAATCTCAATTTTCTCCCCTGCGGGTTTCAGCTATGTACTGATTTTTTTCCTAAATATGTCCTTATGTTATCAGCACCATCCCTTGCATTATATTCTTGTTACCTTTTTATTTACTTTCCATGTTTATGCTAGCGTTTCGTTTTGAAATCTTTCTACACGCAAGCGTTGTTTGCAGTTTATGCAATAACGACCCCAGTCAATGAGAAATCCCTTCTTAAGTGAGTTTCCACATTTTTGTTTGCGATTGAAACGCTTGTGATGAGAGCACTGGTATCACTAAATGCCCTTTCTTTGACTGCCACTTTCACATAGTTAACAAACTGACAGCCGTTTATCAGGAATCAACCTGAGCACTTCCGGTGCTGCGTAAGCTCGAGATCCACAAAATGTTCGTGATAAATCGTTAGTGTGCATATAACGCGAGAATCCGAAATCACCAAGTTTGACGTTATCGTATGAGTCCAAAAACACATTTTCACATTTTACGGCGCGATGCACCACCCTCATCGACTCCAAATACTGTAAAAGAAAACGCATCCAGTAACGAAGCAAATGATCATCAGTCCTACGCACCAGTAAAGCAATCCAAAACGTGTTCGCACCTCCCTTTAATTCTCGTTCCCTCATTTCTCCTCCAGCTGTACAAAAAACTAAGAGCATAGGCGGTAATTAATGGTGGGGGCTGCACATTAAAAACATGGAAATGGAGAGGGAAAACTGTAAACTGCGCAGTTTTTGCTCTTGCATGAGCAACAGAAAAGAGTAGACGTATATTTTGCTGTGTCTTGGAGGGAGGAGAACGAGGCTGCATTGAAGCAGTTTTCAGTAAATGGCTTATTGACATATGTTGCTAACTGCAACATTTGAACACTAAAAATGCCATTAAACTTATGTTTTACCCATCGCAACCCCGCTTATCTTATTTCGTAACCACAATATTCTCGAGTCTAAGGAAATGAACTAGCTAGGTCTTCATCTCATCTTACCACAGCGGCAGTAAACTGTTTCGAGTGATGCAGAAATATTTCCTCAAAAATGTTTCGTGTGCATTATTGGAGACCGATATCACTTAACAACGATCTTCTGCTTTCGAAATTGCATAAGTTCTAGCTTACACTAAGTGCCTCAATGATCTGACGGAACAGGAATCGACTTTCATCCTCGTCGATGAGGCCGTCTCTCTTGATTCTCTGAAGTAGATCTCCGTTGTCCGCATGCTCTTGCACTATGCAAACGAATGGGTGAACTTCAACCACCTGCAATTCCCACCTGCAATCACCTATAATGGTGCAAGTGTGTGTGCATCCGACATGTGATGCAATGAGATGTTTCATTTGAAAATACTACTTTCAAAGGTGATAACAGCTAACTTTAGCTTACATTTAATATTTTTGAGATAAATTGATTTCCAGTGAAAACTGGCAACTGTTAAGACGGAGGATGCCTACCAGCCGATGTTATCATTTCATATGCAGTAAACTATTTGCTTATCAGTAAAACCCTTGTATTCTTTACGGCAGAACTCTATGCCATTGAACAGCACAGTTTTTCTACGGAAACAGCACTGCACCTGTATTACGCAATCAACGTTTAATTACCTGCAACAGTACAGCAGAGAATAAAGAACATCTCTGCAAAGAATACGACAAAGTAAAGAAACCAAAAAACACTTTAGTGACGTTTGGTGTTACTGGCATCAGTGAAGCGCTCACTGTAATATTTTCAGTGGCAACAGTTACGCGCCAACTATATCGGAGTACGTTTCATTTACTGGGCTATTGATTATAATATTCGCTAGCTACTGTGCGACACAGCACTCATGTGATACGAATGTGTTCAGAATAACACATGAACAGACACTGCCGTCGTGATATGCGCACCCTTCCCTCTTCCCCTCTCCTCCTCCCCCCTCCCTTCAGGAAAAAACTTTCTTAAAGCAAAAAACGCTTACGTCGAAAAATGCGATAATGTTTTGATGGCTTAGACTGCGCAATATCTGCACCTCCCGAGGTAGGAATCGAACTACGTAATCTGAGCCTGAACTGAAACAATGCTTGTTCATATGCCAGTCGATATCGACTCTTCCTTATTGTTGCGAAAGCAGCAGCTAATTTATTTACTGATTTGTTTCGTTGAAATTAAAACAAAACGTGTTCGGTTCGAATTCACTTTCATCTAGGCTGAATACTTTCTGAAAAGCGTGCGTTATTCGACAACAAATAAATCGCTATTTCACTTTTGTCGATTGCGGCTGTTCAACATTGCAACATTTTTATAGACATTTATTTTAAAACATTAATAATAGTAATAGTAATGATAATAGTAATAATAATTAACAGTAACAGTAATAGTAACGATAATAGTAATAGTAATAACAATAGTAATAATAGCAGTAATAATATTACTATTATTATTACTATAATAATAATAATAATATTGTTATTATCATTATTATTCGCGTCACTGAGCGGCTGCTTCCGCTCCTGCTCTTCTAAAATGGCCAAAATCGACTTCGATGAATTAGCAGAAAAGATAGCGGCGAGGTTGTTGTCGCCGCTAACTGCAGCACTATCCGACAAACTACAGGCTGCGGTGCAGCCTGCAGTGGACCAACTTGATAAGCTTAAAATGCTTATGTCGGGAAATCATTCACCAGCAGCCAAAAGCTGGGTTAAACCTCAACTATATTCAGTAATGGCAAAGATGATGAATATGGACAGAACTGAAATGGACAAGAAAAATAAGAGGGCAGTATTTATCGGTTTTCCCCACGCGACAACGGAGAGCGCTACCAAAGAAGAAGATGAACAAATGCTGCGAGAGGCCATCATCGCCTGCAACAGCCAACAGTTATCAGAATCCTACGCGAGAGGATGTATCACGACAAGGCGACACCCAGACTATCAAGCCGGATCAAAAGGATCTTGACCACTCAAAGTTACGTTTGAATCCCAGACCCATCGTGATATATTCTTACGTTCACTAAAAAGAAAGCGTCCTTTCAAAATGCAGTCTCTCCCACATGCATATGTGCGACGTGATTATAATATAGAAGAGCTGAATTATGACAGAATGTTGCGTAGGAAGGCTGGACAAGAAAATGAAAAAGTTGGAGTTACACGTTTTGTTGTTAGAGATTTACGAATTGTACAGCTACGAAATGATCGTCCCTTGTCCCGCCGTTTGCCTACTCGTAGTATTTCTCTAGCATCTGTTGCAGATGAACAACCACCTATCAGTACAAACAACGAAGCACCGAATAACCCGGTGCACAAACCTGCGAGCAGAAACGTGACGGTGCGAACAAAGCGCGAGGGCAACAGTTGTACAAAGAAGTCAGACCTACAACACCCAACTGTTAAATAGGGAAAAGGTCAGGAAGCAGTTGCTACGATAACCGGGATGTTTATAAATGCGAGATCACTAACACATGAGAAATTTCTAGAAATCAGTGATACATGAGAGAAAAAGAACTTGACTTCTTTGCTGTATGCGAAACGTGGTTTCACAAACACACGCCGCTGCACCTATTTAAGGGCTTTGATATGTTTACCAACTGCCGAGAAAAAGTGAAGGGCCGAGGAACTTTAATATGGATAAGACAAAAACACCGGGCGAAACGACTAAACTATACAGTGAAAGCTATCGGCTCCACATACGAACAAATAGTGGTAAAATTTCAACGAATCATCCTGGTAACATTTTATAGTCGCGAAGGGTCGGATAGAGAATACGTTATCAAACTGGGACATAATCCTCGGAAACGAGTGTTCAGCCGCCACCGTCCCCCTATTCATAGGTGATCTGAACTCAAATCCGGAACAAACACCCTTACTCGACAGCTAAAAAGCAGAAATCTGAAAAACTATCAGCTTTGTAACACGCATTATGGCAATCTCCTGGACGTATGCATCGGCTTCGAAGACCACAGTCAACAAAGTAATACCTCAGTGACATCGCACGCACTTACTGAACTATGCATTAGCGACCATCTACCTATCAAAATCATTACAAAATATAAAACGAGAAATCGAAAAGCACCAGACCCACCTCATTACACGTGTGGCAGGAACTGGAGAAACTTCAACTCGAAAACACAGCAGTCAACTTGAAAGAATCGACTGGCAGCCATACGAACGGGCAATATTAGGAAATTCCCTTCTTGAAGCTTGCAAACTATTCAACGAAAATATGCATGCAGCCCTGAACGCAGTGGCCCCTGTGGAAGTAAGGTTAAGAAGATACGACCGATATTTGCCAATAGAAATTAGAAGGTGGATGTCAGAACGAAATCGGCTTCTAAAGCTGACCTACAGTACCCAAAAAATGAGCGCCTGAGGACAGATCTTAAAAGAATTAGAAACTTGATAATTAGTCTTCGACGAGAGTTTGAAAGAAGAAAGGTCTCTCAGAAAGTAAGCAAATGCGAAGGGAACCCTGCTAAGCTATGGCGTGTTTTAAAAGCAGTTCTAGGAAAACAAAAAAAGAAAAGTCAAACCACAGTTAGCGCAGAAGAACTTAACGATTTCTTCGCGACACCAAAAAATTGATGTGACCCAACACCGGAAAAACTAAATGAAAACCCAGCGCAAGACAAGCTGTCTCTCAGGCCACTAAGTAGGGAAGAGATAGTAAGAGGAATAGCTGAACTGAAAACAAATAAGGCGGCAGGATTGGAAGGGATTAAAAATAAAATGCTGAAAAAAGCAAAAAATTTCGCTGCAACGAAACTTCTGCCATTATTCAAGACAATTATTCAGGATGGGGAATTTACTGAGGAGTGGAAAGAGGCGAAAATCACTGCAGTATTAAAGAACACAGGCAGTGAGCAAGAACCAATACACTGTTGCCTTCGATCTGAATAGTGAAACGTAGTGATGTGTTGTGACGTGGTATATTTACTGCGGTTGTATCTGATTATACCCCTTTGTATCATATTTACATCATCTTTGTACTGTCGTAAAGGTAGTTCTTGCCTATCGACTAAATAAAAGATTCGATTCGATAATAATAGTAATAATAATAGTGAAAATAGTAATAATAATAATAACAATGATTATAGTAATAATAATGGTAATAATAATGCAAAGGGATGCCAAGGCAGCTGTAATTTCATCGATTCCCGTATCGATGCAGCTGACAACCATGCCCAAGCATGATTGTTCTGACCAGTTTCGGAACGCCTGGTGGTCATCCTGCTGGCGATCCATTGGGTGAGCAACTAGGAATCGAACCCAGGTCTTCCCACAAACGAAGCGGGAGCTCTACCACTGAGCTACTGCCCGCCCCAGTAATAATAACAGTCATAATAACAGTCACAAGAATTAGTAGTAATAATAATAATAATAATAATAATAATAATAATAATAATAATAGTAATAATAATAATGATAATAACAATAATAACAACAATAATAATAGTAGTATTACTATTGTTAATAATAGTAGTAACAATTAATAATAATAGTAAAAAACAATAGCAATAATATAAGTAACAATTAATAATAATAATGATAATAATAATTAATAAGAGTAATAATTAATAATAATAATTACCACAGCAATAAACGATTGCCACGTTACCGCTCGGTCCTTCAGTGCGATGTCTCGATGTCACTGAGGCAATCGCACGCCGAGCACAGCCATCCCTTTGGCTGTTTTTTAGCCTGTTGTTAACCACCAGCGAGCTATGCTGTCAGTGGTATAGCGGGAAGCAGCCGGAGATCGAACCCGGGTCTCCCTGCATGCGAAGCTGGGGCTCTATCACTGAACTTTTGCCGCACTAACAATGATAGGAGTAACAATTAATAATAATAATAGTAATGGTTCAGCTCAGTTTTCTTGAACATCTTCATTAGGAATCGATCATGAAAGCTATGTGGGTGTTAAACGGGGGATTTCATCTTTAAAAATAACCTCCCAGGTAGATATGGAGTCTGTCGCTGGTGCGCAGTTTTTTTTTTAAGCAGACACCGTTTTAATTGACGAGAATGATCATATTGGGAGAGTTGAAGAGTTTTGAACACTCGTATCGATGCGCGAACGCGAGGCACATGAACGATTGCTGCATTGTTGTATGCGCTTACCTTTTCGCTTCTTTATTCGCACTTTCTAGATTATTTTACTGAAAATCGGGAACTTTTGGCTACTCGAGAATAACCCTTGGAAGAAAACGAGTACCAAAACTGAATTGCTTTCGAGAGTGTGCTTGTATTGTCGTTAATGTCTTACTTCTTCGACATCCCCTTCAACCACCGCCACATCGAACTGAACACGAGCCAAAGCCAGTTCCAACAAGATACGGCGGCTCTCTCGGGCGCTGTACGGCGCTGCCTATCTTTTATCAACTGTGTCCCGTTACTCACCTGGCTGTCTTTTTCTCTGCTACTGGGATTCACCATCGAGCAGCATTCGGCGCCCATCAAAGTAGAAATGCAGGGGTGTTGGGGGCTAACTGCGCGCATCGTGCATGAAGGCATATATTTCAGGACTGGGAGGGTCTCGCTCTTTTTCGCTTAATTGTGGGGAGGACGGAAAGTAATCTTTTTCCTGCACTGGCTATATCAAAAGGGGCACTTTCCTTCGCCAACACAACTAGCCAGAAGAGAATGATTCCAGAGGAGGCCTTCTAAGATATCATAGGCCTTCCAACAGCTATGGAATCTTAGAAGACCTCCTTTGGATTCTTATTCCTTCTGTTCCCCACATTTAAATAGTCATTTATACGATATTAGGTCTCTCACCTCTAGCACCTACCCAGTGCGCAACCTTCTAGGCCTAACGTCAATTGCACGTTTCACTGACCGAGAGCTTTCGCTTATCTTTGTGTGCCATGTCAAATACAACTCCTGCTAAAATTACCATGAAAGGAAGTGCGTCAAAATTTATAATAAAAGTTTGATAAGTGAGTTCAAGTGCACACATACCGTCTGTCGACTACCTTGATTGCAACGTGCTTGTGCAAGCTCTCGTGCCAGGCAAGCTTTACTGTCGAACAAACCCCTTTGCCTGTAACAGTTGGTTTTCGTTGTAATATGAGCTATTTGCTTGGGAGAGGGAGATAACCCAAAGTTAAAATTAAAAGTCGGGGAGGGAGTGGCCATGAGCAAGAGGCGTCGAAGAGCACTTTGGTCAGGGAGGTGAGAGAGAAGGGAGAGGAGGGATGGGGGGAAAGCACTGGACAAAAGAGTTTTGGAACAGTTAGCCGACATGGGGCTCGCTGAGCAAACAGCTGGGCGGAGGCAGACCCTCTATTTTGATTAAATTCTTTTACTGCATAGTGCAAAGAAAACGAAGAAAACGAATGTAAAATGTTTTTAAAAAAACAAAACAAAAAGGGTAAAGACGTAAAGAGGATACACATCAGCGAATAGCGTTGATCGCGTAAATGATACAAAAACAAAACGACCGCACTGCGGGCAATAGTCGCTCGCCGTTGGCCAGCTGTCCGCTAGAAGGAAGCGGCGGATCGTTAAATGAGTCTACGCGGATAGTTAAACGAGTCCACACTTAGAACCAAAAGCATTGCTAGCGATCGCAACAGGGATTATAGTAACTTTATTTGTAAATACGTTTAAATGAGTACGAATTCGGTGCTTGCAAAGTTCCGTAGAATGCCTGCAGTTGCTGTTAGTAAGTAAAGTATTGTGAAGAATCTAGATAAGGGAAATCATACAGAATTCCATACAGCATATAAAGATCAGATTTAACGCAGAGAGTTTAAGCTGTGCCAATGGAAAGCGGATGGAGACGATCAGGATTGGAAAAGAGGGAATTGAAAAAAATATTTTTTTGCGTGCGATTCTGGTAAACCACCGTTGCTTTTTTTTTCAAGTTTTATATCATTTTTTTACAATGAGGGTACCAGACTTGTAATGCATGTTCGGGAATGGGTCGTATGTAAGTGTTGAGAGTCGGGATGTACAGAGTCGGGATGTATACCGAGATAATGCTCGGTTTAAGGAAACGAAGCAACCACGATTTATGACAAGCACTACGCACTAACAGTACTAAATGGTATTAAATGACAGTTTGGAAATGAGATTTCTGACACTGTCTGTGGAAGGAAGGACTACTCAGTTGATTTTAGACGATTTCGGGGAGGTCGGCTGAAAAAGATCTATGTGAACTACAGCTTATTTAGGAAAAAATACAGCAAAATATGGTTGGGGAGTGACAGGATGTCAGGAAATTGCCCGAAAAAGTGCTGTTGCGGGCTTGTGATAGGCCGGAACAGAGGGCATTCATTCGAAGAGCAAGTGAATGGGAGGAAGAAGAGGGCAAACCCAATAAAAAAGTGGGAGAATTACTTCCTGGCAGTCAATCAAGGAATGGAATGGCTGTCGTAGAGCGACTTCACCACATTTAACTGTTCCGCAGTTCTTTGGCCGACACCCCTGTCGGATCAAAGTGCTGGCCAATGGGGTCGAGGGTCTGTTCTCCCGGACCAAGATCGCTGACCGCAAAACGCTCTGCAGGAAATTTGCGGAGCACCGTCGGAGCCCCTCGAATGCGCTACTGTTGCTGCCGGCGATTTAGCGACGAGAAATGTAATTCTCGACAAAAAAGGTGTCTGGCAGTTTTTCATATTTTAATTCGGAAGCGACCAAGTAAGACAGTGTTCCCTGGTCCGTAAACATAGGTGTAAAATATGTGACCGCTTCACCGTAGAATGAATTGCGAACACAGTAACTCCCTCGTCAGGCTTGAACAACACAGTTTATAAAGCCAGCTTAAATGTGCTCTAGGTGGTTCCTAGCAACGAAAAAAAATATAGAACGCTTTGTTCTATCGTTTAGCTTCATGAAAGCTGTGGTGACTACCTTATAGGTGAGTGTAATGCGATAAGTGCTAGATGTGCCAGTGTGGCCAATTGCAACTTATTTGGAAGTAGCGTGTAGAGCATTTATATTCACCTGAATTGCTGCAGGGCAAGAATGGGATACGATCAGTAATGCGATCGATTTGGAAGGAGGCTCCGTAGAGGAGGTATTGAATGGCGCGTTTTTGACGGCAACAAAAACGCTGTTTGCTGCGCACACCCATGAAGACAATTAGCATGTGGTGGATCTGCGTCCCAAAGGTTTGCTTCAAAATTGCAGTTTGTAACGATGAGGAGAGGACCAACCGATTACTTGTTTGCACTTGATACCGTCGAGATCTAGCTGAGTAGACAGCGCATTTGATAGCACACTCTCAACCTCACTCTCTTCCTTCATCGAATGCTGCGGTCGTCAGCTGAACTGAACCAGTTAATCCGAGGATGCCCACCATTTTAAAACTGCTTTGAAGACGACGCTCTAAACCCTTTTTAAAGGTCATATATGAGCAGTAATGACAAATCTCGAAGATGAATCACTTTAGAAGGGTGACGGAGGGAGGGCGGTTGTGAGAGAGTTACGAAAAGAGATCAAGGTTCTCAATGTCAAAAGACCGCAACCTGGCCCTCCTTAATCGGCGGGCGACCAGCTAACGCAAAAGTGTTTACTTATTAGCACTGAGTTTGTGCTAATATAGTAGTCATTTTGGACCGCAACCGGTTAGTCCGATTTCATAGAACTGCTGCAGATATATGCAAACGGACCTTCTGTTTTGCGTGATGATTCGATTGGTACGGAAGACGCTCAAACAATTTCAACTTTTTCATCCCGTTTGAGAGGATACAGACATCTGCTAACCTATTGGGCATTATCGTATTTTAACAGGGAGGGCGGGGGGGGGATGGGAGAGTTCGGTATGTTTTAATTCGTGGAAAACAGGGCCGTACTGCCGTGACCCCATACAACATCACTCACCGTTATTTTCTGGACGCCTAAAATTTTTGAAGCATCCAACTGTCCCATCCCCCCCCCCCTCCTCCTCCCTCTCTGCGAAGTGAAGTAGTACCCACACTTCATTCAAATAGACCCTGTAACCAGAATTGTTCATCGTTACGCAAGTTTGAGTTAAATCACGCACCATTAATTTGCTGCTCTCCCCCCTCCCCACCATTTCCCCTCCATCGAAAAATTGCACAAAAGGGGGAAGTAATATTACAGAAGCGATCTCGCTGAAAGTTGAGGTAGCAACGAATTCGTGCAATTGGGACGGAGTGAGCTCATGCACAAGTTGAATCACACAAATTTCTGAAGTTCCTGTGCTCTGGTCGTTTCATTTATGAGTGGAATCGTCAGCATGTCTTATAGAGTAATTGTTGTTGTCCACTGTTTGTAACACTGCATCCGCAGCATACGACACTCTCCATTCATATTCACCAGCGATTTGCTTGAGCGTCGGCCAGACAGCTCGCCAACCAAACTACGACACTCTCGACCTTTCTCTTCCAGCAGAGAGTGCCTGTATTTTAGTATTTTCAATAAAATAACTTTCTTGCCCGCTTGCATTAGGTGCATTGGTAACGTATCAGTGATGGTCGAGCAACTCGTGAAGCGTGGAGCGTGAGGTGTTCCTTGCCTGGGCATGGTGTACAATTTACGCAATCCTCGTTAAACAGTAGCAAATGTGTAAATGTGCATGTAGCAAATGAAGAACGCTTCCCTACACATCAGCACTTCCACTCGACCTTCGATCGATCAACCGTTTGCTTTTCACACGCGTTTCCTGCCAATAATGATTCACCGAGTCATAACTGTCTTTACTGTTTGCGCGAATTTCGCACAGTTTGCGTACCCTTTTTCCGAAATTTCCCATCTCTCATCCAGAAATTCAGGCTCCTGTGCACAATGCATATTGTTGTCAGCAGTGTGTTCCACCGCGAGAGACAAAGTTCTGAACTCTATGGGAACTTCAGGGCAGTTATTCCGCTAGGCACACATACACACACATATACATACACATACAAGTACACACACATACACGTATACACACACGTACACACACACACACACACACACAAACACGTACGCATACACATAAACTACACACACACGTACACATACATGTACACACACACGCACACATACAAACGTGCGCATACGCATACACATACACGTAACACACATACATACACACATACACACATACACATACATATACACATATGCACATACATACACACATATATATATATACACAAATACATGTACACATACACACACACATACACATACACATATGCACATATTACATAAGGAATTTTTAATGCTTTGATAGAGCTCAGCCTTCAAAAAACTCTTGTATTTCACATTCACGATGTTCATATACAGACGTAACTTGACGTCACTGCTTAGCTGACACTGAAAAAAGCACTTACATTTCTTGGTGAAGATGTAATAAGCGAACGCCTGCAACGACTATATGGAACCGCCTAACCGGAAACAGCAACGAACATATACCACACAGCAGCTGCTTGACACGCTGAAATTGCAATATATCTTTGCATTTAGATTGCGTTTATGCAAAAACGCGCTGCATGGCATGTGGAGATTCTTAGTGCACATAATGATGCATTGAAGAGCGGGCGGTNAGAGAGACGAAAAGAGAAAACGAAAATGATTGGTTGCCAAATTTTCCGCCTCATCTCGTTTGCCACAAAAAACCGGTAGCAAATATAGCTCATATAGTCGACATGCCCGTCATAGGTTGCTTTTCGTTGCCATAGGTTGTCATAGGTTGCTTCATAGGTTGCATTTACACTTCTTTAATCATCCATGCCAGGACCAAACAGCTCAAGAGACGTATCGGAGGACGATTATGTTCAAGTGGAGTACCGGTCGATTTTGAGGCGCCTGAGCACGTAAAGCCGTTACATTTCACATATTCTCCGCGGACGACTGCGACTCTTGCGATAAGCCGTGCGAGGCTAACGAGGTCACGAGGTTTACTCAATGATAACAATTTCCTTCTGACTATCCGGACAGTGAAGTGAAACACTGAAGTCGGGATTGTTTCCCTTTTGTGCGCTCTATCTGTAAATCTCCCACCTCAATAGTAGTGGGCCCTCCGCCTATAATACTGCTGGCAGTATTAAATCCTCAATGTCCATCGAGTCACTTCTGACAATTAAAAAAAACATAACAGCCAAATTCCGTTATACATGCATAACTGTCGAATCCCCTAACAGACGATTTCCCTTGCGAAATGCTTCATTAAAACAGCGTTTCGCAAATATATCTATGCTTATAATATTAAAGAGAACAAAACACAATAAAATTTATTTTAAGCGCTTCCAAATTCAAATGGATACCCACTGAGATATAAAATAATAAACATCCTCTCTGATCCATAAAGGGGACGTTTAAAAACTGAACGGCTCAAAGCCGAGCACACACTCACAACGCTGTCTGTAACAACAACAAAATGCATCCAACAAAGAGCACGTGGTTAAAATGAAGCATAACAGCTGGGAACATTACTCTCTCACAGTTCAGTTTTAGCCCTTCTCTATTAAGAGTGTAAAAACGGGATTAGACAATACGATACAACACTCCAACACTTTCGTACCAAACATTCATTACTTTACTTCTCCCTGCCACGGGAAAACAATATGCAACAACTTTGTTGGTCGTTGGCCGATCTGTTTGAAATTCTGAAAAAATATCGGCGCCGTCGTTTTGCATCACTTGCGAAATGTGATCCTTGATTCTTATCCCCCAAAAAACGACCCTCAACTTCGTTCTAACCACATAAACAAACTTATAATCTCCCGAGACAGAAAAAATTGTGTACAAGCATAAAAGTTAGAAAAAAAAGCATTAAAAAATAAAGAAAACGAACTGAGTGCGTTACTAAACAAAGCGCAATGAAAACTGGCTGCAACCCTACTTTTACAACCTTCACCACACACAACCCGTCCTCCGATCCCGCCGCCCATTTAAAAAGAAATTTAGCGGCAACGGATGCAACCGCAGTTAACCACAGCTATAGAATGAAGGAAACCATAATTATAAGCCTGCGACATTCACTGTTAGCATTTTTTGGGAGGACGTGATTGTTCATAGATATTATTGGTCCCTACCACTCATCAGAAATGATCAGAGGACATGAGGAGAGAGGTAAACGATAAAGACAAACGCCGAAGGAGTCAGGACACAATGCACAAAAGCTTTTAGAAATTACCAACTTCTTGAAAGAGAACACATACTCGATAAGGTTAAGGCTGAGGTGGGGAAAGGACAGGTCGAACAAATTGGGTTGGATGAGGGGGGAGGGGTAGGGGGTTTCAATCACTACTCACTGGATCTTCGGGAAGTGGCCATAAAGCAGATATGACTGCCTAGTTCTGCATAAGCTACGAATTCTGAGCGGAGGGTGAGCTTGCAGTATCTAAAGTGGTGACCAAGGTGTGGGACAGGGGTGGAGGTAGGGATGGTGGGACGGCAACAGATTGGATAGGCACCAGCTGGGTTGCAGCAGGACTCAGCACAGTGCTGTGGTGTGAGGGGAATCGCATGGACGGCAGACATGGTGGAGGCATCAGCTGGCTATCCGTCAGCGTCGACATTCCGTTCGCGCCTTGCGCTTCCCCCGAACCTTCGCCAAGCGTCGTCGACTCCATAAAAACGCCTTCATCGTCAACGCATCTGAAACGATCTAATACGGCTGGATGCACATGCAGACCCCTCCCATCCCCTTGACGTGCATGCAGACCCCTCCCCTCCCCTCGATGCACGTCCAGACTCCTCCCCTTTCCTCTCTGTCCACTTGTTTTAAGAGCTTTGCGGAGGTCCCACAAATTTTGCACAGCCCAGTTAGAAATTCAATGACAAGTCGGGCACAAATAAAGGCAAAAAGGAAAAATTGATTTCAACTGAGAAATAATGAATATGAGAATTTTAAGGCGTCAGGATGCCGCAAAGAATTTTCGCCTTTTACGCACTAGCAAGGAGTATTGCTCATGCATGGCTCTTTAAAGAACGTATCAGAATGCTAATTTGAGACGGGATAAACCTTATAAGCAGTCAAATTTTAAAAGGAAACGCAAGCCATCAAGAAAAAAAGAGCAATTTCGCTCTAAAGCTAACCCGCAACACACTAAATGTTGGCCAAAAACAATATTCATAAAGCTCCAAAACTGGGGGGTGAGGGGGTGGGGAGGAAGGGGATGAAGCAGCAGTACTGCCTACGGGCGTGCCACTTTGCGTCAAAGACATTTCAAAATAGAAAATGGAATCTTTTCTTTGAAACGGTAATTTCTATTTCAAAATAGAAATAGAAATTTAAAAAATAGAAAAGCGCCTCTTTTGGCAGCCAACCAAAACCTCTTTGCAACTCATCTCAGCATTTTAAGGCTATTTCTACGCAAAAATTATGACCAACAAAACTCCATTCGGAAATTGGTGATTTGCAAAAATTTTTAGAACTTGCCAAGGGATATGCCTCTTTGCGATTCGATACGTGTCAAAGAAGAGCAGCGGTTGTGAAAAAGTGTAATTATTCCAAAACCAACTTACTTATCTTCCTTCCTAACTTTCCTTGGTCTGCCTCGCTTCGGTTTGATGTCGGAAGAAGCCTCTGCCGTCGTGCCGTTGCTCTGCCTTCGTTTCGTACCTGTGGCCAACAGACCACTCGTGGTGCCAGTCATTTGAGTGGAGGGCATAGTCTGAGTGACGTAAGGCTGCGCCTGCATTTGCGGTACGGTGTTCACCATTGCACCCGCATAGTAACCGTCTATCACTGGCGCTGGAAGCTAGTTTTATATTCGTCTGCAACTACGATCTCATAAAACTCCAAATTCAACTCTTAGCAATTATGTTGTTTGAACTCACGAAAGGACGACACAGAAGCATGGGCGAAGTGCTGTCCTAAAAGAGAGACGCACTGAATCCGTTGCGAGCCGCAATCGAGAAGAATCTGTTTGAAATGGAGTGTCAAAAGCGGAACCAACGTTGACAGTGAAGGCCCACGAATCCAAAACTTTTTGGCGCCGATTGGAATATGTCAAAGCGGCTTAATTATAAAAGCAGTAGTCTATACATTTATTTGTGGGCTTATACCTGCCCATACCTTCCTTGTGCTAGCACCTTACAAACCTACTTCCCACGTTCAGATCGCGCTATTTCTTAGAAGGCAAGGGGTCAACAAGTATTTCGTCACAGGCTGCATTGCGATACAGATACATGTTCATTTTAGCTGTACGTCAATTATTCCCCAAGACACGTCAGTTACGGTGGTCATTTCTCAAAACAAGAAACCATATTTTTGCGCACGAGCATGCTTAGAAGCGCATAAAAATGCCTGTATTTTTTTTTCTTCTGCGACGTCTAGTTCTCGGAGTATGGCTAATTAGGAAAAACTGCACTCTCTCTCCTGAAGTTGGACCCGCTTACACCTGTGTACTCAACAAACTGCTGCTTACGATGTGCTGCAAAAAATAGTGGAAGCTCGTTAGCGAAATGCACAGATAAAACAGAAACATTTTAGGTGTTGTACACGAGAGAAAAACATGACTTTTGAAGTCCAATCTGCATTTCGCAAAAGTACTGTAAAATGCAACATCGTCAGGGCAAATGGGAATTTCGGGGAGAGAGGGGGGGAGGGTGGCGGGCGAGAAAAAAAGCAACCGTTTTTAAAGACTGAAAAAATTAGGGAGGAGGAAGCTCGTATTATGATATGCTCTGCGAATGGAACCTTCCACCTTGGCTTATTAAGGAATACATGCCTGTCGTTCGCCTTCAGCTGCACTCACAATTGAGACATATGTTCTTTCCGACTGTATTTTCCCTTTTTTTTTTTTTTTTTTTTTTTTTTTTTTTTTTTTTTTTTTTTTTTTTTTTTTTTTTTTTTTTTTTTTTTTTTTTTTTTTTTTTTTTTTTTTTTTTTTTTTTTTTTTTTTTTTTTTTTTTTTTTTTTTTTTTTTTTTTTTTTTTTTTTTTTTTTTTTTTTTTTTTTTTTTTTTTTTTTTTTTTTTTTTTTTTTTTTTTTTTTTTTTTTTTTTTTTTTTTTTTTTTTTTTTTTTTTTTTTTTTTTTTTTTTTTTTTTTTTTTTTTTTTTTTTTTTTTTTTTTTTTTTTTTTTTTTTTTTTTTTTTTTTTTTTTTTTTTTTTTTTTTTTTAAACAGACAGATGGTACACTTTACATTCGCTGTCTACTGAAAGCAACTACAGCTCCTCCCTATTCTCAACTACTGCCCCTCCCTCTATCTCTTCCGTAACAAACTGTTTCGCAAATCACGCAGCAGTTACCTTATGCAGTCATCTTACGACCAACAAAAGCGAATGGCACAGCATCCACTCACCTTCATTGCACCACCGCTCTCTTAATATTGACAGCACCATTCAAAAGAAGCAGAAATTGCATATTCGGAAAGTACGGTAAGAACTCGTGGCAGCTGTTGTTGAAAAATGAAGTTAGCATGCATCACAATAGCATTAGTGAACGCGCATTTTATAAATGCAGTAAACATCACTGATACTGTTGCAAACAGCTCACAGAGGGCTACGATCAAAGGAAAAGAACTGCAACTTACTGGATATCATCATTGGTATTGTCGGCTGTGGAATCGGCTCGGGGTTCCACGTTGATTCACCCGCCACTCGTGAAGGCAACGCGATGTCCCTCATTAACGGTTCCAGAAACGCGAAATGTCGATACTGTAGCATCGCCTGCTTCCTGAGAATCAGCAAACGGGTGGCTAATCGATGCATCTCATGTTGTTCAAAAGTTGTGTGATGTATTCTGCACTTGTGTGTTTTGCACTTATTTGGTATAGCTCTTTGTTGCACCACCTGTGCTACCTGGTTACACACGTTCTTTCAATGACAGCTCGGCCTATTAAAAATGTACATAAGTTGTACAATGGACTATTTGTTTACCCATCTATTTCAAACGAGGTCCGCGATGTCCTAAAAGAATGCTGCATATAGCAGCTTAATCTTTTTAACGTTTTTTTTTTCGGTTATGGGGGGTGAGACAGAAGGGACGAACGAGAGAAGTGGCTTACATATGTGCCGGAGAGAGTGTCCTTGAAGTTGAGCATTGTACACAGAGTGCAGCCGCCTCCAGAAACTTCTCGGCGAAATGCTCCATCGCACGCCCTATAGCAACCGGTACTGATGCTACCATCCTTCCGATTTCCTCATCACTCTGCATCACTTTCTTTACACGTGTCTGAAAATTTTGCCGACTCAACACGACTAAGAGATTTTCAACAAAGGTAAAAGTTGGATTAAATATAAAAACGAGCAATGTTGAGAAAGCTGCCTTCAATAGAGACTACAGGCAGACGGGGATCATAGGTATTCCACGTTCTTATGAATGGTAGCAAGTTGTGAATCATATATTTATTTACAAACGACAGAGCGGAACTCTGTGGTCACAAAGAAAGAATATATGAGCATATAATAAGCACGATAAGAGAAGAACAGAAAACACGGACAGAAACCGCAGGAAAGCACGAAATGTCGTTCGTACTGCTGCGATAACAATGAAGGAGAACTGCTGGTTCAACCCTAAAAACTCTAAGAAACGGAAGCACTGCTCAGTAAAAAAGCTAGATTACAAAACGCAGAGTGTCAGGTTTTCTGGCATAAGACTGACAGAACACTGAAGTGCTGGTTTCGGTTGCAAAATTAAATGACGGTTTTTAGCAAATCCATGTCTGTCGCGTATTCTCATTAAATCTAGTTAGTCGTCCTGGTTAACTGACACCCTCTATATAATAAGCCGCAGGAATTATAGAAGCATGAACTTACCGGTTGTATCTTAGCGCTGCTGAAACGACGCTTTCGTATGGGTGCAGCAGGTTGAGTCGGCGATTGGATCGCATTGCTTGAGCATGGCATGACAAGGCTTGCGTCATTTCCAAACTGCATCATTCTCCTGACTAGAACCCGTTTTGGCAACAAATCTGAACAATTCATCTACTCTTATTTCCTTCTGCACCTGCGAAACAGACTGAGTGGCGGACGGTGAGCGACGACAGAGGGAGACCCGCAATTATGTTAAAGATCTTCGAGCATTACTGCATGCTAGAAACTTTTTTATAACATTAAAGTCTGTGAAGCAGTTGTTGCCGCATAGCATGATGATTTATATTAAAAGAGAACATCCCACTGTGATATGGTATGCGCTCGGCTATGACATTTTGTGTAACGCTACTATCCCTCTTTTAAGACACAACAATCACAGTTCTCTTGAAGAGTATCTGCTCGTAGCACCGCCAGTCGCGGTGGACTCCACCTCTGCGAGAAATACGATACCTCCTCACTTCCTGTCCGTGCGACGAGCCAACACGTTTTAAGATATAAGCTGTATTCGAATTACCTTTCAACCACTTTAAAGACATATTGCTGTTTCTATACTTTAAGACCATCATGATGCCATATAATGTGCTGCGCTACGGTGCAACCTGGTCCCTGGTCATTAAGCACTGCGTATGACAGACATTTTTACGTGCAGCAATATGACAAGGTATGGATTAATTAACCGGAAGTACGAAAGCGTCCCGCGTTCTCGCGGAGGCCCGGTGATTCCTTCCTACCGTTCCAGCTCTAACTCACGGAGATCGAAAATGCCAGCCCAACATTATTTGCTGGCAAGTTTGTGCGAGCAGAAAGTCGTTTTGCCTACGGCAGATTAAAAGTTTTGCGAAAACACCCATCGTCATCATGAGGGATGAATCCATATCAATTCACGTTCACTGCCACAACTCCACAAGCCCAGTAAGCATAAAAAGACGAGCAAACTAGTCATGTCACATATTTCGAAAAATCCTCTCTCCCCCTATTTAGTCAAACCGTTATGCCCCCTTCCCTTCTCCGCCCAAGACCTCAGAGTAGTTTTTGATGAAAATCAACCGTGCACCTAACACTGAATTGAATTTTACTCGCTCGAGACGGTTTTTAAAGCGCTCAATAAATTCAACGAGGAATCACAGAATGGATGGCCAATATTCATTTCATATGTTTTCCTTCTGCAGTTCGCCAAAAAAAAAAACTTGGCAGTGATAACGGAACTAGAGAGAGAGACAGAGAGAGAGAGAGGAGGGAGAGAAAGAAGTGCGACGCGTCATCTATATGCTTGGACAACAGGCGCGGATCTGGTGAGCGGTGTTAGCGGTTGATGCGGCGTTGCTAGAAGGTCAAACAGTGTTGCTTAGTGTCAGGTCGGTTGCACGCACTCTTTGAACGGATAGTGATGCTAATGAAACCATTTTAATGCTCCAAATAATCTTCGCTACTCAGGGTCTATGAAGGGTTAACTTTAAAGAGATAAGGTGCGGCAAATATACTTGCAGTATGTGTGTTTGCAAATTTGTGCTCATCTCTCATAGGTGGTTCCCAGCGCGTTCCCCAATAAACACTTTCTGATGGGTGCTACTGTGTCCAGTTATTGAAAAGCGATAAATTGTGCAGCACATACGTTGGCAATACAAACACGGTGCAACCTCGACGGTCAGCAAATAAGATTACGAGGATCGAACGAAGTGAGCGTTTCAAAAACAATCGTTTATAAAAGGCCGACGTGACAACACAAAAGAACACGCCATGTAAGCAACTCAATAATAGTTGTAACTGACGATGGAAAAGATATGAAG
>JPKZ01002554.1:263454-287399 GCA_000803305.1 Toxocara canis | reverse complement strand
GAGGGAACTTTTTGGAAGCATGTTGATTTGATTACAGGTTTGGATCAGTATGGCTGAGTTCGAGCTGCACATAGGGAATGTAGATGCGGCACGACGGGTCTACGAGAGAGCAAACCGTGCACTCGCGAGTGGCGAGAAGGAGGAACGTCTCATGTTGCTAGAAGTGTGGCTTAAATTCGAAAATGAATATGGCGATGAAGCTAGTGCTGAGAAAGTGAGTTTTTTATTTGTTGTCCATCTCGTGAATGAGGGAGATAAGGGGAGGAGTTTGGAATGAAGTAGCTGTGGTCCTTCTTCGGTGCCGGTTTTTCACTATCGTCTCTCGCTTACTTTTGATGATAATAAGTCGACAATATGAGATAAAGTGATAGCGTTTTGTAGGGAGTGAGTCCTGGTTTGAGAAGAGAGTTGGCGAACATTTCTTTAGCATTAAAAATAAGTAATGGGAAAGGGGCTTAGAGTGATTGACTTGTGCTCTACCTACGTGTCATCTGGTTGAGGAATAATCTTTGAGCATGGTTATTCCAGTTATTCAGTTTAAAAAAAGAACGATCATTAGCGATTATTTTGCTGATAGACAAAGCCTCGCATATTACACGTAGTGACACGTAAACTTTCAGTGTGGATGAATTTGCGTCATTACCTGTCCTTACCTCCCTCTCAGTTCTGCTTTAGTTCTGCTTTCCTTCCTTTAGTGACTGGTGATTCGTCGGCGCGAATCACCAGTCGCTGAAAGAAGCTCTCAGCTGCATCGGTTTATAAACCTTTTTTCTTTCTTGCCAGCTTTTCTTTGCTTTTTTTTGTTTCTTTGTATTGTTTTCTCATTTTCCTTTAAGCGAATTGTGAGTTCGGCTAGAAATTAGGCAGCAGTCAGCCTCAACTATCACTGTCCCATCTGATGGCAAGTTGCTTTATGATTTGCGCCACAGAAAGGTAAACGTGCTTGAAACTGGTTTTTGGGTGTATTTGTTCCATTAAGTGCAGTTTTTGCAGTTGTCTATTGTTACAGATGCTTGATGCTTCTTTGTTCTACCATAGTTTATCAGCAAATTTGGTCTAAGTACGCATACGTCCAAAAAGTCAGCTTTAAGTCTGTTATTTTTTCTGTTAAATAGCTTGCAAGGTCGTGTTGATTTTATGTCACGAAAAGCGTTTATATGTTGGCTTGGTTAAGGTATCACGGTTAATGCCAAAAAAGGTGAAGAAGCGCCGGCAGATGCAAACCGAAGATGGCATCGATGCTGGATGGGAGGAGTATTTCGATTATATCTTCCCTGATGATCAGGGTTAGTCTTTTAGATTTTGATCGTTACGTTTGGAATATTGAATTCCACTTGCGAACATGATTATTTCGCCTTCTTTTTTGAAGTAAAAATGTTTCGCATGACATCTAGTGCCGGGATTTTAAATCAAGTAATCACAGATGCTAAAGGATTTGAAGGCGTCATTTGAAGGCCTGCTTTAGGGCTTGAGGTAGTACGCATCATTTAGTTACCATTGCTCCTTCTAGGCGAATAATAATTTTGTCATTTTTCTTTCTTGTCTCCACAAGGGAACTCTGACTACAATTTGGAAGCAGTTCATTTGATTTGCGCTTGCATTTTCGGATGGTTAATATTTTCTGAATATTCATATACTTTTTTATTAGTTTATTTTAGGTTGACAGAGGGGAGGCAGACCGTGGACAGTGCTCCCTGCTGATCGGAGAGATCGCTGTGGGGAAAAACGAAATCCTGAGGGGAAACGAGTTTCCTTTTAGCAATGAATTTATGGTCAGATTTGTGCTTTTTTCCGTTGGGGAAATGTGGGAAAGTTCGCCAGATTCGGGAGCCTTCCTTCTTTGAGTTTTACTAGACGGCGAGCATCTACCTGCGGAACCCCCTCATCGCTTATTACAATAAAGACTGTGGCCGAACTGTCTTATGGTTGCTAGCGAAGTTGAGGTTGACTGAATTTTCAGCTTCAAAAGGCAGTTTCAAACTTTTGGAGGCGGCACGACGTTGGAAGGAGAAGATGGCTGCTACAAACACTGTACCACTGGAAAGGGATGAGATAAAGAAAGAATTAGAAGAGAGTGAGCGAGATGGCGAGGAAGTCGGGGCGTCGACAGAACGCGAAAAGAGGGTTCGTGAGGGAGATTCCGATACAGATATCAGTGAGTCGACGACATCAGAATCGGATTCCGACTCTGAGGATTCTGACTGTGAATCTTCCTCTTCTTCATCAGGCTCAAGTTCTGCAGATTGAAGATAAATTTTGTAGCAAGCGGGCCTCATCTTTGATTTGTTAAATTGGTCACGGCACTGCAGTTAAGCCTTGGTCCACAGTTCCACTCAGAAAGATACACATGAATTTCTTCCCGCGTCGTGCTCCGCTGGCAAATCACCAACTTTGGTGCGGTGCAAACTCCATTGCGTTACACTTGGTCAAAAATTGGTTCATCATGACCGGTTCAACAAATGAGAGATGTTGTTCGATTTCGCAGGTTATATTTCCTCAGCAGTGTTTGTAATTGTGACACTTATGAAATTGGAAGTGGTGAGGAGGGAGCAGGGAGCGAGTAGAGGAGTAGTGAGGCGCAGCGGGAAGGTGTTGATCGCAGGATAGCTACATAGAGTAATGCGAGATGAGAAATATTTGTACCACACTTAGAATTGAATTAGCGATGGGAGGGGGGGGGGATGTGATAAGGTGCACTGTGTCTCCGGCTCTCTCCCTTCGTTTGCAAACGCGTGTTCCTCTGCTTCTATTGCTCCTAATCAATTGCCTAGTATTCGCTGCGAAAAATTTTATGAGAGCTTTTAAGAATTACTAAGGACAATGAAGGTCGTTGGTCGCTTCATTTACTAAGGACAGTGCTTACGCTTGGGACAGTGACGAAAGAAATTTTGGAACGGACGGGAGTAGGCTTTCTAAAGATAAATTGAAGGAGGACCACAGCACCAAAAGTATTGCGCCTGGGGTAGTTTTTTGAATGTTGCATCAAAATCATGGCATTCTGGTAATTACGAATGCTCATATCACCGTTGTCGGAGGTTGTAGCGTGCACCAGACTGTCCCTCGTGCTACGGGATCGATGAAGGAAAAAAAGGTTAAGAAAGGTATTTATTCAACCGAAACAAAAGAACAAAGAAAGCCGCGTAGGACGGTAAAGGATTTGTAAAATGAAACAATAAATGATTTAACTGAATGAACGAAAGAAAAGCGCGCATCGAAACATCGCCACAGTCACCTTAATAATTAGAGTAAAGACACGTAACTGCGAAAGTGACGGCAGCGAATGGTAATAGAAGTGAGCGACACTTAAAAATAGTTGAAAATATGCACCACACCGAATCTGATATAGCGAGAAAAGCGCACATTTATGTAGGTGTGGTTGATGAATCAAGTTAGCGCTGTTGGGAAATCGGGAGAAACGAGTTCTGCATGCAAACCGGCGCATTTGGCGATTTCTTTCAGGAAGAAAGATTGCCATTTATGCAAGCGACCCTAAGTGGGTAAATAAAAGGAATTATTACAAGATGATGTTTTACGAGCAAGTTAGAAACGATGCTTTCGGTGTTCGCGTTTATTAACAAGTGAGAAAATGCTCTTCAGGGGAATGTCGCAGAGTTACTTCACAACTTGTTGCAGGAAGCGAGCACATACTGACTCGTTTCGCAATTCGCATGGCGATACATATTTTGATCTCTTCAAATTACACAAGTTTCTGTGCTTCTTATGTTGCACGTCAAAACCGATCGCATAATATGTTCGTTGCGGTGGGTTATCTGATGGTTGGTAGGGCTTTGTAATACTCGAGGAGTCGGCAGGTAAACATTGATTACCGTCTCATCATCATCACATCGAAGCTCGACAACGAGGCGGCGACACAACACAATTTTGCAACACAAAAGTAAAAACGAAGCCGGCACTACTGTGCCGTAAAGGTTCGACGTTAATAATGCGTCGGGTGTGACAGCCGAGAGTATTGGATGCAAGGAACACTTTATGAAGAGGTACGTATAGAATGGTTATGGACACATTCAATAATCTTTATTTCGCTCAACAAGTGATTACTTCTGTATCATTTTCCGTAATTGGACGACAAATTGTGCGTGTTTTGCGAGCGTGTTGTTTGTAGCATTTTATATGAAGGATGGGTAAATTTAGTATGCAATGAAATGGATTGAAAGGGTACATACAAATAGGCGCGGTATAGCGATGGTTGGCTGATATGCTTCGGCGATTTCGTTCGTTATAAGCTAGCTGGAATAGTGACGATGCTGAGGAGGGGCACGTGATAAGTGCAAATTATATTGCAGTCAATTGTCTTCTCAAGTGGTACCATTCGAGTACTTCTGTAAAGTATCTCATCGTTTGTTTGTTCGTATAATGTGCCATTGAAATCGTTGTATTTATAGGATTTACACATTGGCTTTCTCGACGTTTTGCTATCTTTGCCTAACGTCCCAACAGTGTCGTACAGCATCCAGGGTGGAAATAATTGTCCGGATATTGAACGAGTATCCATTTGGTTTCGTCGTTCTTGATATGATGATTTGCAGATAAGCAAATGTCGTGCGCTGCTTTCTTGTCGAACGATTTTGTGCTGTACATCTCAGCGCTGTGTTATTCGAATTGTTCTCGATGATGCTATGCGCTACCGCAAACCAATAAAAGCTCGATTATTTCTCTTCTTCAAAATGAGGCAAATTTCTGCGCGACATTATGTCAGCTTTGTTATTTGCATGCAGCCACTTTTGGGTCGTTGCGGTTTTTTAAAGTTGTCTCTTTTTAACTTGATTTTCGCAGTTGGTGCACGCAGTCTTTTAAATGTGTGGACAGTGAGCGGACGTCGAAAGGAATGATGTAGAGCAACGCTGGCATTGAGATGGCGATTGCGGTCTTGTCGTCGTCGTTTCAGGCACGGGGGACTGTGGGGATGTTTGAAGGGGGGGCGCTTCCAAGGGATTATTTGTTTTCTTTTTTTCCCGTCAAAGAGTACGAATAATAGGCAGTCTTTCTCACATCAGAATTTCAGGAAATCCCCACGACTCGGACCTAGGGTGTGCAAGGGCCCTATGTAAGAGTTGTCTACAGACCTCATGAACACAATCGTCCTTCCCAAGAAAGCGAGGAATTTCGTCGCACCTTAAGGTGGGGTCGGCCTTGCCGAGTCATGCTTTTTCATCTGAGAGGGAGATTTTTATTCCGTAAGAGGAAGGGAGGGCTTCATACGAACTCGTGCTCACAGTACGAGATGGTAATGACACCTAGATGGGGCGCTTCGAGCAATTTTCTGGCGGGACGTTTCGGGCTGTTTATCCAAGCGAGTATTTGGTAACGGTATTTGCATTTCTGGTCTGATGCGACGATGATGCAAAAGACTGGAGTTTTTGTCCGGGTTGTGCACGCATTTAAAATATTACGTAGACGATTTATCAGGGGAAGATTTGTTTTGATAGCGGAAGAGGTTTTAATGGAATTCTACGCCGGTCTGCAAAACCCTAGTGTGACTATCCAGACAAGCTGGATCGAGTTCGAGATGCAGAAACTTGCTTGGATTTGAAATTGTGCACCGCTGTTCTGTCGGTGTGCTTTAATTGGCAGGGTCCTAGCGATGTGCGGACGGTGGTTGGGCAGAGGGCCAAGAGTTGACGAAGAGGCGGTGGTCATATTTGACCACAAGTGCACGCGTTGGAGTGTAGGAGAGGGCGCTCGCGTCCTTAAGCCGCGAGGGCACTACAGCGGTTCAGAAATAAAAAGGTGGCAATAAGTGTGAGGGTATATGTTGAAGAATCCAGATTTGAAAGCCGACGATGGGCATATTTTAAAGAGCAATAAAAGCACCAGCGAACTCACTCATCATCTGCAGCTAAAAACGGAGATTATTCTGCAACATCAAATCCTCAAGAAAACGTGCTACTGAGATGAAGAAGTAAACCGTAAGTTGGCCGATATATCTCGAACCAGGAATGCACAATGGAATGAAATTTGAGAATGGGTGATAGGCAGATCTTAGAGAGCATTGAAGGCTCTATCACGATCGTTGTAAGCTGAGCTAAAAGCCGGAATTTTGCCATAGCATCAGACCCTCGTAAAATGTGCAATTGACGTGAATCGTGGAGTCACGGATGCATGAGAGGACTTGGTTTTCTGGAAAAACTTTCTTTTAGGTCAGGTTACGACTGATCCAGAGTTTTTAAATTTCTACTAAGGGCACGCCTGGCTTCCAAGTCATCTCTAGATTTGTTGCGACTTTCTCATCGCTAAACGAAAACCGCTCGTTAGCGATGTGCGTCCTTTGCGCTCGTGCGCATGTGGCTGTGCTCCCACCCACCCCAAACCAAACATGCGACATATTCGATGGCAGTGTGCGGGCGGCACGTTCAAGTCACCGTCTATTGCAGCTGAAATTCCTTCAAAATAATGTCGCTCGTAACACGATTCGGTGCGCAACTATTATCTTCATCGACAGGTCAGATGGAGGAGGGGAGGGGGTGCGCGTCCACAGTAGATTTCAATCTTCGGCAGCACCGGCAGTCAGCGCGATTTTTTAAAATTGTCGTGCGGCACTGTAAGGCTTGCGGACGCCCTCCAAGGTTTTTAAATGTTCGGGATGCTTGATTCGCATCCTGACATCGACGTGACCTATAAGCGACCAAAATTAACTAATTCGTGGTACTGGTTGAAATCTCGAGCGTTCAAAGGCTTTGTTGAATTTAGGAACCCGTGAAACGTTATTAAGCTGCTTGAGGGAGAATAAGATAGGTTCCAAAATACTAGAAAGGTTACTGAAAACAAAATAAAGTTTTCAGCACATCGCTGACATTTTGCAGATAATCTTTACAGTTTACCTGTGAAACACATTAATGAAAAATAAAAGCTCATGCACATTGCCTTCAGTCGTCGATGGTGCATGCTGAAACCCGTCACGATTTGATCTGGAGGATAGGTACCACTGTGCATATCTCCACAGCGGGCGGGCGTAGGTGATCAATTGCGGCTTGCGCCATGAGGGCTTGGAAACGTTATACAGACGTGCGCGGTAGGCATATTAAAACAACAAAGCTCTCTATTAGAAGATGGGGAATGTCCTTGGTAGAACCCGATTATCTTTTTCGTAAGATTATGTGGGGAGCGAAAGAGATCCCGGAAATTCAGAGAATCCTGCTTAGCGCTGGAGGTTCGACCTGGAAATCCGTTTCCGGAAGAGAGTTATTTTGGAGAATCCGGGGGACTGTGCCTCGTCCCCAGCCTTTTTAGAGAGTGCTGTTTTTGATCAAAACAGGTGCTGGATATGCGGGCTAGTAATATTCCACAATAGCATTTCTTCGATGAAGAGGGCGAAATCCTTTGGAGGGTGATGGGGTGATATAATGAGTAAAAGCGCGTACCTCAAACAAAAAATGGCGGTGGACACATGGTGAAGGACTGTTGGAGGAGTGATTGTGATCACTTAACGTAAGGGTGAGAAACTTTTCTTGCGCACATTTGTAAAATAAAGGGGGAGGGCGATAAGGTGCGTGGGAGAAAAGGTCGAGAATAGCAAAGTTTCCATCACCGTTGCTAGATTCCTTTAGCTGCTCACTTCCACCATCCGCCTTCCCATATGGATGGTTGCTATACGAGTTCCAACGAGTTAATGGAAACAGTTCATCACAAAATTCGCGCCGCTGAAATACTTTTGCTTTATGCAGTTGCGCCTTACCTGCACGTGGTAGAAAATGAAGCGTTTTTTCAAAAAAAAAAAAAAAAATCACACGTGGAAGGGGACCGCAAAGAAAGTGGCATCTTTCTTGCATACCGCATATTGAAGTGCAGCAGAAACAACCAAAGCAGGGGAAAGGTGGAGGGGAGGGGGGGAATGATGGGATAGAGAGACGCCAACCAGTCTCTAGAATGGGAAGAACATTTGTGGGAGGTTTTAGCGCTGGTCTGCTGCAGATATATTAGGTGGATATAGTGGCCGATTGTTGCAATGTTGTGGTGATCGCCGTTTGCGTGCAAATCGCAACGCATATTTTTGTTGCTCGCGCCTCATCACATGGTTAGCCCTATTTTCGATCGGATTTGTGCCCTTCAGTGGCAGCAACGCGTCCCATCCCGCCGTGTTCATTCAGCCCAATGCTTTTGCCGCAACTGCTCGTCCGCTGATCATGAGCGCTCTTTTGCTTTTTTCGCCGCATTCTTTGCTTGCGCGTTTGCCTCGTCCATCGTTCTCGTTGTTTTCTTTCTGCAGTCGGCTAAGTTACTTGTTAGCAGTTGTATCAGTTGGTAATTACGATGATAAAATATGTTGTTTGTTGTGTAAAGTGCTGTTTGTGATTGAATACAAAGTTCGAACAATAAGATCTTCGTTTGCCGCTTCTAATAGTCGCTCACGGTAACAGTGTGAACGGTTGTTACACCAACCGCCGGTTCGAATTTTAGAGAACGCTTGGATTTTGAGGATGTCTTTTGCTGATTGAAGAATATGGAGATGAGGGATTTTCAAGTTTTGCTTAGCAAAATAGCATTTTTTAAAAACATTCAGAGAATACTGCCTACCGAGATAGCGAACGCTTTTGCATGAATGCAGATGAAAGTAATGTCAATAAACGGATGTGGGGTCCGTGCGTAAAATTGTATTGTTGAAGGAAAATGTGCGTAGCCGGTTTCATTTTGCGGAAGGACCCTTAGCGCGCCAGTCACTTTTCTATGCTGTTGTTTATTTATGCCTTTTTTTTTCTCATCTCTTCCATATAGCTGTCGTTAAACTTCTAAACGTATTTGTTATTTTATTTTTCACGTGATCGATATCTCCATCCCTCCGTTTCTCTGTCACCATCCATCTCCCTCGTTCGAACTGTCTCGCAGGACCCAGTTTTTCGAGCGACTTCTTGGGGGTGCCCACGACGAAGAAACGAGGAAAGTGGGGAAAAGTAAAAGAATTGCTGCCATGTGAAGTCTACGTGATCGTTGAAAATCGTCGACATTTACCACTGTATATGAGGTGCTAGTTGTAAGGTGACTGAGCATTGAGGTGATGAACCCGGATGTGATTAAGCGGGCCGATCCGACCGACGATTATGAACTACTGCAGCGTGTTGGTTCGGGCACGTATGGTGAGGTCTACAAAGCAAAGCATATCCGGTATTTGTCATTCTTTGTTTCTAGCGGTTTGTTATGTCGGCCATGTGCTTCGAATTGGCCGCACTTTTCTCGTATGCCACTGCGGCGCCCGATAGATTTTGAGCTTTTATTCTCAGCCGTCACTTTACGCTCTCAATTAGTTGTATGTCCTGTGGCTGCTTTGTTTTGCTGCTTCATCCTTGCCCATGTATTGAATAAATTCCGTTGTTATTTTGTAAATACAAAATTATGTGATATTTGCAGGAGTGGAGAGTTGTCAGCGGTGAAGGTAGTGAAGTTGGAAGCCGGAGACAACTTCTCGATAATCCAACAAGAGATCATGATGATGCGCGAATGTAGGCATCCCAACATCATTGCGTATCACGGTAGCTACCTCAGAAGGGATCGACTCTGGATCGTTATGGAGTACTGCAGTGGCGGCTCTCTCCAGGATATCTACCACAGTTCGTTTCCTATTTCACTGTTTCCTTTACTCATCTTCATCTTTTACTAGTATTTGTGACAATATCTAACATATGCTGATACTTAGCTTTGAATACGACTATAATGAACATCGCCAGGGCGCGAGTTCGGGTTGTTCATGCTCATTTCGTTTCAAAATAATTTTTCACGTTATTGTCCGTTATTGCTTTGTGGACCGATTAAAAATTGGTCTTGAATTAACCTCGTTTGCAAGCATATTTAATTGGGTTCAGTTGGTTGCAAAACTCGTTGAATTACAAGACGTTTGCTTAGTTCGGAGCCACAGAATAAGCAACGTCTAGCGCATCTGTTAGAAGCGTATGCAGGAAGATGTCTTGTAAAGTGAACATATTTGCTAAAACGGTTATTTATTTTATAAGATGTGATATGAGAGGCTAGTGCACGCAGCTAGTGTAAAGTATGGAACGATCAGGAAATCGCGTAGTGCAGAGACTGTGATACTGACAATGTGGTGCATATTAATCTAAATGACGTGTTTTAGTGAACGTTTGTCGCGTATGGTTCGGCTGTGTTTTCCGGAAAAGATTTACGTTGTCAGAGGTGCGATATCCCTATATTTAAGTTGAATTTAGTTTTGGTGGAAACTGGGAAATGTGAAAACAGATTTTTTTTATAACGAATGATTTCCTTCATTGAAATATTTCTTAGCGAATAGTTGTTCTCTTAGTGGCTAAATCCTCCACCCCCTTTCCATCTTTCTAGGCCACCGCGTGGGATTTTTGAGTAAATGTTTATTTATTTAGTGACGGGTCCCCTGTCGGAGCTGCAGATCGCGTTCGTGTGTCGTGAGACACTTAAAGGACTTCATTACCTCCATTCTAAAGGGATGGTGCACCGTGACGTGAAAGGCGCCAATATCTTGCTCACCCATTTGGGTGATGTTAAACTCGGTATGTTTATTCTTTTCTCATTGAACAACGTTCATCTATAATGAACTAACTAGGTGCATACGGCCATAGCAAATATAATATCCCAAACTTGATTGCATTATCTAAATTTACACTGCTGTTCCTCCTCCAGTTTTTTCAGGTCACCTTTTTGGGACGAACTTTCAGAGGGTCACAAATTTTTGCTTCTGTTGTGTACATCAGAATAAATGTTCACGCTGTCAAAAACATCGAACAGTGAAAGCGACCCTTGATTGATGTAAATATCCGTTTAGTGCCATTTCGTGCCTCTGTTGCGAAGTCAATGCGCAGCGACGGTTTTTATATCAAATTTGATGTTTCATCATGCGATTTTTTTGTCGCATGAAAAAAAGCAATCTTTTTGCGCAGTTGTAATTCTGAGCGTGGCGAAAATACCTTTTGCTCTCCCCTCCGGCTTCACCGCAGCTTCCCTCAAAAGAGAAGTGCAATGGACTGTTAAGCTAAAAATATCTCTTAGCAATGGCTGCAAAATAGCCTCTGTCTAGAAAGGCGTTGTTTTGAATAAACGTTCGCTCTGGAAAGCTGTAAATCTTCGAGCGTCCTAGAGCTTTATCGGGGAATGGCATCATGTGGTGCCATCGAGCGCTCTTCCACAACACTTTCGAGCGCGATAGGTGAGTTAGAATGCTACTTTAAAGGATGGCGCCAGAGGTTGCATGCGTGGACAGACGTGGTGGCTACGGGGTGCAGTGCGATGTGTGGGCAGTGGGCATAACAGCAATAGAATTGGCCGAGCTACAACCGCCGCTCTTCGATCTGCATCCGATGCAGGTGCTTTACCTCATGACCAAATCGTCCTATAAATCACCTACACTGAAAGACAAGTTCAAATGGTACGACACATGCTCCTTTTTTATTTTCATTGTTTTTCTCTTTTTAAGAACTTAAGCTGGTGAAAAGAGAGATGTAATGAATAATTACGGCATATATTAAAATGCTTCATTATACGCTTATTACGCTTTTTTAAAGATGCATAAAAAGAAAATAACTAAGAAGAGGCTACTTAGTGGATTTAAAGGAGCTAAGTTGGCTATGAAAAATATTTTGATGTGCTGAAGATTTTGAGTTCAATTCCCACATGCAACCGAACTCTGCACTTCCGGAGATGCAGGTTTATATGAGCTTCTATGATGGAGTGCTTCGCTTTTGTTGATTTTCATTCATGATTGGTGGCGAAACTAGTCCTTAACGCACGCATTCTTTTTGTTTTCGGCCTTTTTACTCATCGTTTTTCTATCTGCTACTGAATATTTCATTTGATTTGATTTGATTATAAATTAGTGATTTGATTATACTCTTCATAATGTGTGTATGTTGATCAAACAGTTGCAGTATTTTGGCAAACGGACAATCGTTTGCAGGTCTCCATTCTTCCATGATTTCGTGAAGCAGTGTTTGACGAAGAATCCAAAGAAGCGGCCCACTCCCGACAAATTGTTGGCTGTTAGTTTGTTGTTGTCTTTTACTGAGAGTAGTGAGCTCGTTGATCAGGTTCATGCCTCTTTTTGCTTACAAAATGCTGAGAACGTGATAGCGTTCGATCGGTTCAACTGGACTTATAAAATCTCTAGAAAATCGTATTTCTTTTTTGTTTAAGTGCATACGTTATGGCATTTCAACTGCACAGAGAGAAGTTTATTTATTTGAGGCCGATTACTGTAACGTTTTCCAACGATTATGGACTTGTGCTAATGGTTTACTGGTTGCTAGTAGGCTTTCTCAGTGGTTGGAAAAGATTGGAGTAGTGTAGAGGATGCGATCAGAGCAATAAATCCATTTTGGACGGACACTTTGAGCTGGTCGGCGAGCTTGCGTTATGATACGCTGGGGACTTTCGTTTAACGTACTTCGCGTTTTGATGCGCCCTCATTCTCCAGTAGGATTAGGCTGAACAGTGCACGCCTGTGCCATTTTTCTTTTGATTTGCGTTGCTATAATCAACCCAAAAAAACGGTTTTCGTAAAGCGGTAGGTCACGAAAGACAGATGAAATGGAAATGTATTTGAAGTGGAACGTATGGATAGACAAGGTGGAAAAAGCGGGTGAGCGCATAGAGATGAAGTGAGTAGAAAATTGATACACGTTTTTTCCTTTCTGCCATCCCTTTACAAATTACTGTCTTTGCAGTTTCTGGCGTTCGCCTGTACTCGTAAGATGTGTAGCATTTTTATTTCTGCTCATATGCAACGTTTACTCGCGCTGAACATATTGTGCAATGTGCAGCATTCTTGCAATGCGTTTTACCTCTGTTGAAGTGCTTTTTATACACGGAGAGCAACGGCAGAGATGAAAGAACAAGGGCGAAGCAGAATGAGAGGTTGATTTATGAAGCAGTATGAGATAGGCAATATTTTTACGGGATTTTGCTTATATACTGTTGCACTAGCTTCTTACCGAAATCATTTCGAAATTATTAAAGAAAAGAAGGCTGCAGATTAAAAGTGATGTTCCAGACACATCATTTCGTATTGGGTGCGCTGTCGTCGCGTATGACCAGAGATCTGCTCGATAAAGTAAACAATCCTGGTGGATCGTCGTCATCGCTTCTATCGCGACTCTCATCAAACGAACTGGACGATGACGATGATGTATATTATCTACTTTGAAGTCACATTTTCCAGCACTCGCGTATGCATATTATCACGGCAATGTGGGGGTTGGTATCATATCCTGTACTCAGGGGTCCCTTGGTTGCCCGTGCTTCTGAGTGCTCACTGTGTCATCAAGTTGCTGAATAGATACCCGAGCGGAGGTACATCATTGAAACAGCAATACCATCACTGTGTCTTTCCTCATTATGACACCGGTCAGTTATCGTCCCTTACTTTTTAGCGCGCAGCTTTTAGCTACCAGATTGCCGCGGCCGGTTACGAAACTGCTGGGGTTATATATGAGTGTCTGACGCATTCACCTTTCCTCTGTGGAACTTTTAGGGGTGCAAGCTGATGCAAATTGTGCAGGGAATGCAGAAAAAGAAAAATTAAGAAAAAATTGGACGTGGCGTCGAAATAAGTAGCTCTAAAAGGCCCAAAAGTGAGATCATTGGCGAAACGAGTATCGAAGATTTGTGGCACGAAAAACTGAGACCTTAGGGATCCATGCAGAGTTTTGCTCAGAAGCTGGTTCACAGCAAGTGAGGCATCGCTGTATAAGGTTGTAGCACTTCTGCAGCGTTGATATTTCGGCTTTGTTTGCGTTATTTATTTGCAACTATTTATAGATACAAGTTGCATTTGGATTATCTCGAATCGAAAGTCGAGGTCGTGGTGATCCAAAGGCTGCGAGTGGCGCGATTCGCGTCAGTGACGAAGCCAATGAACTAATGGCTCGGATATGGAGCGATCCACCGTCCACCCATGAATTTGCATCGGCCAGGATGCGACGACTATACCATGAGGTTAGTTTCTTTACGTGATACCATTGAGAAGTGCTGATGGTTGTTCAGTGGGGAGAGCCATCACTACGTGCATCTATTTTTTCCGCTCTAGTAGGAAGTATTCTTGTTGGAGCAGTGTATCTGAGCTAAAATGAAATGCAAAAAAGTGCATATCATTATTGTGCATTGGGTATCTAGGGAGGTACGATATGGCGCGTTGGCGTTTTGAGGAAGTGCAATAGAAAATTAGTGCCAGAAACGTTAACACGGTCAAGGTGAGGTCATCATGCAAAATGTGGCACTGCAAAGCGACTTTGTTTTTCCACACTATTTTTAAAGTTTCTTCGGCTTGAGTATCGTAGATGTCGGTCTTGGTCGATCACGGTTGAAACTTGCGGTATTTGCCAAAAATCACTGTATCACTCACTATTTGGGTTCGTTGACAATCCAACCTGCAACACGAGCTTAGGCCCTAATCTTTATGCTTCAAGGAGGATTGCCTAAGTTCATTTGCTTAATATGCTAAGCTCATTGTCGAGGCTTGTATAGCGTTTATAAATCGAATATGCGCGTGTTGACTTCAGCAAGCTAAGTATGCTTCTTTCCTTTTGAAGATATTTCTTTTTCGAAAGATTTTCAATCACAGGAAACTTTTGAAAAAAGGGCGAGTAGAAGTTTGAGTGAGATACCAGAAGAGAAGAGGCAGGTTTTGAGGTTAAATAGCATCTCGCTGAGGTGATATAGAGTATTATTTATTCAGTAAAGTATTGTTTTTTCTGGGTATTGCCCACTATATATTGCATTTTGCGAGCAGTTACATTCCAAATATCCTCATTCATGGTCATAACACATAGCTCATTTCTATAACTCATTGATTTCCTTTTTCTTCGCACTTGTTTTTGGCGACCGCTAAGGTTATACTACGCCTGGTTGTTATAGGAGCATTTTGTTCTTTTTCCACACTCCGCTTACAACTTGCTATCTGTGGCCTTACAATGTGGAGCATAATACATTTATCACCTGTGCAGTGTATGGCCTTTCATTTATGCCAGCTTACACCTTTGAAAGTTTTTTGCAAATAGAAATGACTTCTCGTTTTGGAATTATAGACGGCTGACGATTTCGTGTCAAGAGCTGATAGCGATTGTTTAGGAGGACGTTTTGTTTAGGAGAGGACGTTACCAGCCAAGGAACAACCGCCTTTACCGGATGTTGTTCAGGCTATGTCGCTTCTGGACGACAACGATGGCGTAATTCACGATGAAAATGATGGCGGCACACTTCGACCTGCGAACCAAGCCAATGGTGATGGTTAGGCTTAATTTGGTTATTTCATTTTCTGTAGCTAAGGTTGAGCGTCTCTCTATTCAGCTATCCTCCCATCACCCCCAGCCGTTCCCCCGCGCGCACTTCTTCTTCCCATTAGCAGCGAGAGAACTAATGGTAGCATTACGGGGCCCTCGCGGCTAGTGGGACATCAAACGAATCCTCCTTCATCTCTCCGTTGAACCCTTCGATGCTGCAGTTGATTAACAACCGGGAAAAACAGTTTTAGAGGACACTTGAGATTAGTTCCTTTCATCTTTCCTCTTTTTGTTAATGTTCCTGCGCTGGAAGAGCGATTATTGCTGAATAACTCATATAATGAATGCGGTTTTTGGGCTTGGTCCTAGTTAACGAGGACCACACCCGCAAACGCACTTGTCAATGATAATATGATTTAAAATTTTGCTGTCCACGAGTTTCTTCTTTATCTTCAGTGCTCTTTTCCAGATGTTTTCTTATCGGCAAAATCGATGATTAATTCTTATAAGTCTTTGGACCCAACAACGTTGGTGCACTCCATCAGCGTTCGGAATTTGTAAGGAGGGGACTGTTGTTGTGGTAGAGGTGATCAAATCATTTGGAAAGGCGAAAAACTTTTCGTATAGTGTGACGCTGTGACACTTGGAATTCTATATGCTGTAAGAGACGGAGAGGGGGTGAATCAAGGGCGGGGAGAGGGGGCGGGAAGGCAGCTTACATGAAAAATGGAAGCTAAGGGAGTCATTCATTTTTGCGGGCCCTTTAATCCAAAAAACTTCTGGTTCTGTGATTTAGTGAATGTCCTACTTATCCCCGCTATTGATTATCTCAACATCTGAGAGGTACGAGGTGCTGCGAACTGTAATTCCGCTCTCTTTTATGTGGAACGCAGTACTGCAAACGAAATTTCTTTTTCTGCTGTTAGCTTACCCACGTTTCACGCTTTATGTTTCGCAAATCACAGCGTTTGATTAAAAATTATAATAAATAATAATAATAACTAAAAGTTATTAATAACGAGTGATAACAGTAATTAATAATAATGATGATGATTAGTAAAATGTTAAATGAGAGTAATAATGAATGATAGTAGTAATAAATATCAATAATGAAGAATTACAGTAATTTTTGTTGTTAATGGAAGTGAAAATAACAAATGACAATATCAGTTAATATGCTATAATTTTTACCTTCAATGGTGTTACTGTTTTTGGCTGCAAAACTTAGTGCATTAATCTGTTATCTGTTCTGTTTATGGGGCCATTGCTCGGCTACTGAGAATGTTTGCACTGAGCCAGCATTCCTCATACATACTCGGAATGAACTCCGATTTCAGGTTCATCAGGATCTGAATTTTCGATCCCGCAGCGTCCGCCTCGAAGGAAACGTTCGCTTAGACGTTCATCGTCGTTGGAGTCGCCTTTTTCAGCGCCATCGTTGTCTCTGGTGGCTCATCGTGCGAACGGATGCGCGAATTCGGCGCTGCCGCGCCCGGCTACTTGTTTTGGGCTGCCACCAACGCCAAAGGTTCAACATTACATTTGTTCCTTCCTTGTTATTAGCTGGTTAAGTCACGCGTGGACACACCTGCTTATCTTTCTCTTCACCGCTTTCACTACTTTTTTCGAAGTTTAGAGTGTCAAAGTTGTGTGCCGGCCTCGCAAGGTTCACTGGCCAAGTTTTCCCCATGTTTTTGGCTTATCAATGCTTATGTGGGCTGTTGCGATCGTCGTTTGACGACACTTGGCACCTTCAATATTTTTTCTGTACATTTTTGTTTTTCTCGATGTTGCATCCATCTACTTAAAGGTTATGCCGTGTTTCTTTAGATGAATGGTGAGAAGGAGGTGGGAGGTGGCCATTTACTATCGGCTTCGTTAAGATTTGACCATCACCGAGATTTTCGAGCTCTCGATTGACCTAGTTTATAAAGAGCTAGAGGTTAACGGAGAGTAAAATGCAGTAGACCGTTTCTTGGTGGCCGAAAGCATGGAGTGGATGTTGTGGAGTCACTCTGCATAACCAAAGTCGCCTAATATTTTTTCGATTGTTCTGTTCGCTATAATACTGCTGTGAAATGAGCTTTTTCATTCGGGAGAGAAGGTAGGAGAGATTAGTTATCGAGGTTCTGAATATGTCTTTATAAGTTTTTGATATATTTTTGTTATAATAATAATTACCTTACTGGTTCAGCATGGAGGATGTTTGTTTTGGTGGGTGGGTTTCTTTTGGGTGCCGAGAGGAAGCGACTACATATATTTGACTTTTCATGCTGATCGATGACAAAAACTTCAAGAAGCTCGAATGGAATCGTTCGAAACATGAAGATTCGTGACTGCATCACTACTGTGTTTCTAAGTTGACCCCTTTCCGAAATTTGCTCTGTTCACTTCATTACATTCATGTACTCGATTGGCAAGCGGCCTGCTGCTGTCTTTTATCAGATGAAGTTTCTCTGTTGAAAATTTTAAAAATCTCCGTTTAAGTGTTAGAGTAGCAATGAGATTTAGGTAGCAATGGGCGCTTGTTTTTCGTTGATCTTCCACGATTGTCCTCTGCACATCAACAGTACTGCTTCTTGGACACATCCGAGTTCGTCGCGACATTTCTTGATAGTCGGTGCGGAGGAGGGTATATTCACACTCGATATGGACGAGCTTCATGAGGCAGCCATGCTGCTTATTCACAAGCGAAGATGCTCCTGGTTGCACGTCCAAAAGAATGTTCTCATGGCCGTTCAAGGTCAGTCATCCACTTGCGAATTCAGCCTCTTAGGGGACATCTGCAGGATATGTGTCAGCAAAGGGGTGTTTAACCCATTGGTTCATTTTGAGACGAGGAGGGATAGAGGGATGAGGAGGAAGTTGGTCGGTCTGAGTTTTCATTGAATGAGCTAATAGTGCAGCGAAGGTAGAACAAAAGGAGGGGGGGGGAGGGGAGTGGAAATTGGAGATATTTTTATTTCAGATTGTCTCAGTGCCGATGACTGTTAGGTTAGCTTATCATGTTTGGACACCATTTAGGAAATAGCAGATGGGTGCATCGCTTTTCCAGACCCGAACTTGTCATAAACTTTTTTCTACGTGGAGATTTTTGCCACTTTGATTATATTCTTGAGTATTGAACGCTTTTTGGAGTAGATAGCTGATAAAGATGGTCAGGGAGAAATTCCGAGGCCAGAAGTCTTCACTGCTGTTCCGATTATCTTAAAACCAGTTGAAGCAACACGATATTTCATATGCTGCGTGAAAAAAAACAATAAAGAAATTACTGAGCTTTGAATTCTCGTGTCGCTCGAACAGGAGTCGGAGTGCTTGCACAGCGGACATATACGTGTTCCTTTTAGTTCTTACTCTTTAATCGTTTATGCTCGGATATTTGCTTTTGCACAGTGTAATAGTTGGAAGTGGCAGAGCTGATATATTGCACGCTTCTAAACGTAATAACTGCGATAACTCAAATCTAATGTTTTAAAGTTACCATGCCCTCTTACAAGTGGAAGTATCTCTTCGTAGTAGTGTTCTTTTTTGTAGGGAGGACTCCTTATTTGTATCGGCATGACTTGGTCGCATTAACGCAAAGGAACTTGACCCAGAAGATTGCGAAACCGATGAACAAGATTCCCGAAAAGTATATACCAAAGAAATTGGCAATAACGGTTCGCATTCCGGAAACGAGGTAGGTATTAGTATGTGCGTTGACTAACTTAACTGTTGGTAAATTGTTTCATGCTGTCATTTTGTGTGGCGGCAGACGTCTTATGGAGCGTTTGAAGGTGGGCTTTGTTTCTATTATTTGATTTTGTATTATTTCGGTTTTTTTACTCGAAGATGGCTTTACGTTTTTGTGCTGCTAAGCATGATTCCGGATTTTATCTAAATTTTGAGAAAAGCTGAGTGATTACGAGGGAAAGGGGAGGGCTGGGGAATAAGTTATTTAGTGAGAATCGTTTGTGTTAGTTGTTCTTCACACTCAAAAGGCAATAATGGGCAACCGTCCCCATGTATCTCCGACTGAAGGGACGATTGTGCCCATCATCCGTAGCCATATAACCGCCACTGGTACCTCTTTGGCAGCGTTGTGCTGCCGCATTTCGTCTGGCAACATTAGTTACCCGTAACTAAAACCCGCAACCTTGGTGGGGAAGAGATGCTTGCCCGTGTATGGTCAGGCGTTCGATGAAATTGGTTTTACACCAGACTAGGCATGGGAAAATGTGAGGTAAAGGTTTATTGTGGTCTTAGGGATGTGCGATTGCAGGGACACACTGCAGTGCAACGTTGCACGAAGCGGCGTAAATGGCAATGTGTATTTGTGTTGTGCGACGCCCTCAGCGGTTATTCTCTTCCAGTGGTACGAACCATTGGCCAAGTTTCTCATTTTGAAGACCGTCGAAATTCGAGTTCCGCATTTTCCCATTCTACCCTTCCAGCTGATCTACTCGGCTGGTAGCGATGCCGATTTTCCCAAGGTTGTTTTCCACTTTCTCACTGCTATGGTCAGGAGTCCGGTTGAGGTGGGAGAGGAGGGGTTTGGGGTAAGTGGACAACGATTGAAAGAGAGAACATCGTTGTCCTGTTTCTCATTCTAACGGAATGAGGGACCGATATGTTTCTCTCTCCCCGGTCCATCCAGTAACACACTTGTAACTAGGCCGTTTATAAGCTTTTGTAATATTTCGCTTCCGATGTTGTGGTTGCAGCAGTCAACGAAAATATCTTACGTAAATTTGGTTAGTCTGTTGCTAATGAAATCCTTCCCATGGCGGCCTATTATTTTGATGCCATGATTTTGCACGATTTGATGTATTCGGATTCTATCGTTTTAGAATTTGTTTAAGAAACAGGCTGAGATATTGCATGTCAGGGTTTTTGAGTCATCATTTCCAGCAAATGTTAACGGGAAATGTGCAAAAGTGAGTTGCGCTGAAATGGGTTAACCTAGGGTTGAAGGCAGAGCGCGCTTTCATAGAATCGCGGCTTGAGTTAAAAGGTCAAACGGTGGTCATGCTGGTTTTGACTTTTTGAAACTGCCTTGCAAGGATAGGGCATGATTGCAGGTTTGCTTAGCTGTATATAAGGGGACATCGCACAAGTACTATTTGCATCTGATAAATTTCAACGACGAAAGCATTCAGTGCGGTCTAAGCGAGGAGCACCGCGCTAGCGCGACTCATCTGGATGTGGTTGCGCTCAAGCAAATTGATCGAGTTAGCTGCTTTTGTTATTTCTACATAAGTCTGTGCATTTGTTGGGAGTTGCCTATGCCATTCGCTTATTTTGCCGCTCGAGTAATTCAAATTTTGGCGTTTTCTAGTTTCTCGTCAGCAAATTTTTAAGAAGTTTCGAACTGGGTCTTTCACTTTCACTCGATGAACAGAAACGCTCGCCTTTATGACAATACAAGAAGACCAACAAAAAAAATTTTAATAAGCGAAGTCGTAAGCATTGCGTTGAGGTGACTTGAATATCGCGATTAAGATTCGATAACAGTTTACATGTTATTAGGTATAATACATTACCTAAGGGTAATAAGGTGGATGACGTTGAGCACTAGTCGCTTAAAATGGATGAATTTGTTGACTGACGGTACTCGAGCTTTGTTTATTGAGTTGAAAAATTGAAAAATCGGGTCGTTGCGCGTTGTCGCGTACAAATACGTCGACGGTTTAGTGAAATTGCGAGGTTTGAGTAGCACTCAGCTCTCTGAACTAATGTGGGATGTTGATATCGACAGCAGCAAGTTTCGAATAGTCTCTCTGTACTCACACGTGGTGGCCTTCGGCTGCCACTTCGCGCAGTTGACTGCTGAAATTTAGGAAGGGAGAGTAAGTGCATAGAGTGCGAGTGCTGTTCCAGGATGCGTTGCTGTTGTGCTATGAGAATCGCTGCGTAGTAATCAACCAGGAGGGTACTGTCAAGTCATCACGGGTCTCCTCTGCACGATTCAAGTTTAATTTCCGTATTGAGTACCTTGTCTCACTTTCGGATTCGATCCTTGCTTTCCACTCGCATGGTGTTCAGGTGAGTTGTTCCGTTATTGCTTTATCGATTTATTTTACTCATTGGGCATTTATCAGCTGTTCCACCTTCCCTTTTAATTTTTTTTCTTCGTCTTGTAGTGTGCTCACTGATTGTTCTTTCAACCCTTTCCCGTTCGAGCCTCAACGTCTTCTTTCATTTCTTTTCTGGACATTCATCAGCTGATGCAATGTGCCGCAGTGGATAATTTAGCTTTTAAGAAAACGTTGAGGAACAATCAATAAAACAATTAAACATTCATCACTCGGTGTTTGAGCTAACTGAGCTATTGTAGAAATTCGTTCTAAGTTGCCATTGTATTGTATTGTTGTGTAACCGTTTTCTTACGCACTCAGTGATAATCACCACAATTTTACGTTCTCAAAATTTTCGATAACAGCTTCATGTGATTCTCGTACAATGTGTAACACGTTTGTTTTCACCTTTCTCAGCAACCTTTATTCAGGGTCGTGCCTATGTGGACGATACGATAACTCAGGATTTGAATGACTCGAACAATGTCTATCAAGTGGTGGGCAGTGACAAGTAAGACGAATAATTGTGCATTTTTACTTTTGAGATTTTCTTCCGCACTTCGATTCACATACCGTTAGCTAGTGTGGGTTTGGTGAATACTCACTGTAAGAAATATTCGCCTTGAATGTTGCGTTATGTAGCATGCCTCACGCATGATTTTGCTTTGCAGGAATAGTGATGAAAATTGTGAGGAGCCCTGTCATGAAAGTGCGTTGCCATCGGCATCTGCCTCTTTTATTTCAAGTATCCTCTTAGTTTTACGACGTGTACCGTCTTTTAGTAAACTGAGCAAATAAGTAGGCGATTGGTTTCCTTCATGGGATGCAGCAGAAGTTCTTGTTAAATATTTTTTGTAAAATTTCGCGCTGGAAAACATACCCGGTGACTCGCTGATTCGGTTGGATGCGCACGTCAATGCTGACGGTGACGTTTATATGCTGGGAGTATCCGAACGCTGTTCTTAGGAGTCAAAAAATTGTAGAGAAACAGAGCAAAAAGGATCTTATGAAAGAATTCTCACTGCTATACATTGTTTTGAGTACAAAAGTAATGCAAAGTTAACTTGGTTCCAGACTGGTGGTACTGAAACGGCGCGCAACGAGCGCAACAGACAACTGCGATTTGTGTATTCTGACGGGACACGAAAGTACATTGGCCGGCTGATAGCGCTGTACCCGTTCCGGTTATTTATTTATAGTCGCAATACGTACCAACCAAATCGTATGAGTTCCCTCGCCTCGGCTCTGCATTTGAGAACGTAAAAAGGAGGCGGTTGTTAGTGGGCAGGATTTAATTCTCGCTTAATAGAACTGTGAACCTACGTCGTTTTTAAACACTGGAGGAAAAGAAGGTATTACGGTTGGAGTCCTACCAATTTTTTCATGAATCATGCCGAGAGGGAGGGGGGGGGAAGAATGGGAGACGTGATCGTTTTGGGACGTGAACGTTGTGAAGAGGTCGGTTTCCCATTTGAAACAAACCATCCATTCCTCATAAACAAATGGGAGGGAGGGGGAGGGGTGAACAATCCGAAGTCATTTACGGGCGAGGCAGTTTGTAATTTTGCCCTGTCGAGCTCCCAAAGCGCCAATATGTGCAGCTTTTCGGCATTTGAAACTCATTGTTTATTGTCGGTTTCCACTCACTGTTTTGCGCTTCCAGGGCTATCGTGGCAGGGCCCAGCAGCTTATGCGCTAATTCACCCTTTTAAATGTTGTCCTCCGAGTCCTCTGTCTTTAGAAGAAGTTGGGTTGTGATGATTAAAAATGTAGACGTGTAGTTCACTGGTGCTTTAGAACAGCCCTTTTTCTCGAAACCTCTTAGTATTGTAAGGAATCTTCAGTATTGTGAGCAAAGCCGTCGGAGTAGTAATCCAAATGTAAATATCATGTTTCGCCGGATTGTTTTTCTTGTTTACCCCGATCTCTAGAGAACTTCTTTTGCGTTATAATAAACTTGCACTGAAATTTTTTTTTCAGTGCGATTTGGGGGTTGAGGGGTGTGTGCAAGTTTTGGATGTTGAATAAGCGTTTTGTGAGGCGGCCACGCTATGCAGCCATTACTCTGCTGATCACTTCTTGTAGATATGTAAACGCGGAAACTGCTAGCAGGTACTGTCACGACTGCTTAATCGCTTCATTTTTTTCACACATTCCTTGTAGAAGTGCAGCCGGGAAGCATCTCATTCGGAGTATAGATAAAGCAATAGTTTTATAAGGATCTCACTTTTATGATATTCAGAAAGGTTGAGGTTTTCGATGCTTTACTTACGTATTCCGTCTGCAGTGTACAGAATTTTGGGTGCAAAAGAATTTGCGAATTCGAATGCGCTTTTGTGATAAAAATTAACGCGCTGAAGATCGAACGGAAAAAAGGTGTCTCGAATGTTATTTTGACGGAGGGCATAAGCTGCTTTTATGAGAACTCATCAGTAAGAGAAACTCGAGAGAACCGCTCATTGTATTGCGTTCCTCTGTACGACTACATTACAACACATTTTCTGCAACGATATTCACAAATTATTGTCGCATCTATGCGAGTGTCGTGTTGCCATTAGTTGAGCGATCGCGTGTGCGGGCACTTGCGGGCACTGCTTACATTTATTCGTTGTTCAGTCAACGCGAACATTGAATTTCTATAACATGCAATGAAGTTTGACACCATCTTTTTGGCCGTGAT
>JPKZ01002554.1:242197-253418 GCA_000803305.1 Toxocara canis | reverse complement strand
GGGGGGGGGGGGGGGGGGGGGGAGTGCAGAAGGTGTTTCTTAATTTGCGACCTTTGCTTGGACATGTCAGTGCGATGATTTGAGGAAAGCAGCTATCAGTGTTTCTCGTTGAAGTTGTGATTTATGTAAGCAAGAGACGTATCACATAAAGAGCTGCAATATTGGACGTAGTTTGATTTCGAGTGATATGCATCGGTGTTCATTGCGTTGCAGACGTCTCGACGATGGACAACGACCAGTGCTAGAGAGCGTTGGTCTGCCTCATAACGGATCTCCATTCTCCTGGCTCTTTTTCGGGCTGCCTTCTTTCCCCCACTCTCTCAGGTACATGTATGCATGTTATTGTTTCGTTGTTACCTTCTCTTCCAGTAGGATGAAGCCTCAAAATCAACCGCTTTCGCGTCTTCTTTTCTTAATGTCGATAGAGAAGGGAAAGAGACTTAAGGAGAAAGTTTCCGTCTGATCGCAGGTCGGGATAGTTTCGAATCGATGAACAAGGATAGAGTAAAACGCCTAGGCGTGCACTGAGGAATCACATAGCGTTGAACATTGTGATTTAGAATCCGTCAAGCAGCGCTATGTGTTATGGAGTCTCGGGAAGCCAACCGTAACGTGTGGTTACAGTTAATTCCGATCGAGAATAAGTATCGCTCAAATCTTTTATGAGTTTTGAATCAGTTCTCTTAGTCCACTCGTGATCCTTCGAACGGTTTGGCAGGGAAAAATTTTTTAACGTTCATCGCACATTGAGCGGAATTTGTTTCGTTCGCATCTGTTGATGCTGATGTTGGATTGAAAAGCAGACGGTGTTCAGCAGAAATGTACTGGTATTACTGGAACGAGCACTGGTTGTTTCGGTTCGCGGTTATAATTATTGGATATGGCACTGTCGCACTACCACTAGCGGCGCTGATTATCTACGTGCGACGCAAACATGCAGGTGTTTTTTTGACTTAATCGTTCATAGACCATTTTTCATGATCATAATTAAACTTGCCACCTCAACTATTCCTCGGATGGTGTGGCTATTGCATATTGCTGTTCGATCTTGAGCTAAAGTCGACAGTTGCTGAAAGTGAAGGAACAGTACGAGAAAGAAAAAATGAAGAAGAAATGGCTCGAGGTAAAAAGAAACTAAGATCGCAAGCTGTCACAGCCCAGCCCCGAGATTTGGGAAGTCTCGTTTTCATTTGTAATAAAACAAAGTTGGCGCAGCGTGGCTTGGCGAGCCGAATTCGGTCGCATACGTATGGGACCTTTAATGGGCAATATTTTATACGTCACTTATCAGTGTATACTTTTATGAATTTGTTTATTAAATTTGATAGGCGTGGCCCTCGCGGAGAGATATACAAAGGTTGGCGGTAAATGTTAATTATCTAGCAGGCTAACGATTGAGGTGCTTCATGGCGCGTTGTTTAGATATTTTTTGCCTTTTAATGTTCCTTGAAGTGGGATATATTTTCCAACAGCTCTTTCGCAAGCATAGATTCTCCAGCGAAATTGGTTATATATTTCTTTCACTTAGTTTTTAAAATGCGTCTATGCTGCTTTCGTGCTGTTCGTGTTCTAATTTTTTATTTTTTTCTGTTTAGGTCTTATTTTTTGTATATTTGTTATATGTTGCAGTTGATTTTTTTCTTTCTCTGAGCCTAATTTTCGTGCATGTGAACGTTTCTTGTTGAATGTTTGATTGTGCTTGTGATTACAGTGTGCGACTGTCCCAGTTTTGTTTACCTTCCTCCATTCGATATATCTTAAGTGGCTTCTCTAATCGAATTTTCTGAGTCCATGCAGACGGCTTTTTCCGAATTGCTTTTTTGAAGCTTTTTCTTCTTTTGATGGCGCCGACCGTCGACAGCGCAAATTTCCTTGCCATGGATGCAGCCACTCTTCCAACAGTGAGCGTTTTTTTTTTCAGTCTTGTAAAAATGATTGTACTGCGCCTATTAATGATAGAGCGCGTTCGAACAGTCTCTTCATGTTTCCGGGGAATATCCTCTGAATTGGATTTCTTGTACAATCTGTGATTGTTATTTTGAATGTTTCCATTTGAAAAGCTAAGTTTGGCTCTACGTTGGCTGTTTGTTATTGAATGCCGTGTGGGTTGTTACTAGTTTTTTGCGGATTGAGTTGCACTCGTGTGTCCAACAAAAACTCGCCTTTTGTTTTTATCATCTACGGGTGCTGTTTGTTTATGGTTGTTTCCTCTAAGATGTTTCGTATGCAACACATATGCATTATCTGCATGCATAGTTGTTTTCCTTGTCAGGTCTAGAGATCTTTGATGCCAGGTAGATAATATGATAACAGATGAGGGAGTAGGGCGACCCTTTGTGAGACACTTATTGTGACGTTGTATCGTCGTGAAGATTGCAAATTTCCGTTGAAAAAAAAAAATGAATTGCTATCTCAATCATCACTAAGCTGTGCTTTGGAAAATGTGAACGATCAGCAGCGGATGTCTTTAACAGCACAGTTGCGAAATGAACTAAATATGTTTTTTTAAGCTAACGAACTAGTGTCATCGTCTTTCTGGTCCATATTTCTGCGCAGTTTCGCGATTGGCCATCCTGAATATGAACTGGTGACGTTGGATAGTGGCAAGAGGGCAGCTGTGAATGCATCAGGCAGTAGGAGACTTCTGGACGACTCTGCTCGGCTTCTACTATATTTTGCTGGCTTACAAACAACACTTGTATCAATGGGCTTCCTTCAGGAGCGTATCATGACTCAGGTAAACGCTCTTTTATATTAGTTCTTGCACTTATTACACCAGTACATTTTCAGTATTCCTGAAGTAGACAGGTTGACCATTCTACTGGACATACATGGCTTAGAAGTTTGACACTTTTTGAAAAGGCGTTGTGACTCGCCACCGTAATGCGCATTAAGATTGGAACGTTCGCAAACCGCTTCCCGTCATTTGTGATTGTTTGATGTAGCTGCTAGACAGTGCAGAGCGCTGTGTTTGTAACGCTTGTTCACCTATAGTTCTCTACCCGATTTCCTTTTTAAAAAATGCAGCTTTCCATATGCACCTTTTTTTTAAACATACAGCCATTTACACCACCTGCTTTTACAGCGTCACAAGAACGAGATGAGAAAAGTCATGGTTTTTGTTATGTAGTGCTGTAATAGTCTTCGTTGTGTTGTCCAGTGAACCTAATGAGCGTACACGGATAAACGCGTGACAGGCAAGAGAAAGACAGGCAAGAGAAGTGACCGCAAAAAGGGTATTTTCGTTTTTCCTTGGCTCGAACGGCAGGGGGCAGCATGAGATTTTGTTCAGAATGTGTTTTCTCAGCAGGAGTGATTTAATCCATACATGGGCGACCTTTCGCCCTCTTTCCTGAAATTTTGCATTGTTTTTTCAAAATCTCACATCTTTGTATCTCATCTCTCTCTCTCTTCCCAGCAGCACGCATGAGATGTCCGCATCCTTTTTGCCGAAGCGTTTTGCTCACCTTCAAATTTCATGTATTTGCATGACTTCAACCATCCACTTTTCTTCCCCTCAACAGGAAAGTGGTCGGAAGTAGAAAGGGCTAGTGTTGTAGTTCCTGGGAGATATTTAGTCAAAAGGAGCACTGGATCAGTGACCTTTCCAGGGCTATTTGTTGCTGTCAGACTGGAATCAGATCGATAAGTTCGCCGATACACAGTTTCTCGTATTTTTGAATCGTGTTTTTGCACTTATTCTCAGCGGCGCTTATTTATTCATTAACTGGAAAAGGTTTGTTCTTTATCGGTTGCATTTTGTTTTAATGTAAAATTTGCATTTGTTTCGCTCGATTGCCCTCATAGCGATCGGTTTCGTTGTGGGAAACTTTTACAACAGGCAGAAGTTCCAGTGTTCATGGGATAATGCAAGACAGTTGAATGCCGTCGCAGTGAAAGTTTCGAATGACTTGAATGACGTCATCTCATTGAGGATTTGGCGAAATGTGTCCTATAATCAGAAGTAGCTTATCCTACATCACCGTGTCACGGAAAGGGCTGTCATAAATTGCTTTTGTATCACTTATTAAATGTATACAGTACGCTTGTATCATTTTGCCGTCCAATTTGTGAGCTCAGATAACGATGAGATTTTGTTGCATATTTGTGGTATATGTGCAAGCAGCGATGAGCATTGTTTATTTTAGAGAGCCAATTCATGTACCTCCATTGTATAAACATTCGTTTACATCCGTGTCCAATACCCTTTCGTCATGGTGTCAGTATGAGGCACTGAAGTATGTCTCTTTTCCTACGCAGGTTTGCTTATCATTTGCTTTTTTGAGGATTTTGCTTTCTCTGTCATTATGCGGTCAATGTACTGCAATGCTCACTTAAAAGCAGGGGAAGAGGAAGTATGCGTAGAAGTACAGACGGCAATATACATACTTAGTTTAGCTGATGAGAGAGCGGGGAGAGAAAAGGATCACAAAAGTGGCGTGGACTGTGATGCGAGTAGGGTGGGATTATGTTGAAGAGCGCCTCCGGTTAAATGCTCCTTTCGAGATAGTGGTACGTTGTTTCACTTTTTTTTGAACAGGTTATTTTTTTAGAAGAGACAAAGGGGGAAAGAACCAGTGAGAAAGGAAATTCGCATGCTGCATTGGATATATACTTTCCTGCTGGCAAATAGTGACTACCGCCTTTTTCTATTTTGGTTTTGTCTCATTCATTATAAATGTTCTGGTCTTTTGAGTTTATTACTGTATTGGATGGAAAGTTTCTCACCTGACAGGGAGAAGGAGTTGGGGGTTAAAGCGCCGAACGGAAGGCGCAGTTCGGTAAACGGATGGAAAGATGGGGGATGCAGCTTTTCGGCTGGGTTTATCCTTGAACGAACTGCACGAAAACTTGGTTTGGTTTTGTTTGCTTGGACATCTAGTTAATGATCGTTACAGTAGTGTGTTCAAGAAATGAGAGATGGGAGGAACGGATTATGGGAAAAGATCGAAACTCTTACGGAAATCAATGAAAATATGATTGTACATTTAACTGCAAAAGTGCTAATTTCTGGCGCCTTTTGATGAAGGAAAGCCACTTCTAGATTGAATATTTGTCCTATGCATTCGGTTGCAGAGGCTTGAGGGGAGGATGGGCCGGGAAGGAAGGTAGTTTTTCATTTTAATTAGCTTTTTCTGCATTAGACGCACGCTTCCTTACATTCACAATTGGAACTGAGAAACGTTTATTAAGGACGAGTGATTGCAGACAGTTTGCAAGGCGTCAAAGGTTGTACCAACGATGCTAATGGGTTTTGTAGTGCGTGGTGAGCGTTATGGTCGTGCTGAATGCGCGTCGGCATTATTTCTCGCATTTGGTGCATCGCTTTTCTTCTTCGCTAGCAATATAGACGCATTTGCGCGAACAGGTTTGCTCTTTCTCTGCTTGTTTCTCTTTTATATCTTATCAATTCTCTACCGCCCATCTATTGCGAAAAGTATCGATGGCCTGGTCATGACTAGCTCTAATCATTTAAACTATATATGCTCCAAAACGGGAGCTTTATAGTAGTAAATTTTTAACGAACTCCAGCTAAAGACGAGATACCTTCCCGTACTTCCTGCCAGTTTAGCTATACAGGGAAGTATCATTGAATACTTATTGATCTATAGTTTTAAAATTTTGCACACTGCTGTAGCAATTTGTTGGGTAAGAGTTTCTAAGTTTGCATAAGCACCGTTACCGTTTAAATGAGCAACACATTCCATCCCCCGCCCCCTACCTCTCCGTCTGTCCCCTTCCACCCTCTTCTCCGCAGTTTCCCTCCTTTGTTTGCAGGTGGCAGGTGCTGGCAATGGGTTTACAGCGAAGAAAGCTTGAGGCAACTGTTGATAGTCATGTAGTAGCAGAACTTAGTTACGGGCTGTCGTTAACGGACCCCTACTCCCTCTGACTGGGTGCCATGTGGAGAGGGGAATTGCTGAATTGTGTCATATACTAGAGGTACGAACGTTCAGTTAGTTATAGAGCAAATCACAAAAAGGAGATCCTTTTTTTAGTCTCTTTCTCTCAGTGCTTGGTAAGGATGTAAAACAAATTTGTGATCGTTAATATATGCATGAATGGTAGTTCATATAAGCGATAGAAATGGGTGATTTGAAATTTTTGTGCATTTAATCGAGTGGTGTTATCAATTCTCTGATTGGAAAAGGACGGTGTAAGAATTGATAAATGAGCAACGTTCGTCTTCTTCGCCATTTCTGAAATTTGTTACGACTGGATTTGTTGACCCTGGGAGGTGGGGGGAGGGGGGATGGGCGAGAGGGACTGACGCTGAAAAAACGTCTTTTTTCCTTGCTGTTTTTCCCCTTGCGATGTAGGGTTTTCTCTGAAGTCAGCATGAGATTTTCGGCATCTCTTCCAACTTCGGAATCGATACGAGAATATAGACAGCGTTCTTTCACTTTGATAAATACTGCAAAATACGTATCGCGCCTTCGTTTTGCCCAGCAGATGTTTAAGTTAACTGTGAGAACGGCCCCATTACGCCGTCTTAAAAGTTGTTGGAGCTTCCGCTGTCGGTGTTGCGCGCAAAATTTTCACCTAAATAACTTAGTTTTGTCCGAACTACTTATCAGCATACTTTGACAGTTACAACCCTGCAATTTCGGCAGCTGCTGTAGCCCCAACTTTAGACGCATCAGTATTCGACTTCATTAGCTTTTTAGATTCATTTCATTTTTCTGTTCATTTTTTGGGTCTATTTCTTTCGTTTTTTTTTTTTCAAGCTGGTTTTGATCTCAGCCTGAAATCGGGCGCAACTTGCTAATACCTTTCGCAATTGGTTGTTGAGCGACGATAAGCTCATGTATGCTCTTGATTGCTCCCCTTCTATTTTAAATTACGTTGATGACGCAGACATTGCTACGCGGCACGTGCCGTGCCAGTGTAATGGTGAACTGCGCTTTGTAAAGAGTTCCTGTTCAGACTGCGAAGATTTCAGATCAAGCGACAACGTTGTCGGGTCTTTGCCTTATGTTCGGCTACCTCACTTTTGATGCGTTTACACTTAATTGGCAAAAAAGTCTGTTCGATACTCGACCTCATGTCTCTAAATATCAGGTGATCGTTGTTATAGTGGTTCTTGAAGTGAACTTCTGCTGAAAATCGGTTGACAAGAACTGTATTTAATGGGGCACTAATATTAAGCCCATCGGAGGCAATTGTCGTTCACCACTTGTTGGTACTTTTTGCTTATGTGAATGATTTCCGACAACCGTAAGCTTACACAGTGGCAAGAGTTTTCATATTCAGAATGATTATACGGTAAAAACCGCGAAAGAAAGCACACTTGTAGCCAGCAATTTATATAACCGGTTAGTTGGGTCAAAATGTGATTGTGGCGTTGCGCTTATTTCTTTATTTGTCGACAGTTTATGAAACGAGTTGACATGATAGGTACAATTTAAAAAGCACATAATGTACCATTCCCATCATTAAAAAAAATATTTTCGAGAGTAAAATCGCTTGTTGACAAAGTTGGCGTATAATTTCTACATTTTTTCTAAGAGGACATTTTCAAAGACTGGGTATACTGAAAGCTGTCGACTCTGGGATTGACCGTTTCAGTTGTTGTGTGGTTTACCTGAGGTTAATCATGAGCAGCCCACAGTTAAAATGAAAATGGACTGTGGAAGTAATCTGGAAATTTTTTCCCTTTCCAAGTCAGTATCTGTAATTGAAGAGGTAGAGTAAATAATGTCAGAAAGTTTTTTCTGCGCTAGACTTGATTCCCTTCTTCTCTTCCCATTCGTTCCTCGTCTTCCAAACGGCGTTGGCTGGTAGCAGTCATTTAAGGTGAGTGAGATGGGTAATGCAGCTGAGTTGCAGATGATGTTCGGCGTTAATACGTTCAGTACGGTACTGTGTTTGGTATCGCTTGTAGAGCAAGGAACCCTTATTTCGTCGTTCAGCTTTCTCCTCTCACATGAACACTTCGCACGTGACGCGTTTCTTCTTTCGCTTTCGGGAGCTCTCGGACAGGTACTGAGTTCAACTACTTCAAATTCTTTGTTTGTGTGATATATCCATCCCAACCTCCTCCCCTCCCCTTCCCCCTTCCCACCCCCTCCTTCGGCTTCCCCAAATGCACTATGCACATTCTTTTGCTTCCGTGATATTTACTTTTTGATAGTTCTGTTAAAGCAGAAAATCATCGATTATGGTTCACAAGAAAAGAGCACGATTTCAGTCCATCATTCAGGCTCCTTTGTTGACAATGCTTGATGACAGATAGTGTGATGATATTTGTCGTATCTGAACTTCTGAACGCGATACTGTAGGTCAATACGTTAAATGACCGTAATACCTCTGCCATATTCATTACCAGATCTGTTACGTTGCATGTATTGAATACGTTATGATCCTCCTCCTTCCAAAGATCACCTGAAGACTCACTTTCATTTCTGTCTGGGACTATGTGGGAGGAAGGGAGCGCGGATATCGGCAAGAACTACAGCTACTACTGCCTACTATTAATATTGGTTAACAATGCCGTTATTAGTAACAGTGTTGATTGCTAGTAGCATTAGCCATTTTAGTATTAAATCACACCAGGCACTGATGCTGTTAATAGTAACAGTATTGATTATTAATAACATTAGTCACCTTATTATCAACGCAGTGTGAATGCCACTACCACTGCTGCTTATTCACTACTGCAGTTGTTTACCGGTCTTTGCTGCCAGTTGTTGAAATGACTGGAGGAAGTGGAAAGCACTAAGAATGAAATGCACGGGGTGAGTCATTCTGAAAAGGAGAGATGGAAGGAGGCGGGGGAGGCTGATGAAGAGATAGGTGAAGATGACTTGGGTCTTGGAGATGGGCTGAGGGTGAAGGGCGGAAGGAAGGGGAAGAGGCAGAGAAAGCGCTGTTCGTTATGATTCTTCCAGACAGATGGCTGTCTTCTGGATATATTAAGTAAAAGTAAGGACTTTATAGGTGGTAATCTATATGACAATCGAACGCTTCGGGCCGATAGTATTCGCGATCATGATGACTGGGCGGCAGATTCTCTCGATAGCGCTATCGGCGTTCGTTTACGGTCATCCTATGCCGCCAACAGCCGTGATTGGACTGATCATCGCGTTTGCGGCGATCTTTAGCAACATCTATAGGCAATATTTTAGGAACACCTTAAGGCGACGAACTTTAGTCACTCAGTGCTGAAGTTACCTGAGACTACTTATTATGCTGATAAGTATAGTAAGGAAGATGTTTTAGTAAAGGTGCATCTGAAGAAGTAAGACTCCAGTCTTTCGCAGCTTTGGATTTTAGCGGCTATCTTGGACCTCCTAAAAGTTAATGTCAAATGTCTGGTTAATATCAAATGTCTGGTTTATACTGCAGACGCCGTCCACAGAGTGTCTTAGGTTTGCTGCTAAAAGCGTATGCTCATGTTCAGTGTGCAGCCTCATAGGGGCGAGGAGAAGTGGGATGGCAGATATGCGCATATCTGTGATTCTTTGTTAATTTTCAAATACATTGTTGGTTTTATTTTTTCTGTTAATTTTCAAATATATTGTTGAGTCCTTTGTATATTTTATTGTTTATGCAGATTCGTATGTTCTAGAATGGTGTAGATATCCACAGAAATCTTTAAACAACTTGCTCATTATTTCTGGTTATTTTTTAAAATCACGCCTCTCCACAATAAGTGGAATTAAATTGAAAATGAATGTTGTGGGAAACTTCTCTTGCAGCGTTATATCAACGCACAAGACGCGACCTTGGTACCTTTGTGGACGCTTATCGTCAGTGATAACTTAACATTAGTTATGCATTAACAGTTCATAATGACCGTTGTGAAAAGAGGGGGAGTGAGGGGAAGTGCAACTTGTAAAACAACCTTTCACTCCTTCACTCACCGGACCCATCCCTTTTATATCTCTGCCACGCTCACCTTAAGTGTATTGGATTGGGAATAGCTCTAACGTTAACACATCTATCTCATCCATACTGCGGACACGTATATCTTTCTAGAGTTTTTTTTTCTTTTGTTTTGCATTGTTTTTTCTTTTGTTTTTTTATTGTTCGCCTTAACTGTTTTCCTAAACAGTATTGCATTTTTGTGTATCTCTGTCTGTACATCGTTATCAATCTGAATGTTACATGTTTTGTACATTTTTTTCGAACCAAACTGGGAAGTCCTCTGAAGTGTGGACCTACTTGGATTCACTTGTGAAACCGAAATGCTGTGATCTTGTTCTCAACGTCTAGGGAAGTTCAGAGATGTTTCCCAACTTCTCAGCAAAGGCGCACACAGTGATTCTCAATTTCTAATGTACATTGTTATTTGTTTTGAACAGACTCCTTCGACCTGTTGCGCTTAAGGCGAATTTGCATATTGAGATTTGTGCATGTTTATTCTTGTTCTGCCAGTAAAGTTTACGTGCTTGTTGAATTGCTTGTACTCCTACGGATCCAAGATCACTTCCGGGTTGTCGTGCTTTCAATCGAGTCCAGTTGTAATTCCAGTGAACATACTGAGGGGCAGGTGAAGGAAGAGGAGGTAAGCATGAGGCAGCTTCTGTCACTTTAAACTTGCAGAATGATATTGGTACCGACTGACACTGCATCGGCAGAAAGTGAATATGAGCGGATGACGTAGCTTGGAAATTGCATAAAGAATTTAGTGTTGCCGTGCGGTGCGGAAGCTGTGTGAGTTGTGCGCGTTACACCGTTTAACGCATTGTTTCCTAATCGGCGTTTTCGGCGCATTGAGCGTTTTGGAGTACACAGGTAAGTGATGCATAGCGAAGAGGGTGGTCACTGAACAGGGCTGCTAAGTGCTCGTTTAACACTTGGTGCGCCGAGCGGTAAGCGGATGGTGAAGATAGATAAGTGAAACAGTTGAGTCAAAAGACTGGGCTCACTGCAGTTGAGTGTGCATAACGTAACATGTATTAATCGCCTGAACTGCGGTAACTGGATGGCCAAGTAAAGTAAGGGGAGGATGGAGGTGCGGTAAGAAAAGAAAGTCTGAGCAATTCAGATATAAAGGACGAGAGGACAGAGTTGTGAAGTAGAAATACTCTAAACAGGGTTGATAACTTTCGGAAGAAAAGATAGGTAGCATGTTCTGCTGAATTTGCGAACGTTTCTAACCCTCCTTTCAGGGCGGACAACGTGGGTAATCTGCTATGTACAACAGGAACAACGACGGGGCAAGCACAATCCTCTGAGAGCACCGCTGATTTGATAGCGATAGTTATTCAGGGGG
>JPKZ01002554.1:184615-212314 GCA_000803305.1 Toxocara canis | reverse complement strand
GGGGGGGGGGGGGGGTCGAAGAATGGGGAGGAGTGAGGACGCTGAACTGCAAAATTGTTTATCTGCGCAGTTCGCGTTATAGACCTTTTTTTCAAAAAATTCTCTATAAATTTGTTTTCCTCCGTCGCTTCTAATCGAGTCTTTTATTTAGTCAATAGGCGAAAGCTACATTTAGGACAGTACAACTTCGAAAAAGTGCAGCAACGGTAGCCTTCTGTCCATCCCCTCCCCTTCGCTTTCAAACGTCCGTTGATATATGTACTGCGGTACTGCGCTATTTGCATACCAGTAACTAGTTAAGCGCTGAATGCATAACGCCATTAGTGGTTTGCCTGAAAGCGCTAACTTCCCTTTATCGAACGCCTTATCTCTCTCCTCTCTCTCGTGTTCTGCCGGGGTTATTCGGGTGTGCGTTTCGTTGGCTTAAACGTCACCCGGTGCTGTCGTTCCCATTGGTCGACTGCGAGAGTTGCGAAGTCTCATTTGATTTTACTCTACTTGTTTGAATCTTTCGAATAACATTGTCTTAATAGTTCAGACCCTGTAATACATTTAGTTACATATTTAATTACGTCTTATCGTTGCAAAGATGCGTTCGACAATGAGCGATAATCTGCTGCCCAAACAGACGCTGTTCAAATGAATGCACAAATGAGGCTGTGATGGTGTCTGACTTCTTCGGAGTCGCTCATCACTAGTCGTCTCTATGTTGCCATTTGGACGAGATATTGTAAAAGGAGATACAGTCACATGACAATGATTTGACGATGTTCTACTGTATCAAAAGAGTCGGCGTTTTAGAAGACCACAATTTCGAACGCAGAACCGATTTAGTGGCGCGCTATTCGCGATAACATTCCATTATTCGGTTCAGAGTAATCTTGTTAAATTTATGGCACCTGTTCTGATTGCAAAGCTTTCATTCGCGAGTCGCAACCAAAACAAAACCAGCTCGTTGGCGTTGATAATGAACTGCAAAGTTGCCTATCTACACAGCTCGCGTTGCAGAAACTTTTTTTCAAAACATTTTTTTCGTGTTACATATGGAACCAAATCTTTTCGCTTTATGATATGTTAGTGGGAGAATCTTTTAAGTTTTGAATGATTTCATTACTTCAGTTTCCTTATTATTTTCAGTTAAAGTCACCCTAAATCTCTGCTCAAAAGCCATCTTTACGATAAATATTTTCTCGCACGATGGGCAGCTATTTTAGCGCTATAAGTTTGCTTTCCGTTGCACATTGTTTTGTCGCTTATTCACTAAATGTTTCCGTATTGGAATGCTTGAAGTTCATACATCATTTTGTTTATTAAAGTCATAATTTGGCTTTTCGTATTGTTTCTTGGGTATTTGTGGAACCAGTCGGTTTCCTATTGGTAGAAAAAAGTTTGCAAAAATGAATATCTTATAACTCACTCAGGAAAAGTGTTGCAAATTTATTTTCACGATTTGCAAAAGTTTCGTTATTCTATTAATATAGTGAGCAGAGTTTGGGTAAACGCTAAATGTTAGGAAGCCGAAAATGCCCATTTATGATGCTCAGCTCGGTAGGCGGTGCAGAAAGAATAACCATTTGGAGGAAAAGTGATACTGGGAGCTCGAAAGGAAATTTTGAATTTAAATTTTGAATTTACGAAAGAAAATTACGCGAGCGCAGCGCAAAGGGAGGGGAAGGGGGGGGGTGCCTCCAGGCTGTCTGGGACGCGAAATATGGTTACGAAACCTTCAGTGCGAGTCGCAGCGGAGGGGATGAATAGAAAAGCCCGTTCGTCAGCCGGAGCAGGTTCGCGTTCTTTTTTTTTTTTTGGATCTTTTGCGCTCTTTTAAGCCGTAATATTGTCATTTTGTTTTAGGTGAATGCAAACATCACTTGGAGATAAATTGTGTTATCACTATAAGGCAGAGCTGTAGCGCTGGTTAAACTGCTAGCTTGCGTGTACAACTGAAACTGGGCATATTGTGTTGTGCTGCTCGTTCTAACACAACGGCGATATGTGAATGCCAACACGTCTGCTGGTGCCCATTGTTTGTGTTCTTATGATAACGACGCTGTTGTGCTCTTCAGCAATCCGCATTCTTGTCATTCCAAACAGTCGTTATTTTTTGCTTTTTTTGCAAATAATCAAATTTAACAATGATGGACTGCGTTCACTGTACAATATGATAAGCAGTCCGATTAGTGTTAACAGTGTTTTGATAGTGCTATTCGATTGTCGACGCGAGGAAGGTTGTCCGATTCTGACTTGAGGAACGCATCACAACTTCCTACAGCCTAGTAACAAAGCTTTGTATACTTATACAAATGAACTGCAATGTAAAAACTACTCCATTCGGAAGATAAAAGTGGTTGAAAAGTGTGAAAGATGATATTGGCTTAAATGGAAGACTCAAGTGATCTGTTAGTTTTCACATTGTTCGGGCGTGAGTCTTTTATTTGGGAGATATTATGTGCTGAAATAGGCTGTTGCGTTTTTCATGAGTTCCGCGACGGATTTTCTAGCCAACAGGATTTCCTGTTTTTCTCGGTCTGTACAGAACGAACTGCTACTAGACTTCACGTCTGCGATAGTGGAAGCGCTATGTCAAGTCATCTGATGCAAAACATATAGTAGAAATTTGTTAGCAGTTACACTGTGGATGAGTGGAGACAGTTCTGGGCGTGACGGACTTGTTATTAAGAGATATTTCTACTTTTGCATCTCTTACGGGGAGGGTCTCTATCCAAGTGAGTACGATATTCTGTGAATAAACTGGTAGTAAATGTGGGTTTCGGTTAGATAACACGCTTGGTAGTCATTTTTGCACGAAGGTTAGATGAAGCAGCATGTTAAGAGAAAGGAACATCGCCTATGTAACCCAGTGGAACTAACGAAAATGTGCTAATGCCCGTTGGGGTTTATTTTCAAAAATCTGATAAGCGGGAGAAGCCAACGGCAAGCGTTTGTTAAAGTGGTTTGACTTTTATGGGTAGAACCTTGACAGTAAGTCAATTGGTTTACGGCGTTTGAGAAGGCGAAGAGAATTTCGAGGAGGACGGCCATATAAATTTTAATATCTCAAGGAAAGAGTATTCGAGGGTTACGATCCTAAGAAAAACCTGCCTTTGAAAGAAGAATGTTTTTCTTCGAGACGGCTCGGAAAACTTGACAGCTTCGAGAAAAGGCATTTAAGTATTCGGGGGACGGGGAGAGTTTGCTTTAGAAATTGGAAGACATACGAGTTGTTTGGTGGACAAATAACGAATTGGGCTATTTGAAGAGGGCAGAAGGGGACGCCATTTTGTTTCAATACGTTAGCGGTAATTATCAATGAGGGTATCGAATTTGGAAAAAAATGACGAAATTACACGCAGTCAGATTTCGACACGTTCTTGCCAACTTTAACGCGTCGATTTGAAAGAAGTAATTTCGCTCTTTTGGAAAAAAATGACGAAATTACACGCAGTCAGATTTCGACACGTTCTTGCCAACTTTAACGCGTCGATTTGAAAGAAGTAATTTCGCTCTTTTGGAAAAAAATGACGAAATTACACGCAGTCAGATTTCGACACGTTCTTGCCAACTTTAACGCGTCGATTTGAAAGAAGTAATTTCGCTCTTTTGGAAAAAAATGACGAAATTACACGCAGTCAGATTTCGACACGTTCTTGCCAACTTTAACGCGTCGATTTGAAAGAAGTAATTTCGCTCTTTTGGAAAAAAATGACGAAATTACACGCAGTCAGATTTCGACACGTTCTTGCCAACTTTAACGCGTCGATTTGAAAGAAGTAATTTCGCTCTTTTGGAAAAAAATGACGAAATTACACGCAGTCAGATTTCGACACGTTCTTGCCAACTTTAACGCGTCGATTTGAAAGAAGTAATTTCGCTCTTTTTGTGAGAGACAATGCCGCCGCGCTAATTACTTTCAATTGCGCTCTTATTTCAACGAATTTATTCGTTAAATTACGGTAATTTGTGTTGATTTGTAAGTTCCGCATCAAAATAACTCATTCGCTGTGGACGCCAATTAGCGGTTTTTTTGATGCGTACGGCGTTCCACCACCACACTGCTTTGCACTCATTTCTTGCACAGCTCTTTATGCAACAGATTGTGCAGAGCGCCTGCTTCTTAAAAAAGTGTAGATTTGGATCGTTATATTCTCCGGATAACTTTATGATGAACTCTGTTATATATTTGAGTTACATCAGAGCATAGTATGGGTGAGATGTACGTGAGCATTAGAAGGAAGCGGAGCTGAAGAAGAAAATGTCCGATGAATGGTAATTGAAGTAAAATTACGGAAATGTAGCATCCACTGAAGTCGTGAAATCAAATTATAACTTGTCATGTTGCTTTTAACATTGGCGCTTTAAAAGTTATGCGAGCACAAAGAATAAGAACAATGTGTAGAGGAATAACAGGTAGAGAATTTTCAGTTCTTCGTTAGAAGTTATGTGAAGACATATAGATAAAATTGTTCAAAATCATTGCAAGACTATCTGTATGACGCAGAGGTGTGCGCACTGTGCTCGAATAGGTTCACCCCTCTCGCCGTATCGTTATGGCCTTCTCATTTGAAATTTGCTTCAAGCAAGCGCACTGCGTGAACCGTGCTCAGCAAATGGCTGGTATATACTGACATTTGCTTGCTGTTACAACAGCTATACATCGGAGAGGCAACGTTTACATGTGCAAAGGGAGGAGCATGCGTTGTGCACGATCGAATGCGGTAACATTGATCTGCATCTTAGCAGATTCTCTCAATATCTCACAGCAACATGTTAAAAAACAATTACACCGGAAACCGATGCTACACGGTTTGCCTGCTCATTGATGAAACGAAACCCTTCTGCGATGGAACGTGAATCTCTTCTGTCTCGCATCCGTTCCCGTTTCCGGGACGCTTCTTATCCATGTCCGTCTGGGAGTACTTTTTTCATTATCGCATGCCAGCGATCAAGTTCGATTCGGACGCTCGATTTGGTTACTTTCCAACGAGAATGCGCGGTCGCGAATCATTAGATCACAAATGGCGATGACGTCTTAACCTTGCACATACGTTGTATAGTGAGAGACGACACTATCTGCAGAGGCTAAGTTGCTTAGAAACGGCACAGATAGCAAATGGATGAATACTGAGGGGTGAATTGTGCGGAATATTGGTTGCGTTGGTTCATCGATTTGTGCCTTGTCGTATGATCGTTTAGTACATACTAGAAGGCACTAATAAAATTATTCATTTACGCAGTAACAAGAATAAAGTAGTTGAAAAATTGATGGACTAAGATCTTGAAACATTACGTTTGTTTGAAGAAGAAATGAAATTGTGTTACGTATATTGCCGAGAATCTTGATCGCTCAGTCAGACTACTACAGGTGAGAAGTTGAAAAAGATAATTGACGAGAAAAGAAACGAAAATAGGCTAAACTGAATTCGAAAGAAACAGAAAGAAAAGCTGGATGCATCAAATGGAGTACTACTATCGGCCACCTCAGATTCCCTCAGCGGTACATTCCTCAATATCCACCTCAACATTCGTATTGCTTTTTTGGTTGAGGTCCTGAGGGCAGGGGAGGAGGGGGTGGGGAGGGGGAAACAGAAAGGAGAAATTGAGTGAAGGCAGGGAGCAAAAACTGATTTAACGTAAATAAGGCCATAATTTTCTGAGGAGAACGTGTTTGGGCCTGATTACATTGCCTGTACAGCCGAAGAATGGGCAAGTTATTGCGAAATCCATCGACGTTTTTCATTCGCAAAATCGAGTGTGTCAATAACGGATGTACGGGTGGCCATACATGTGCGCGTTTCCGGAGTGTTGTGGTGCCGTAGGCAGTTCGTGAACAGAACAGAAGAGGTAAATAGGCAGAGCAGAGGAGGTACATGGGCAGAGCGGAGGAGGTACATGGGCAGAGCAGAGGAGGTACATGGGCAGAGCAGAGGAGGTACATGGGCAGAACAGAAGAGGTACACGGGCAGAGCAGAGGAGGCACATGGGCATAGCAGAGGAGTTACACGGGCAGAACAGTTTCAGGAGCAGGACCACCACAGCTAGTCTGTCATATCCTTTGTTCAAAAGAAACGACCAACCAACAAACTCAACTGCAAAAGAAAAACAGTAAGAATAGATTAGAATGTCAATGGAATTGTGTGCAGTACGCTAATTTGTTTATTGTTCCAGAGGCGTTTTAAGGAGTCACTAATACTGCTGGTCTAGAGTTAGTCTTGTATTGGACTTGGTTTGCTTTAGTTCAGGTTAAGATTATCCTCTTTCTTGAGTTTGAATGCGTGAAGGGATGCATTTCCGGATTTCCAAATGCGATACAAAAGTAAGTAAAATGCATTTAAATTGATCTTTACACGGCTTAAAAGGAGCTGCTTGTTTGTGTTTGTGAGTAAATGGCACTTGTGGTTATGCCAGGTATTTTCTCACTGCTTACGATATTGGCTCTAATCGTATGTCCATTGCTGCACATGCACACGATCGATTCAGTTTTGCTCAGTGACATAACAATTGCGCTTTGACTTAGGAGCAGTGATGCGAAGGCTCTTTTAAAATTGCTTTTAAGTATTCACACTAAAATGATTTGATAAGCACTCGTTTGCAACCTTTAGGCAAGCGAACCCATCCGGTATACTACTTGCTGTTTTGTCCTTTGAGTGTCTCAAAAGCCACCAATCGTCCATAATGTTGTGTATAACGGAATTCCCCCCCTCCAAAAAAAAAAAAGAAAAAACAGAAAAGGCACTTTTGGTTAGCAAGAGCGCCATGCGCAAAAGAATTAAAATGCAAAAGAGGAGCACGCTTATCTCTACCTCACATTGATTATCTGCTTCGTGCTTCTAAAATCGTTTCAGTTTTTGCCCTACCGGAAAGCACAAATTTCATACTTTGTTGGGGATTCTCATTAAAGCCATTTTCAGCCCAACCAAGCCTATGGCTTAACTGCACATGTCAGAGTGTGCGCTGCTATAAGACGATCGCCAAAGTTGCGGCTCAACTTAACGCATGTGCTGAGGGGCGATCGCAAAGCTTGACCGGATGTTCCCGCGCATTTGCTGGTATGGCGCCAATAATAAAAAACATTGATGTGCGTTTCTGTACACTCGAGGCGATATTATCTGATTGCTGAGACGTGGGAATGTAACCCTGTACACCCATAACTCCATGTTTACCTAGAAACTGAGTGCAATTATTTTTATATTTACATCTAGCTATGGGCTGTTGTTAGCGTAAAGTTTTGATGCTCACTATGCCCATTTTCAAATCGTACAAGCGTTTTATTCACTGATGTGAGGGGCAGGGGGACGGGGAAGGGGTGTGGGGCATGCTAACACATCCGGTTGCAGGTCGCATGAGTGTAAAGAGATGATAAACAAGCGATTTCTTTCGCGTCTCGCTTCTGTGCGCGAATTTCGGTTTCCACCCCTATTCCGCTATGCTTAATCATCAGTCCACTGAAATACTGCAGTCGAATTTCATCTGTTTTCTATCGAAGTTGATATTTTTATGTAGGAGTTGATGCAATAACGTGTGTTGTAAAAGTGTCCCGTCTAAGGAGTAAGGAGAAGGTGAATTTAGAGACTTCACATCGTGCGTTAAACGAGACACGGAATATGTTTTTGTGCACGAAAAACGTTGAGATATCTTGGGGAAATGAACGTGAAATTTTCTACAAAATTGAACGTTAACAGCGAGAAAGTTTCATGGAGCATGTCAGGAAATTTCGAGTACCCGTCGTTTGGAAACCGTTGTGCTTAGTTGTTTTCTGAGCGTTTGGATTTCGAACGTCTGCAGAATGTGATCCAGTAGCTTCAAGCTAGATAGCGGAAAACACACGTATTGTGCAAGCATCTAGCGTGCCTTCCAGTTTTCTTCTACGAAACTAACTGGTCTATGAACGTTTTTGTCGTTCATGGGTCAGTTTTAAGAATCTTGCCTAAAAATCGGTCAGTTTTAAGAATCTCGCTTAAAACATTTATAAGAATCTTGCTTAGAAGTGGGTCAGTTTTAAGAATCTTGATTAAAACTATTGCACGCAATTATGGCAGTTAGATGAAACGACGAAAACCTTTTAAATATTTCCCAAGAAGTTCTTCAGAGGCTTTTTAAAAGTGAAATGCAAGCCGAGCTATCCCTCGAAATTCTATCGCATTCGAGAATTCAGTGAGAACGACCCTCAAGAAAAGGCAGATGGTTGAAATATTTTTGAACATTTAAACAGTTTACGCTTGCGACTAACAACATTCACCGGCACTGTTATGATGATTGACCAATTTCACGTGGTTTGACACCCGAAACGCTCTTAGTGTAGTAGATGTTATGCAGAGAAGCGGGTGGCGGGGAGTGGAGTGTGGGAGGGGGGAGGACTCTATATTTAACTTCTTCTGATCCTAAAAACAAAACGCTTCGTTCAACTCGCTGAAACGAAGAATGCTGTTGTGAAGGAGAATGCGTGTTTAGACACTTTATCGTTAAAGTTTTTGATTTGGCATCATTTAAATGGTTGTTTTGAATTGAATCGACAGGTGCGTAACGTGGAGACGCATGTCGAATAGCGGAGGTGGTGTGCTCTGAATCAGCTTTTAGTGGCTCCGTGCTCTTTTTTGGGAGCAGCCCTTACTGAAAGACACATCCTTGTACGCATTCTGCACGTTTGCTCTTTATCGATGCCCACTAGTATATAGTTCGGCATACCAGCCTCCCCCGCCACCCCCTTCCCGATCGATCGCCTCAGTCTTATTAGATAAATCCAGGCTTGTCCTAACAGGTGATGGCCCACTGGTGATGAACAGAACGGATTTCATGAGCGAATTCATTCCTGTGACTCAAACTTATGAGTCGCCTCTAAAATACGCCGCAGAGGAGGGCGAGGGGGAGGAGAGACCTGGAGGACTTTCAGTCTGCTAAAGCATAATCACTTACACTATCTTATTTTACGAATTCGTTACGTGGCCGGTCCCCTCCCAATCAGTGTTCTTCCGAATTTGCTCGCTTGCTCATAAAATGCAAAACTGCAAAAAAAAAAACTTTGTGGGTCTTGCATAAATTTTTGCAGATTTGCAAGCCTCTCCTCGAAAGGTTGCAAGGTTGGCCATATGCGTACGTAAAGAACAAGACGAAATAAAGCTAATGCGATTGAAGGTCATAGCAATGTATTGCAGAGCTGCTATCGAGTTACAGTGCACCATAACTGTAGGGTTCTGTTTTTATCTGAAGTGATTTGAGCAGATCGGAGCAGAGTCAGTGAAGTGAACAGTGCAGAGATTTTGTGGAGGGACAATTACGTCGATGCGCTGGCAAGGTTTTAACGAAGGGAACAACACTTATTGCAAATTCTCGTTTTATCCTTGATGAAAACGTTTCTGGTTTGCTTTTGTAGCAATAAGTCATACGAAAGTGACTCGTGGTATCTCAGGAGGACACAACCGAAAATGCATGGGTGTTAACGAACAGGCACTATCGCCTCTAATTAACATGCCTTTTTTTGTTCTAGATTTTTGCGATGCTAAAATATGTTGCTCAGTTTTTATATCTTTCATCTCCAAATATCAAAAGTTATATGCGTGTTTATTATGCGTCATGCTTGGGATAATGCGAAATTTTATTATAGCTTACACATTCGTTTCTTTACGAGCAAACAAATAAAGAAGGGAGCTAAGTATGCACAGTGACAATTTCGTTTTCATTAATTAAGTCTGCTAAATTGGTCCTCTTCAAGGAACTCAACGATGGTCTCCCGTCTAAATGTTGTTTATACTATTCGCTTTCTTGAAATTATTCTGTCGTCGGATCGGTTAAAATTCCATTAGATGATGCGCATTGCTGTCGAGAATACTAACGGTGCAAGAGGAGCAACTCTGCTGCGTTTGACATGTTGTCGATTCTGACTTCCTATAAGCTTGTTGTCAACGAAGCATTAGAAATAAATATATTTGCCGGTTTTTTATGAGCTGCATTTGTTGCGCATCATGTCGTTTTCACTTCAAAATTTCAGTTCACTTGCAGCTTGCTAGTACATTTCCTTTTTTTTTTTAAACTGCGCAAGCACTCTCAACTCTCCTGATTATGCGTTTTTGTTCGCAGTTGGTTTTGATTCCTCTCACTATTGTGAACGTAAAGAGGTGTGTTGCGATTTTGAAACAGTGAGCGAAAATGAATTCAGTTTTGAACGTTGATCGCGATAACTACAGCCGCACTCCAGTTTATAAACCAGCATTATGTGCTATGCAAATTTTCAATGTGATGGATGTGAAATACAATTGGTTGGTTTCGTTGCTGGCGATCCATATAAGGCGTTTGACATACTGCGGCTGTTGTTCTCCTTGAGACACATACATAACTTATTGCTAGCCCTACAACTTTCCATCACTATCACCTCTAATAAACAACTCCGTCTTGTGGCACTGCCTCAGTTCCCATTCTTAAAGATTGCTTGTCAACTGAAGTCGCCTACTTAATTCCCTTCTGAATTCCATTATGAAACGAAACACTACAGCTCACTAAATCGAAAATTCCCGTTTACATGAAGGTCACTCCAGGATAGGAGCGCTTTAGGTGCCAGGGTTTCTATTAGAGGTTATACGATGATGTTTAGTCCATTGCTTATGATCTCTTGTTTTCCTTACTCTCATCAATGTCTAACGGTGCAAGAGGAGCAACTCTGCTGCGTTTGACATGTTGTCGATTCTGACTTCCTATAAGCTTGTTGTCAACGAAGCATTAGAAATAAATATATTTGCCGGTTTTTTATGAGCTGCATTTGTTGCGCATCATGTCGTTTTCACTTCAAAATTTCAGTTCACTTGCAGCTTGCTAGTACATTTCCTTTTTTTTTTTAAACTGCGCAAGCACTCTCAACTCTCCTGATTATGCGTTTTTGTTCGCAGTTGGTTTTGATTCCTCTCACTATTGTGAACGTAAAGAGGTGTGTTGCGATTTTGAAACAGTGAGCGAAAATGAATTCAGTTTTGAACGTTGATCGCGATAACTACAGCCGCACTCCAGTTTATAAACCAGCATTATGTGCTATGCAAATTTTCAATGTGATGGATGTGAAATACAATTGGTTGGTTTCGTTGCTGGCGATCCATATAAGGCGTTTGACATACTGCGGCTGTTGTTCTCCTTGAGACACATACATAACTTATTGCTAGCCCTACAACTTTCCATCACTATCACCTCTAATAAACAACTCCGTCTTGTGGCACTGCCTCAGTTCCCATTCTTAAAGATTGCTTGTCAACTGAAGTCGCCTACTTAATTCCCTTCTGAATTCCATTATGAAACGAAACACTACAGCTCACTAAATCGAAAATTCCCGTTTACATGAAGGTCACTCCAGGATAGGAGCGCTTTAGGTGCCAGGGTTTCTATTAGAGGTTATACGATGATGTTTAGTCCATTGCTTATGATCTCTTGTTTTCCTTACTCTCATCAATGTCTATGGGTATTTAAACGCATGGTTAATTGCAGTGTTTATACTCATTAATATATTGTAGCTTTCGTGCATACTTCTTTTTTCTGGATGCGTTGATACATGCTTTCTTTATTGCAAATAGAGATTCTCTCTCTCTCTTTACTCGGTTATGTTTGTGGCGTATCTGCTTTTGGGTAGGGAGTGAAGTAAGCGTCATTTGCAATGAGGTGGCGAATGTGCGCTTAGCGAAGGGATGCCACATCTAATAAACTTTACGCATGCTGCGTCATTTGCAGTTGACGCGTCTTACTCGAATGTGTCTCATACTGCGTAAAACGCTTTTGCTGGATTTTGCTCGTGGGATTACACTGCGAACGAATCGCCCATCGCGTGCATGCGTAAACATTTTAGAATGTTTGGCGAGAAGCCATTCAAGCATTGTAATCGCTGTGTTAAAGAGCGTCATTACGCTGACATTTAGCAGTTAGAGCGCTTCGTTTAGCGCCACACTGGGAAGCCCTGTAACGACAGTTAGGTTACTAGGCTGAGGTAAGGAACAGTGGAGAGATCACATGTACATACATGTTCTACATATATGTCGGGTTGGTCAGCAGTCCGTTGTTCTCATAACAGATTTAATACGTGCACTTTTCGACTGGATTGTGTCCAGCTGTGCGTACTGTTAGGGAGCCGCTAGCTCGTTCATTGTTTTGTATGTGCGCAGATAACTAACTGTACTTGTTAACAAACATCGAAGTTTTGCTCGAGTAATCAGTATCGCCGTGCAAGAAAAGGGTAACACCTACATTTTTCATTTGTTTTTTACGCAGCAGAATTCAGGTACTTGTTAAAAGTTGCGATTACTCGTACATCTGTATCTTATAAATAGCCTCTTGGAATAGAGCATCTTCGTATTTAGACGACTGCCTGTATCCCTGCTTTAAAATTGAGAGCGACGTTCTCTGCACTTTCAAAAAAGTGTGCTGTTAGCACAATCTCTTCGAATTCCATCCACGTTATTTTAAGTCTCTCGTATTTACTTTTGCGTTCGGCTGCAGTGGGGTTTTTTGCACGGAAGGTCGACAATTAGATGATCGGCATCTAATTATTTTGCATCTGATTATTTTAATGAAAGCATTCATCCTCACTCATAAACGTCACCATCCCACAATATTTCATTACGATGAATGCGTACTGAGTGCAGTTCAGAACAAAAACGCAGTGCTAAAATCTTAATCACTAAATTTTCCATGTACAACTGAGTAGTTTGAGGACAGTTCTGGTGATCTTGCATTACTGCAATCAAAAAATTTACATCAATAAGCTTTCGCGATACTTGAGTGAAATATTTAACGACGGTAAGCAAAACAGAATTTGAGTGCACAGCATTTTAAGCGTATTGAGAATGTAATTGTTCAGATCGTATGGTTTGCTAGCATGAGCTGAATGGAACAGCTTTTACACAAAAACGCATGCTCAGAATTACAGTTGCTTTAGTCGTTCCCTCTGCGAAACTTTGATTGTCGTCTGTTACCTGAGGAGGAACTATGGATTGGGAAGAAGGCGTGTGGGTCATTTTTTGGCACACCATAGATACAGATGTACCTGTAGTTGCACGAATAATTCGCTCTAAGAAGACCGCTCATAAGTTTTTTTTCGCATCCTGAACACTTTTAGAAAACTGCTCATACAATGTTCGTCTGTTGCCTTTTATATTTGTTATTTCCATATACCACATGAATTCTCTCCGAATGTTGACTGTTCCATAAGTAAAGCGTTATGCACATTATTGAAAACGATGAATCCCGCGCGAGATCAGACACCGATCAGCTTTTTGTTTGTTACAATACGACGTTCATAACATTGATATCGCTCACGTAGAAGCTGTTTATGATTTTTGCTCTCCCATAGTCCAGTCAAGATCCGTTTAGGCTCAAGTAAGCGTGCGTAAGGCAACCGTGGACCCTGAAATTAATTACTTGATGGGAAGGAATGCAGTAATCTGGTGAGCAGAAATTCAATATTGCTAAACTACTGTGAAATGAGCTAACCAAGAAATATTTTGTAACGTCGATTCAACTACTTCAGGAACGAAAATGATGTATGGTTCAGAGCTTCTATTAAAGAACATTCTGGAAAGTTGTGACAAAAGCCCATCGTTTTTATTTTTATTTCCACTTTAAAATGTAGTGGACCTTTCTTTGTATAATGCGCTTCAAAAGTTCAGCATGGTAAGATTCACCCTCAGTTGTATATATTTGTATATACGTTTTGAGAAACTGATATATTTTTATATACGTTTTGAGAAATTGTTAAGAAAAGTTTGTAAAGGGGATTACTGTAATTTTGGTAGTTTCAACTTGTTTCAAAGACGCAGATGGCATCAGAAACGTGCGCTGGTGTAGGCGTCAACATTTGCGTTAGTGATTGATAGAGAATAGCGTGAAACACTTCCGGAAGATGAATATTTCTCTCACCGGAATGTCGCTGTATGCGATTCGACACACTTCTCAGCCCCCTCCCCACCGGTCGACGATGAGAAAAGAATAGATTCATCGTTGAAGGCCTCGTCACGCCCACTAAATAGCTGCTCGCTGACCGGCATCCACACCAATTTTCAATGCAGCTACGAACGCTGTTCATTCACACTTTTTGGATTCCTCGCTTCTCCTCAACAATTCCATCAGTTTGCCGATGCTTTGCAAGCTATTTAAACCTTTTACAACTTTATGAAATCACCTTACCTCAACAATTCTAAAATTGTGCCCTCGTTTTAGCGCAGTAAAGCCTCGTTTGGTATATCTTAATTGGTATATCTTGGTATATCGTTTGGTATACGTTTGGTATATATCTTATATAATTTACTGAGTGGTGTTACTTGATCGCGTTGCGTTTGGAATGATTTCGCTTTTAAATTGAAAACATGTACCTTTGCAGCGAAATAATTGGTGGGATTTTTAAGTTTCGTAAAGTTACTTCGAGAAAATACAAAACTAAAAGCAAATTTGACGCGTACGAGAATGGTGAAAAATATTTTTAACGTTATATGGTTGAATTTGTTATCTAGATGCATTCATTTGTTAGCTAGATGCATTCATTGATCGACTAGACCAATTTGATCGACGTAAAATTTCATTTCGAAAGCACGCTGTGACTTACCGGGCATGTAACCTTTTCCATTTCCAGTTTTCGCAAGACTTCATCCTGGGTGAATTTTGTAGGCCGATCGAGCGTTCTTGAGAATTTCTTGGTTATTCCAGAAATATACCACGCAACGATGTCTTTTGAGGGGACAGGGGGGGGGGGGCGCTGATTAATACTGATGATATAATTGGTAATTTAGAGACAAAAATCGATGAAGAGATTTTGTGCGTTTCAGAGTGTGCACTTTTATTCATAATTATGAGTTGTCTGCATTCTCTCGTTGAACGACGCGCAAACTAAAAATTACATATTTCTTCTCAGTTAGCCCATAATGAGCGTAGCAGAGTTGTGACGCCTTTTTGGGTCTCATTCATTTCGCCAGTGTATAGGGAAAAATCAGTAAAAGTAAAAAGAGAGTGTGATAATTCAGATGTCATAATAGATGGATGAGCAAAGGAATATTTGAAGCAGTACAAAGTACTGTTTAACGGGAAGCGATTTTCAAATGGGTGAGATATCGTGAAGGAAATCCCTAGGCGGCTGCACTCCGTCGCTGTCCATGTTGGAGATCAAGTCGATGACCGAGGTCCTCGCAGAACATCAGTTCAGAGTACCAGTATACCACATTATTTCCAATCAAACGCCAATCAAGTTCATGGCTGTCCGAATGAGAACGCGTTTTTTTGTCAGTCTGTACTTAGAGTGATAGTAAAAAGAGTCCAGAGTATTTCGCAGTTATTTAGAGAGGGAAAAGAGGGTGGGGGAGGGGACGATATAGCTATAAAGTGGACACCTTCGTGGAGGGGAAGTTCACTCGGAGAAAGGGAAAGGGGAGGGAGAGGGGGAGGGCCTTATTCGGGTGTAATAAGTTAACTTTAGACGAAGCTCTTCCACGGGAACGTTAGTAGTGGGCGTTGTTGCTGAATATGTGGCAAGAGTGGGCGTGCGAATATATTTTCGTTCGAGTGCAAATGTTTTCCATTCATACGCATCCATAATTTTAGCGTTTGATATTTCGAGCACGGCGATGACCCGTTGGTGATCATCTAACGTGAGACAAACCTTTCTTATTTCTAAATGCCTCTCCCACCCCGCCGCCAGCACAGTTGCCCCATTCAGTCTGCTGCAGTTTCGACGATCTTCCTGACCAGCACACCGTTTCGGTAGTATACACCGATATGATCGTTTCTTTCAAACGAGGATGGGAGGCTTTTGTTATCTTCTGCTTATATACTTTTTGTAAGGCCTTTCCACAAGATCGAGTATCGAAGTGTGGTGACTGTCAGTGCACTAGTCGTTGTGCAAAGAACATTGCATGCCGGATGTGTATTCGACTGAGAAAATCGTATACAACAGTCAAGCGTACTACATTCCAAAGCTTGATTTGCTTTAAACAAGACGTCATCTAGCTCTCATCTTTCCACTGCTCCTGTACGATGATGCAGGTGGATGGTGTCTGTTTAATAGTGAGAATTTGCGTGAGAAGTGTGCGAAGGGAATATGCAAGCGCCACGTGGTCATTACCAGTTATTAGGGCTTTTCTGTGCACTTTGCGTTCTTCTTTTGTGAAGCTAGAACTTGGAAGTATGGAATGAGTAATGATGTCAAGCAACTAGTTCCTTCTATGACTTGGCTTTCTCCTTACAAATATTAGTGACGTACCTCAGCAACACGAACAGCCCGTCTTATTCTCGCGAACCTTGGCCCCCAGCAGGATTCTCCTTCGTCCTCCACCCACACTCCAGATTCGGCTACTTGTGTTCGCTTCCATATCCTTTTGATTGTACCCAAAGAAGAATCTGAAACTTGTAGATATCACTGGCTAGCGAGTGGACATAGAGGGGGATGGGGGAAATGGGGAGGGTGATGGAGCAGCTAATCAGCACCTGTGATAACAAGCGAATTTTTAAAGGCTGAAGTGTCAAAATTTTGAATGAAGATTTGGAAGAAGCGACCGAAATTTTTTGACTGATCAGTGCACTAGTCGTTGTGCAAAGAACATTGCATGCCGGATGTGTATTCGACTGAGAAAATCGTATACAACAGTCAAGCGTACTACATTCCAAAGCTTGATTTGCTTTAAACAAGACGTCATCTAGCTCTCATCTTTCCACTGCTCCTGTACGATGATGCAGGTGGATGGTGTCTGTTTAATAGTGAGAATTTGCGTGAGAAGTGTGCGAAGGGAATATGCAAGCGCCACGTGGTCATTACCAGTTATTAGGGCTTTTCTGTGCACTTTGCGTTCTTCTTTTGTGAAGCTAGAACTTGGAAGTATGGAATGAGTAATGATGTCAAGCAACTAGTTCCTTCTATGACTTGGCTTTCTCCTTACAAATATTAGTGACGTACCTCAGCAACACGAACAGCCCGTCTTATTCTCGCGAACCTTGGCCCCCAGCAGGATTCTCCTTCGTCCTCCACCCACACTCCAGATTCGGCTACTTGTGTTCGCTTCCATATCCTTTTGATTGTACCCAAAGAAGAATCTGAAACTTGTAGATATCACTGGCTAGCGAGTGGACATAGAGGGGGATGGGGGAAATGGGGAGGGTGATGGAGCAGCTAATCAGCACCTGTGATAACAAGCGAATTTTTAAAGGCTGAAGTGTCAAAATTTTGAATGAAGATTTGGAAGAAGCGACCGAAATTTTTTGACTGCAAATTTCAACCAAATCAGCCGCAAATCGAGCAAAATTTTTGGGTGTGTATGGCTCCCGTTTGGATCTGTTGCCTTAATTTACTGCAGTACTTATGCACTCTAAAATTTTCTTTCTATTTGCTTCATCCATCTCCATTTGTAAGCGCGCAGTTTGATAAAAATTAACTGAAAGCCTTTTTAGAAGAGTTGGAAAACGCGGAATTTTCCAGTTTCTTGAATAGAGCCGTGCCCTTCCTATTCTCTTTCGGAACCATTTCCCGAAGGGAAAAGTAGTGTTTTCAATAAGCAAATGTTACAAAATGATGTCTATTGTGTATTAACCATAAAGGTCGACATAGACAATACAGTATCTACGCAATAAATAAAAGCATACATGCTCACTGTGGTGCTATGCACGGTGTGTGGCGATTCGGCGTGAGCGCCCACGTGAGACTACTTCCCATTAAGCCCACAGATCGTATTTGAACTCAAACCTGACGCAAGCATTTCTCTTCGCTTGAGTTGACTTGCTTACGCAACCAGCCGATCAAGCATGCAATGCAGCCGTTTGTGGCTATTTCTGCTTATATCTTCTTGACCTAATAGGGCAATTTTACACATCGTTACGAGGTGCCAAACTACCACGCTAATAGCAAATAATGATGGACATATCCATGTAAAGAATTAGTTGCCCTGTGCAATCGGCTAGTAGGTCTGCGTATATTGTTTGTTGTGTATGTCTTATATTGACTGGGAATGACCATTATTTGCAGTAAGTTATCTATACAACCTGTAGGCACGATTGTAAGATGATCACAGACTGGTGGCATATATGACATGAAAGAATCAAAGCACCAAATCTCTGTAAAATGACATCGCCGAGTGATTACAAAGCTGCTCAAATGTGATTAAGTAACGTTGAAGGGCAATATCCAAAGCCATTTCGAAAGCGACTGAAGTGCGATTTCATATAAAACTGTGTTGTTAGCGAATCGATGTTGTTTTGTTTTTCGAATCGTGAGCGTTAGGAAAAAAATGGTTATTGAATTGAATCGAAACGTTTACTTTATTTTCTTTGGCGATAATATCTCTACCGCGCTTATTAAATTTATCAAGGATAGCATGACCGAATGTCCAAACAAGCTGTCTCATAGAATCCTTCAGATACTACGCAACTGACTACTTAGCATAATCACTTACAAAAAGTGAAAAGCACAAGCAATATACGAAGCAAGAAGTCACACGCAAAGCACACGGAGAAATGCAGTATGTTCCATAGTAGCGCTTAGTGTCTTTCGTTTACGTAATATTCGTACTTTGCTTTGTCGTCGATGAGATTGTCGAGACAGTTGTTGCTGGGATCTTTTATTGTTTTGATAAGAGCGAGTGGAAATTCTTCGTCATTCCCTTCGAAAATAATCGCTTTGGAGCATTCACAGAACGGGTCGACGTAATCGAATTTATTTAGGTTAAAAAAATGATTCGAACATCGCATTGTTGACTGCCTTTTGTATAAGGATTGCTATATCCAAGTCGCAATCGCTTTTATCCGAGAAAAACCTCCAATTTATGTTGAATGAAACATCGAGGAGAACAACAGTGTCCAATCCTGAATATGTGATGTGCACAGCATTCGAAAAGTTGTGAAGCAAAATGCAACGATTTCTCGCCAGTTTTTCGCAATGAGCTTCGAAACACGTGTTCACGTTGCAGATCACTCGTGAACTTCTGACACTGCTTAGGACGTCAACTTCTTCGTAGTCGCTGATCGCAACTCTTCCTGAGTAAAATTTAGCATGCTTCCGCTAACTTTCACAAAAAAACTTGCGATGAACAGCTGTCTGAAGTTGTTGGTCGCACCTATTTATCTTTATCATATTAAAGGTCCCGTCTCATTTGAAAGCTAATGCGGCGGTGTTTTGTTAAGAGTAAAACTTTTATCGCACTCTTTGATGGTTATAACCAGGGTTGTGACCATGATTTCGTTCAAGGGCGTGAAACGAGCGGCAAGGGGAGAGGGAGTAGGGGAGATGTAACTAAATTTTTAAACTACCATTTATCATCTACGACACTCCAAGAATCAGATGTCGTAGTTGAAAAATAAAGGCACTTTTTGGCATATCAGAGTATGCCTGATCCCATTGGAGAGTTCTAAAAAATTCCTCTAACCGGAAAGCGATTCCTCCAGTAGTCATTAGGTGGTCCTATCTTAGTGAATATTTGACATACAAATGAGTTAAAGGCATATTAGCAAGTTGTTAGTGTGGTTGATTGTAGAAGACGTAAAAGTTCGATAGCGAAGAGACTTTTTTCCGATAATACTGAAAAATAATCCGCTTAGATTGTTTCGTTTGCAGAACGCGAACGTTTGAATGTTTTGCAAAACAAGGTGCAGCTGTGTGAAGCTCTTAAATGGATTAGAGATGCAAAGGCGGACGAGCGAAGGCAAGGTGGCTGGTGACCGCAAGTCCATATTTCGGCAATGAGAAGTAAAATTGAGGATGCTTTAATGAATGCTTTAATCATACACGAGCAACCTCTCCCCCCTCCTCCCACATCCCCTCTCCCCCACTTCGACCCTCGATTGGTGAGACGTGTTCCTGCTGCAAGGAGAATTCAGCTGGGGACTTGGGAAAAAAATAAATTTCGCTTTTGATGGGGACGATTTTCATGGAAGAGGTGGAACTACAGGCTGTCGGTAAGAATGGCGATTTTAATGTTTATGAAAAATTCTGAGTTGGGGGCGCCTCTCCCTCTCCCCTTGCCTAACCCCCTCCCCCCGCCACCCTCTCCCCTTGCCTTGCTCCCACACCCTCTCCTCTTGCCTTATCCCCTCACCCTCTTCCTTGACTTTCCGCCGTCAAAAACAGTAGTGATACATGCAACAAACGAAATGAGTTGTTGGCGGTTAAATTGCGCTTCGAAATGGTCAGTGAGCAGTAAAAACCGGTAAGTGAAATCGAAAAAATTATCAACGAGCATAAGAGATGATGTGTCCCTATTTCCTGACGGACATTTCTCGCCTTCTGTAAAATGGGAGATATGAATGACTTTACAAGTTCCTTTAACCAGGTGATATTACAAAAAATTTCTTTCGCATACAAAAAATTTAACGCTTCCGGTCAGCTGATAAGCGGGAGAAGCTTCGGAGCAATCAATCAGCCGCCCCCTTTACACAGATCATCTCTCTAACCCCCTTAAGTGAGTACTACCTCGAACGTTTTCCACGAAAATCATCATTCCACACTGGCTGCAATTTTTTGACTTCTCCAAGGTGTATGCCCTTTACAACTCTCGGAGGAGAGCGTTCTAATCGGACCACAGTCTCACTAGTGGATAGCGTTTTGCGGTCAGAGAGATTCCGCTTGAATGAACTTGTTGTTAATCTTTCGCCTCAGTCGTCTAATTGCTTATACAAATGTATTTCTGAGTTTATAATATTCTTCAGAATAAAGCCTCGGGGCCACGAAGATCGTAGCTTTCTGGAGAGGAAGGGGGTCGTCCGAGACGGAGGTTTCGAGGAGGAACTTTTTCTAGCTTAGGTATTTGAAAAGAGGAGATCTAGATCATTCTACAATGTATGGGGACAGGGTGGATTAGAGAATAATCTAGTTTTTTAACATACTCAAAATCAAAGGATCTAAGGGGGTCGGGGAAGAAGGTACTACAGCTGGAGATTGTGCCGAGAGATGGGACTTCGTGCGTGCATAAAAGATATTTCCTTTCGCATCTTTAAGCGATATGAACGAATCACAATTTGATGCCTTCGGTAAAGCACAAAATTCGAACGTGTGTCTTGCCATAGGCAAAATCTGTAGAGACCGATGACAGCAGTCGATGTCTTTCTCTTTTTTGCATTCTACGATAATGCCTCTTGTATTACGCAAACTTTTATCTTTTCCGGCTTTACTTTTAGTTACTGCTCCGCTTATTACTGAGCTAGTTGATGTATACTCCATGAAATAGGAGTTTTCTGAAAACTATTGTTGTTAGCGGCATTTCAATCTACTTGTTAGCCGCCTTCTAATCTACTTGTTAGCGGCCTTCTAATCTATTTGCTAGCAGCCTTCTAATCTACTTATTAGCGGCCTTCTAATCTATTTGTTAGCAGCGTTCTAATCTACTCGTTAGCTGCCCTCTGATCTACTTGCTAGCGGTGTTCTAATCTGCTAGTTAGAGACCTTCTAATCTAGTTGTTAGCTGCCTTCTAATCTACTTGTTAGCGGCCTTCGAATCTACTCGTTAGAAGCCTTCTAATCTGTTGGTTAGCGGCCTTCTAATTTGCTACTTAGAGGCCTTCTAATCTACTTGTTAGCGACCTTCCATTCTACTTGCTAGCGGTCTTCTAGTCTAATTGCTGGCGCCCTTCGAATCTACTTGTTAGCGGCCTTCTAGCCTAATTGTTAGCGGCATTCTAGTCTGTGTGCATTTTGTGACTCTGCTGTAGCACTGATTGCTCGCTTTTTATAAGCATAGCACTTGAATCTTTGACAAATTTACATTCGCACAACTCATCTTCTCAAAGTCAACGGAACGACGCATTAAAACTTCATTAATGATACGCCATAATAAGGTATGGGGAAGTTGTGGTAGTTTTATTGTGCGACGTGTCTCTTTGAATGGAACGTTTTTCACTGAATGTAATTTTTGAATTTTCTCCAAAACATTTCGGTCAATTCAATGCTTTAAAACGAGCAATGCTTGGATGAAGGGGAACGGCGGGAAGGTAATGAAAGAGATGGTATAGTAAAATGTCGTAAATGTTCTAGAACAAAGCAATGGAGCCGTGTGGCATTGCTGCCGTTAAGCGGTGAAATACATTGTTCGCCAAAATTCCACTACCCCCGGCTCCCCGCCCCTCCCCGTTCTTGCCGCTTTTCTCTCTTTAAGAATTCATTAGAGAAAAATGTCGGTGCTTCTACGTGAGTCGCATTGAGCGTAGAGCAACACAAAAAGTGCTTGTTCTCGGTGTGTATTCAGCAGATTTATGGTGAATTCACCTCACCACATTCATTTGGTTTTGGTATCCGTTGCGCAAACAGTTTCTTTTGTACATTACATGGTGCACCTATGATCACATTGCATCGTCGAATGCGGTATACGGAAGTGAACAAAAAATCATTTACAAGCCAATTTCATGTAGCACTCACTTCTTCACATACTTCTTCAGCGTACTACACATATTTTTCACTTTTGTATTTTTAATTTCAAATGCCACTCACAGTCTGTAAAATGTATGCTTTTCAAATTAGAGCCTTCGTTTAGCCATTCTTTTTTTTAAAATTTGAAAATGCGGAAATCGAAATAGCGGTACGGTGGCTGACTATAGATATAGAGCTGTATGTACGGGGACCTAGGTATAGGACAATAGGAAAAGCACTATAGACATGGAGCTGTATGTATAGGGACCTGGCTATAGGATAATAGATATAGGACTATAGAGATAGGACAATAGATACAGGATTACATAATGTAGAGCTTTTTTTGTTGATCACCGTCACAGCATTCTAAACGCCTCATCTCCCTAGATAACAATGCAGTATCCAATTGAACGACAGCATCTTACTAGAACGATCACTTTCTTGCAGTAGCGCCGAGCTACACGAGTCGCACAATGCGTAAAAGCCAGCACGGAGGAATTACTGAGGGAGAAAAAGGTGAGGACAAGAAAATTCCCGAACTTGGGATTCTGAAGATTCCTGACCCCCTGAAGAAGCAATGAGAAGAATGTATACTAACTGCATCAGAAGTGGCGACTTTCAACAGCTAATTCAGAACAAATGAAACAGCAATGGCAATACTTTAGTAGTAAAGGATTCTATGACTCAACGCACTGAAGGGGCAGGGGGGGGAGGGGAGGTCGAAGCAAATTCAGGGGAGGGCTAAACTTAGGATCATTGGAATGGATATTTGTGGTTGTTTTATATTTCAAACTATGCGGCGCCATCTACAGCGGTTCCTCTTCTTCTTTTGACTGGAGTCCAAAATTACTGCTTTCTTCTTTCCTATTTCGTTCGTTTGCTTGTTCATTCTGAAATCGTTTGCTTCATGAGGTCAAAGCAGCTATCACGGAAAGTCAACACGTTTTACGTCCATTTCTCTTAAGTGCACGGTTTGTTTGCGATTTTGCAAAGGTGCAATTTGTAAAGTGCATTTTGGAAGGATGTTGTTTATGCGTATACGTCCTTGTGCGTTTGTCTGCCTGTCCGGCACTCAATGTGTACCCTGTAGTGACCTTTTATCACTAATTTGGGATCGATTCATCAACCCGCTAGAAATTACGAGCACCGATTGTAACTTGCTAAAATATTTACATCCACTTTAAAATTTTAAAACCGATCGTGTTGCAGTTTCTTATCAGTCGGGCTGTAGAGTACTCAGCAAATAATAATAGAACAGTGGTTAATTGAAACCGGCGGATTACAAAACCTTCAACCTGTCCTGCAGCCGCCTGGCGCACATTCCCACTTGTTGTGCACTTTGGTAAATATATGTAATCTGCAAAGCGCATTACGACGGTGGCAACTCTACATCAATTAATAAGTTCCACAACTTTTTAGCATCAGTGATTGGAGAGTTGAAACTACTCAACAGGCAGACGCAGACACGTACATACATATTACTTTCTGGGCCACTTCTCATACCCAATTTCGGAAGAGTTCATTGACACCAGGAGAACTTATATCATTTGCATACACTTCAGTCGGTCGGATCGCATAAAGACGAGTCGTTAATGGAAGATTTCAGTGAGCGATCGGGTCGGACAAAGTTTTAATTCTCGTCATTTGCAAATGGTTTATGAAACCAGCTGATTTGCAAGATGAGTGGCCATCGACATGGTGCCGGCCAGGTGGCAAACATCTCCACTCGTTTTTCACTCCCTGACGCTAATGAAACCCCCAGATGTGGTCGAAATTTGGAGAATCCCTTGCACAAACTCGACATCAATAAAGCAACTCAGACTGCATGCCAAGGGCTGGCACGATTCTCACTGACTGCTCACACACTATGCCAACCGATTTCATTAATTGCTCAGAAATGGCGAATAGCCAACTTTTACGTGACCTGACCCCTCGTACAAACTCTCCCAAACATTCTTTTTTCTACCGTCCAGTTAATGAACTACACAACCTGCTGACTCTTTGAAATTGCCAGCAAGTTTTTCTTCTGAGGGAAGGGAGAGGGCGACGGGTGGAGTATAACTCCGCTCGGCGGTGGCCAAAGAATTGATTGGAAGTCTGGTATAGAAAGTGATCTGAAGGTGGAGGCTAAACTTACAAAATTTCGTAACTATATCTTTCGTGATTCTCGAGTCGAAATTTCAGGAGGAGCAGGGAGACAGATCCGCCTGCAGTCGCCATAATGCGCTTTGAATGTTGCTTATTTGCGAAGGCGCATAACAACAGGATGAATGAAAGATTGTTTTGTAAGCTTGACCTGCTTCACGTTTGGTTGCCAGGTTTTTTCAGTCACTAGGTCTCAGCGATCAGTTGCTCATGAATAGTTGTAAGCTGAATTAATGAGGGGCACCAAATCGATTTTATGCGTTCTTGCATCAAAACGCATATGTGCACGTCTCTTGATAATGCGCTTTTGTTGTCGAGTTGCGAAGTATGTTGAGAATGTGACATCACTGGGATACGATCAGCGCTCCAGAACGCCAAAATCGCGTTCTAAAGTTTCGCACTGCAGCGATAACGAGACTGCGAACGAACTATGCAAAGTGCACTCTATCAGCATATTGCTTATAACTTGCTTACCCCAGTGCACCATCAGCAGTGCTTCCTCTTCGACGTCATTGCCACTAGGGTAGTCACTTTGCCGAGTTTTCTAATATGTGCTATAATATACTAATTCATGTTATATATGATTGAATTATATAACTATAATTATGTAGTTTGTATGTATATATATACATGTATATATATATATACACATATATATATATGCACATACATAATTATGTAGTTTATGTATATATATATATATATATATATATATATATATATATGTATGGGCGGGCAGTAACTCAGTGGTAGACCTTCCGCTTCGTATGCGGGAAGACCTGGGTTCGATTCTCGGCTGCTTACCCGACGGATCGCTAGCAGGCTGACCACCAGGCGTTCCGAAACTGGTCGAAACAATCATACGTAAGCATATAAAAATATATATATACAGTTTATATATATATATATATATACATACATATATATAAACTGACGGGCTGAAACGAGTGGTCAGTTTACTAGTGATCTGTTAGCTACCGTCACATCTTCGGAAATTTCGTAAACTCTAGCATGTTTCCTAACGAAGGAATACAGTTTAATTAAGACAGTATTGATTGTCACAGCCGTCTCGGAGCAGTCATTCTCGTAAGGACAGGTGAGATGGTATGCACACCTCATCTGTCTTTACCTACCTATAGCCTTCAAATAAATACGTATTTCCGTTTCACCTTTCATCCATTATATTTATTCGTAATTTGCACATAACGGCAAAATTCGTTTATCAGCGCTACGACCGCAACGGCAGTAAGGCGAGGGTACTTGAGGGTACGGTCATCACAGCCACAGTACGTTGAAGGTATTATCACCAAAACCGCAATACAGTAAGAGTACCTGATGCGACCCGCAACTTGCGATGCCCGAGCAGCTCTGCAGCGCTTTTATTTGTCACGAGAATTATTATAAAAACTTCAAGCAATGCTCTATGCGCAAAATGTAGCTTAGACGTTGGTGTGTGCCAAGCATCAGCGATTGTAGAGGTGTTTAGTTGTCATTTGCTTTAAAATAACTGCACTTGCGTTCCGGTGTGCTCTATAATGCATGCGTTTCATAGGTGATGCTTTACCGTTCACCGCTGGCGATCAGTGAAGAGCAAGCTCTGGATTTCACATAGCCGTCGACTCCAGAATCGAGTCATAGGAGACTGATCGCGGATCCACAAGAGTTAGCTCCTGGTCTGAGGAGGAATCAAAATAGGATAGTCGACTGTTATTGACCTACTCAAAAGTTCACCATTCTCTGGTTAAGACGGTTGATTCCACGCCTATGAGAGCTGATTAATCACGTTGACGCTCGATGGGTATTTTCATAAAGGTGGGGGAGAAGTCCAATGACGTATGCAATGTCTTCGCTTAGTTCGTTTTGTTTAGTGAATATAAATGAATGCAGTTGTACTCGGAACTAAAAATTTCGGAGAGCTGCGGCTAGAATTTGCATCGCGACTCTCTTTTCAACATTGTACTTCTTTTTGACGGTCCTCGTTGTTTCCTTTCCTTATTTTCCGAAAGTTTTCCAGCTCAAAAGAAGTCATCATTTTTCTCTCAGTCCTTTGCACCAATTTCGCTTGTTATTATTGCAGTCCTATAAGTGTTTGGATACTGGAAGTATCGCTAGAAGCATTACAATGAACACTGCAGTGGAGTGATGCAGAACCGCTCAGTATTGGAGTTCCTTTGAGCTTTTGTTTCCGAGCTACGCCAGCGATCTCCTCTCGTCCCTTCACACTCCAAAATTCTCTCCCACTTTTCACTGCTTTGGAACGTCGTAGTAGCGAAAACGATGATTAGATAAAATGAATGGGAATGTCTGGTTTGGTATGTAAGGATGAATAATAACGTGCATGTAATAGACGTTTGCATTTTTGTTGGTGAGAATAGATAGTGTTGGTGATCAGTTTGCTTCTTGACATTGTGAGTGTGTTTAATTTATGGCAGTGCCGCCGTGTTGCTTACTTTGTGTCGATACGCACTTGCCTATGTCAACATCAAAGGACATTCTCGTCGCGATCCATTGCGCCGCACTGCTTCTTCCCTTGCGGATAGTATCTCTCTTGTTCTCTTCTGTTTTCGGTAAAAAAGACACGCAGACGCCTTTTCATCCAAAAAAAGCAAAGTGCAATTACTCGGACGATTTTATCGCAATAATACTTAACAACTGAATAGGTAATCAAACGCCGTACATCTTTCCTCCCTCATCGATACACCTTTCCTGCCTTCCTCATCGATACACCTCCGCCCAGAACACACAAAACAAGACTTCATCCCACACCCGCACCAACGTTATTTCTACTCATTGCGTTTCACGATGTTTACTTGCACCACTTTACTATTATCTATAGTATTATCTATAGCATCTCACTTGTTTAGACAGCGTACGATTTGGACTAAGTATCGAACTTTTATACCTAACAAGTTGTGTGTTGTCTTCACAGTAAGTCACACGCCTTTATATTGCTGGGGAACGGACGCAAATGCCTGTAATACTGAACATTGCCGCCGAATTGTAGTGCTAGGGCTGCTGGTTTAGATCTTTCTCAGTAGCGATCTCTTACCGAGCTCTGGTGCTCACCACTGTGGCGCCTTTCAACGCAAACGTTCGTATCGCATTCGATAGCATTGTTTGATTCTATGATTTGTATTAGTATGCACCTAAAACCAAATCTGATCCTACTATATAGTTAGTTACTCTTAAGAAAACATCTGTTACCTTCCACCTGCTCTCCACCC
>JPKZ01002554.1:148651-166817 GCA_000803305.1 Toxocara canis | reverse complement strand
GTACGGACCAACTCGGACCAATTTTTGAGAGCGAAAGGCGCCGAGATCTCAGTTCACAGTTTTCTGTGATTCGCGTAAGGATCGTTTTGCTTATATTAGCAGCTCCAGGATAAGAAAGCTATCAAAAATCAACTACGGAACTGCCTTCCTCATTCCCATCAAGCTTTTTGTGCGTCTTTAGCGAAGCGAACATAGCATAATTGAGGACAAGTTAGAACTGAAATTTCCATTCCACTTCCCGTCGTTTCTCCGCTCCCCGTCTTACCTCAGAGTTTGTTCACTGATCCCGCAGGTCATCACTTTACCGGCGAGTGGTTGCCACTGTGCGGCAGGCAACGTTGAGGGCTTCACTTATACCAGCTTCTCAGTGTGCTCTTAAAAATGACCTCTATATGTTTTTTCTGGAGCAGAGCAGGACGGCATCAGGACTTGACGATTTGCCTTTTTATGTCGCGCACGCATTTGCAGTGGAAGGCAGAAGATAAATAAGATGTTGAAATGTTGAAATGCACTGCTCCTGTTCCTCCCCTCCTCTCCCCCCCCCCAAAAAAAAAAAATCCAAGTTAACCATGAAGGCCGTCCACACACCTCTTGCTTTACATCATAATTTTGTTGCGCAAAGTTCTCGTCCCTCCTATGTATAGACTACCGTAGTTGGTGCTCAAAGATTTGTCATTTTTTGCCCAGCTGCTCTCAAACATACCGCATTATGTTTCCATACGTCGAGAACAAAAGTCGAGCTATAACAGCTCTTTAAATACTTGAGACAACTTTCCGAATATTTCGGCTTTCGGAATTATTTCGTTGTATGAAGGGAGTACAGTTGGTCGAGTCTGAACCACAGACGGACGTTCTTTCCTTCCTTCTACTCCCAGTTTTAGATCGCATTTGCGGGTCTCCATTTCGTTATTGGATTTGCGGCTCACGAATATCCGAAGTAGACTTGTGAGTGGACCGAATTTATTTGCGCCTCAATTTTTCGGACTTTATTTTCTGAATGAGAAAAGAATGTAGTCTATGGAAATAACCCATAGGAAAGCCTTCATTGGCCTGAAAGTTATAAAATCCTGAAGGCACCAAAATTTTCATGTTTTTGGACGAGTATGGTCGGAGTCTTAAAAATTTAAGCCTTTTTTCGAGCACTTGAGAACCTACGATTGCTCATTACTTCTCTGAATTCTTGAAATGTACGAGTTATTTCTGCCTCCTCCAATTGGGAGGGAGGGTGTTATTGATGTGCAGGTTGAACCTCTTCCACACTTGGAGACGACGCCTTCTTGAGATGCAACTTAAATCACACATGTAAAGCCTAATGCATGATGGGCGCGCAGGGATCGAGCGCAAAATTCTAAAGTTTTCAAGAGTGATCCGCATTCAGTAGAACAGAAGGCTCAAAACTTTGAAAAAATTTCGGGAGAAAGTCGTTCATGATTTTTGAAATTTCGACGTCTTTTGGCACTTGCGGGTCAACAACTTCTTCGCTGCAGGTTATTCCCATAATTCACGCCTTTTTTTAAAGTCAGAAATGATGACCAGCAAAATCTAAGTATAAAAGTAATGACAAGCCAAATTTGAAACGGAAATTCGCAGGTCTGCAAATCTTGGCCGGGAATGGTGACCCACAAAAGTTTTTATAAATTGGAGTGCGGAGAGCCTTCATGTATGAATTAATGAATTATGTTCTCGATAAAGCTATGCTGCACCATCTTTCGCATAAAACTCGTTGGCGGTGATTGTTAGCCCATGTGGGAAGCGGTATTTCATCGTATAAAAGAAGGGCAAATTATCTGAGTTCGAGGACGCAGCCAGCTTGGGTACGAATTGATCCTTAGGAAAGGTTGTGGGAGGGGGATGGGGGGTGATTAGGTATTGGTTCGGAAACAATAGATGAAGGGTAAAAAGCATCATAGTGAGAAGGTAAAGCGCATAAAGGCAGCGCTATGTTGAGAAGGAGGAAGGCTGTGGTGACGAAATTTGGTAGGGCGGAAAATTGAGGTTTTTTGTTTAAAAAGCATTCCTGAAAGTCTTGTGAGGCTTAAGCGCGGGACATGACTGAATTCGGTGGTCAAACAGGGCACTATGGACGTATCAGCATGATTTGAATAAGAAACTTATGGCTCCATAAGTTTGAAGCGCGAAGTCTATTCCCGTGAGTGCTCATCGTTTCACAGAACTGGCTTACAACTGCTTGTCGTTCGCAACGAACTCAGACTTCAAGCTCACATTGCAACGATCAGATGGATGGGTGTATGAGGAGCATGTAATGCTACTGATTTATGATGCCGCGAAGGTAGAGATCTGCTTTTTGAGAGGGAGCAAACAGAGTGGAGGAGGATGATCCTTGTGATCTATCTTGTGCTAGGAGAGAAGGCGGCATGCGGTTGATAGCATCATTTAAATGAGAAGAACCATCTATAACGATCCTTGCACTGCTCATAGGGCAGAATTGCGTAGATGTTGTTTTGGTGACTTTGAGTGCTTTTAACATTCATGATTCCACGTATCCACTGGTTTAATTCAATACTTTCTATAAGTCAACTGCTTTGTTTTTCCGGCCATGGCTAGTAAATGTGCTTTGGTTGCTATTTTTTCTTAATACTGGTTCTAAAAAGTGGTAAAAACGGCAGAGCTGGCCGTACATGAGGAATGGTTGTCGGTGGAGTGATGCCCGTGGAATGGTCACAACAGGTAAAGGTGAATTATTTTTGACTTTGAAATCACCTTGATTATAAATAGAGTAATTCAAAAAATTTCAAGTTCTTTGTTAAACTCAAAATTTCAAAATCGACCAACTCCGTCTTGTTAACAACGCGTTCAGTTATGACTCCTTCATATTAATATTCTCTTTGAACGTGCCATCACTACTCTGTTAATGTTCCGCACATATAGCTTTGCCTCCATGACTTTTTAGAGGTTTTGTGCGCATAGTTGCATTAACTGCTCATACCATTTCGAGGTGATGCATAGTTGCAATTCGTGTACCATCCTCAGATCATTCCAACAAACGACGACGTAAAATGCTGCGGATTTAGTTTTGTTGAAAAGTGAATGGTTGTATGGTGAACGGCAGTGATCGTAGCATTCTCGTAAAGTGACCTGCACTGACTCACACCTTTTTAGTTAGCGTATATCAACGGCCGTAATTGCTGTTCTTTTCGCGTAGATGAAATATAGAGGCTAGCGAAAAGAGATCATGCGCTTTTGTGTCTCAGTGAGAACACTGAGACACAAAAGCGCATGATCATTTCTTAACAGGCTTAATTAAATGATGCTCAAAAGCGTTTCAAAACAAGTTTCAAAAATGGTGTGCATTTGTGCTTTTTTCGTTTGCGAAACGCACAATACAACATAAGTGCATTTTCTTGACATTTGAGCGGCTCTCGATTCATCTATCCGATAAATACGCTACGCATATCTTGTGTGAACAATACTGAAATCAGTATGTTATCAGCATCGACATCAGCTCTCAAACCTGATTACGCAAGCGTACCGTGAGCTTTCGTTCTCTTCAACCAACATACATTGCTTTATGCGATATATTGCTTGTAAGCTGTCTGTTTGAAGCATAAGACGTAATTGTGGAAAAAAAAACATTTTCTAGCAATTGCCACTTCCGACTTTTTGAAACTGGCAATCGTCAATCGTGCATTTTAAAACTCAACGATTTCCTGTATCATTTTCGATGTCACCGATGTGTTTCAAACTGAGTTTTTGGTCTGCTTTCACTCGACCCTCGATTGCAGTTAAAGAATTATTGAGAGGACCCAACTTTTGTTGCTCCTCTGGGGCATTGCTTCTAAAAGCTAATCGCATTGGTGTACTTTCAAATACTGTGTTGTTTAGAGTGGAGAGGGGGCGAGAGGGGGAACAAGTAAACTAACAAAACATGGAAGTTGCGACAACATTTCTATTACCTGGTAATGCGGCGCAGTAATCGGATGAAAGTGCTTCGGGTCCGCTCGCTTAGCCTTGTTCTTCCAATGATCGTTGATCTGTGCGCATCGCAAAAACTTGTTCAATTGGTTTCCTTCTTTGCTGTGCGCCAGATGAAGCATAGTGGTTAACGTCAAAAGTTGTTAAAACAGTGCATTTTTTAAATAACGGTTAGCACTTGCTACGCCGTTTGACACTCTTAAGTTAGTCTTTCTAAAGCAATGAACTTTGCGATAGGAACTGACCACGCCCTTAGCGTATGGAACGTTTTAGTTTTAATGTGCGCGGAAACAAGATTCATTTTTTTCATCGTCTTTTTTTGTCGAAGTATTGCGTCAACAGTTGTCTTTGCCAATTAATGCCGTAAACGCGCTCATGTTAGGTGCCAACTTTAAATTCACCCTTTTTGTGCTTTCAATGATTAGATTGCCTTCTGAGGAACGTTCATCTCCCACTTGTTCTCCATCCGCTCTCTATAACAGCCTGTGCCTACCTTCATCAGTGCTGGATGCTGACGAAAATTTCAGCTGGAGAGCACTGTTCAGAAAATTTGATTCAGCAGAAAAAAGCGTGGCGACGGAAATTTTGCCCCTGCAAGGGTTGCTTCAAAATTTCTTTCTGAATTTGGGTATGCTAAACTTTAAATATTCGTTTCGATGCCATCAGAGTAGCCAGTCGATGCCTTTATCGCTTCCCCTGAGCTCAAGTCCCCGATCGTATCTGTTTTTTCCCACCTTTATAAAACCACTGAAATGAAAAAAATGAGCAGACGCTTGTAAAACGACAAGAAAATGTTCTCTGTCTCTCTCTCCCCCTCTCTTCCCCCCTCCCCCTCCCACTATGCTTTTTCTTTCCAGATTTAACCAATCTGTGCCACAAAAAATACTATCGCAACTTTGGCATCCTTCGTTTTCGTTGACAAAAACTTTTATTTATTAGCAAAAGCACTGTAGGCGTTTCATACGGTAAAATTCATTGTAGGCGATTATTTTTAGTTACAGTTCACTATTACCGTTGTTGGAGCAACTATGCGTATTATGAGCGATCATCGTGACGTAACTATATGTTCAGGTCCACTGACTGCTTGTGGTGTGAGATGAAAGCAAAAGCTGGATAATTAGAATATTGGAGAACGAGTTTCAAGCTTTTCATATATTGTTGTGCGGAATGATTGAATGTTTCTATTGGTATGTGGTATTATATGTGCTCACCGGGCAGTCGCAAGTGGCAAAATAGCGCTGTAGTGCTACTTTCAGAATTGGGAACAAAAGTACGACTGCATGGGTTGGAACTTAACAAAATCGCTGTTCGCTTGCCGTGCACCTCTATGCACTGCTTCTTTGTATCACCATCTCTCCATATATACAACGATACAAGATATAGCTCTCTGAGTGATGAGCCTGTCACATCAGTACGGCTTTTTGCATACATAGAAGGCGAGTATTCTCTCGCATGCTCGTACTAGTTGTTACTGTCGTATTTGATTGGTTGGTGTTGTTTGAGCGGAACAGTTTGCTTGAAAATGACCATCTCAATTCGTACCATTACTGAAATTGTTAACAATTACAACTAAGAACGTCTTTTCATCGAACAGATTATGGAACTACAAAACTTACCAGAAGAAAATTGTTCCACGTCATTTTGTGAATCTATGTCGCCCAACATAAATTGATTTTAAGAAAAAACTAAATTTGGGCTACACTGAGCGACAACAAACAGTGATTTTTGTCACTGTGGTAGTAACTTTCTTTTGACAAGCCTTACATATTGCTTCACTTACTGAGATGCATTGCGTAACCGAAAAGCGATCTCTATAGTGAGGGGGTACTTTTTACACACTTTCAAACACCACACGACTGACAAACACCTCACCATTACACAGTCAGAGGTAGCAGTTGGAACGGAAAGTGACCTTAGTGAAATCAGGTTGTCTGATGAGAATGTGTGCATTGGAGCATGTTCTATGAGTATCGCAACAACTTATGAGGTAACGCAGTATATGCGCTGTGATCAACTGAAAAAAAAATGTGGCGTCCATGTAAACTACCCATTTGAAGCAACCAAACGTAACATCTTTTGCGAAATGCTGAAGCAACTCTTCAACAATATAGACTGCGGTACGGATTCAAGCGTTTTGCCTATCTGCTGTGAGGAATAAGTTAGCTAAGCTCATTTTTGGCAGTAGCTGCGGTGGCATAAAAGGGAATTGCTCTATTACCAATGCCAAATGCTCATGTTGCACTCTATCGACTACGACGCATTCTCCGTTTATTGTACTACTTCATGGCACTCATTCATATTCCAAATACGAAATTAGGAAAGAAGAAAGAATGAACGAGCCTATATAAACAGACAGTTGTTCGTCATAAAATTACCAATATTCGTTAAAAGCGATCGCTAAAGTTAAAATAACACTGAGGAAGTTTCGGAAAATGGAGAAATTTACTTTTTTTTAAACAAGGTATTTGAATGGAAAGGAGCTGCTTTATTTAGACGTTCCTTGATTAGATAGTTGCAGTGTAGTGCTGTCTTATGAAGTAACCACCTGAGAGGACTTGACCATTCGCATTGACAACAGATTTAGATTATGTTGAGTAACGCCAACTGCTAAGGACATATGGCATTTGAAGAAGAAATGCGGAAAGTTCTCTTTATGCATTATCAGCGTATTGAGGATGAACCAACTGCACAAACAAAGTCATTCACTTACAGCGTCGATTTTACTCCAGGGCAGTAGTCTTGTGAGATTTGATCTACCATACAACATTCAGTAGTTTCCGCCCCGGAAAAGGTTTAGCAGAAATCGTGAGCCACACGTTAAACTTTCTTGATCTTTTTGACAAGTAAATTCTCAAACACCTCGCACAACGACTGCAATATTTTAGTTCATTCGTGGAGGCGAACAAATGACAAGTACTGCAAGCGCACGCTGTTCATTTCTGTAAGGAATTCTTAAGGGAAGAAAAGGAAAATCATTTCATAAAAAGTTGAATGAAACGCGTTTTATATTTTTTTGGTGGCGGAAAAAAGATAAAAATACGAGGAAATTTCTTCAGATGAATACCGCTAAACCTTAAGGGACTCCAGGAATCATTAAGTTGTGGACAAGAAGCCGTCAGCTATAAGATCGCTATCGTTAAGACTTTTATGAGTGCATCTGAGAGTTGAGTCGTATGAATTGGCACCCTTCAAACTCAAAACACTATTCTCGCACTTAGGAAATCACAGTCCTTCTTTCTTCACAGTCAAGCTTTAATCCAGCACTCTTAACCATTCGTTCATGTAATGATGCCATGCTTAGCATGACGTAAGCCTCTGAGGTTGCGGCACGTGTCCATAAACCTGTAATTATAGGTATGAGAGTCAGTCATTCTATGTAAGAGTCAAACGGCATGTAAGATACACGACATGTGAACCAGCCGACTTAAGAGCCGATCGAGAAGCTAACGTGGCGTTTGTATTGTTCGACAGATGGAGCATCACAAATATGTTATGCTTTAATGAGTACAGTAGGCAATAGTTTCTTTCAGAAAATGTAGTGAACAATATTTTATAACAGTCACGAAGTAAATTGATCGCGAATTTGCTCGGCTAGTTTGGGTGCATTGTTGGGTAAGGACAATTGGTCGCCCGATCTTGTGTCGGCTCTCTCCACTTTCACATATAGGACCGCTTATGTTGGTCAACCGTTCATTAAGCACGAAGAGAAACACAAAAAATGCACACTCAAACAGAAAACGAACTCCTAAGCCATCAATATTGACGCGCATGTTCTCATGCGCCCTGTGGTGCGTTGTCTAGCGATGCGCACATAAAGTTATGCAACAATCGAAAGCAGAGAAGTAGTTGAGGGCGAAGTACGTGCAAAAAGCGTGGTTTGTTTCCTTCCACTATAGTTTCCGATTTCGTCGATCAGCTTCTCTTCTCTACTGCATTTTCGCCTGAATGCATTTATTTCGGTAGGACGTTTAAATCCCGTCATTTTGATGCAGTTTTCATCTCCAGTTTTCTTTTCAAAGTCATTTGTGCTTTAAGAACGTATAACGACACAACGATATCACAGAATGCAATCGTCGTTACGTTGCAAATGTTGCTAGGTGTGCATCTCCTTCAGAAATTACTACTAATGCCCTTCAAAGTTGCAGGTCGCCCTCTATGGGGCTCACAAGATGTGTCTTGAGCACTGGCCTACGGCATACGTAATTTGTTGTCGACCTGTTTTAGCATATTACACACAAGTGTAGTCCATCATCTTGTTGCGGGCGTGAGCATTGTTGAAAAGGTTCAAGAATATTTCACTGTTTGGGCGTTTCGTAAACACTAGAATGCCACACAATGAAATTTGATTAGATTCTGTGTTATAAATTCTTAAAACATTTTTCGGACATATGCTTTAAAAGTATTTTCTCGTTCACTAAGAAACGAGAACGTCATACTCTTCAGATACAGCTGAAGCATGAAACATACTCCAGAAATAATGTCTTTCACAGCTTTAAGTTTTCTCAAAGTAGTTGAGACAGAGAACGTTTCAATGCTCAGTTTGAGAGTCGCCTTAATCGATTCTATTTGAGCGTTTTCTGACTTAATCTACTAAACAGTCCGCATGCCCTCCGTTTGCTACCTTATATTCCATAATGCGCTCTTTTTTCCTTATCTCTGACTCCCAATTTATTTATTTACAATTCTTTGCTTATCGATTTTGTCATACAGTTCTACTCAGCATCCTATTTGTAGATAACTGCAGTGATTGTTTCGCTTTGCAGTAGGCCGATTTCTCTTGCTCACTGTTGTGCGTGTTCACCGCCTCTTCTCATTGTATGTGAATGTGCGTAATATATGTACGCATACGCAGTCAAATCATTTTCATCGATACGTTCTCACTGCTACGTGCAGTTTTCTTTGTTGGTGAGAATAAAGATAATTGAGTTCGATCGAAATCAATTCCTGTTCATGTGCGTATCGATCTGTTCGACGAATACTTCTATTATAACAGAAGGTTTCAATGCTCAGTTTGAGAGTCGCCTTACAGTACTGAAATTGCTGAGGTAGAACCCTACCTCAGCAATTTCAGTACTGTTATTTTTTTTTTTGAGAAAGGCGTTTCAGTTAATGGACATCAGAATTAGTTGTGCGAGCGTCGGCTACTCTTACAAAAAAAATGCAAATCCCTTTATTCTAATTAGTGCCATTACCATTACAAATAGAGTGTATCCGAACTACACGCATATTATATTCTTCTCTGTAAGTGGTCTTTCCACTCCATGAATTTTCGATTTGAATGAGCTTATCATAAAGTGGCGTTTTTGTTTGTAACGTTATTCAGCATGTTACAAAAGCTCGCATGCGAAGCGGCAAGAATAATCCTTCACTATTAGCTCCTCCTTCCCCTTCCCCTTCCTCTTCTCCTTCTCCTTCTCCTTCTCCTTCTCCTTCTTCTCCCTCTTCTCCTTCTTTTCCCTCTTCTCCTTCTCCTTCTCCTTCTCCTTCTCCTTCTCCTTCTCCTTACCCTTATCCTTATCCTTAATCTTGTCTTGGTCCCTATCCTTATCCTTATCCTTGTCCGTCCTCATCCTTATCCTCGTCCTTTTCCTTTTCCTTTTCCTTTTCCTTTTCCTTTTCCTTTTCCTTTTCCTTTTCCTTTTCCTTTTCCTTTTCCTTTTCCTTTTCCTTTTCCTTTTCCTTTTCCTTTTCCTTTTCCTTTTCCTTTTCCTTTTCCTTTTCCTTTTCCTTTTCCTTTTCCTTTTCCTTTTCCTTTTCCTTTTCCTTTTCCTTTTCCTTTTCCTTTTCCTTTTCCTTTTCCTTTTCCTTTTCCTTTTCCTTTTCCTTTTCCTTTTCCTTTTCCTTTTCCTTTTCCTTATCCTTATCCTTGTCTTTGTCCTCATCCTTATCCTTATCTTTACCCTTATCCTTATCCTTATCCTTATCCTTATTTACCCTTACCCGTATTCTTCTTCTCTTCCTTATCCTTCTTCTCCTTCTCCTTCTTCTTCCCCTTCTCCTACCTCGGTGCCCTTATTCTTCTTCTCTTCCTTATCCTTCTTCTCCTTCTCCTTCTTCTTCCCCTTCTCCTACCTCGGTTACTTGGATGACGCTTTCCCATCCGCATTATTGTTCGTTTGTTATGGATGGGCTGTTTCTGTAATGAATTTCATTACAGCTAAAAGTATGCAATGTGAGAGATGAGAGATGTTATCATTATTCATTTGTGAGTTTCATCGTTTCACTTAAAATGTGTGAAAGGATGTGAACCGTTATTGTGAGTGACAAATCGACTCATCAACATCATCGCATGTTGCCTGCTATTCTTTTTTAATTTGTTCCTTCTTTCATTGTTAATGTTAGGCGCATATCGTTCACATCACACATCACTCGCTACCACGAGAACACTTCGTGCAAAACTCAACATGTTCACTTCGCTATTGCAACATTATAGCTCATGAAATTCGCAAATTTCTCTCAGCTAATAAAATTTTCGAGATAATTTTTCAAGATAGTCGTCTAAAATGCAAATTTTCCTATGTTCATCTTACTATTTTCACAGAATTACAGGCTTTCATCTCACCGTATGAGTGCATCAAACAGAAAAGACTGCTCATATCCAAATTTTATCCAAAATCGCCTCAAAATTTATCGAAAATGTTGGAGCAAGTAATGAATGGTAGGGAGAAAGGGGGATATTGTGCAACTCTACCAACGAAATTCGTCATCCTTTCGACAACAAGTAGCAGTGCATCTCCAAAAATTTTGATAAACAACGAACTGTAACTGGTTCTGCGCTGTTTGGAGACTACTAGATTCAGTCCGTGAGCGTGTGTTCCAGCTTTTGCGCCTTTCCTTTCCTCCTTCTAATTGTATTGATGCGCGCTGAGACTATCAAAAAAAAAGGTTTCGCTTTTGACCGTTTCTATGTTCTCACTATATTTTCGAGCATCAGGTAGCATCGAGCATCATGCTTCAAAAACGAAAACGAAGCGACTCAAGTAATGAGTCGCTTCGTTTTCGTTTTTGAAGCACTTCAATAGACTGAGCGCTTACAAACGTTATCATATCAAACCTTTTTGCCTAATTGCTCGATTGTTTTGTGGAAGTCAAAGTCCTATTAAAGTAATGGAGAATAGATTTTATTGCAGGGATATAAGCTGTTAACATTGATTGATTTGCTACAGTAAAGACGAGTCTGTTAGGTTTGGTGATGGCATCGAAATCAGTATCTAACGCGAGCGGACAAAACGGCGTAAATGTTTGGTCACGCATCGCAAGCCGATGCTGGGCCGTTGAGCAGTGCCATTGACTCTTGATGGACGGTTTTGTTCATATTAGCAGGTTTTTATAGCAAAGCTGATAATCGTCAGTTCAAATCCAAATTCAGATTTTTATTGATTTAGCGTTCCATATTTACATGTTAGTGCTTCCGCACCCTTATGAAACTGCTTCTATTTGAATTGCTGCTTGTGTGTTGTTCCAAATTGTTGATTAGTCGGCGATGAGTACAGATGTGCTGAACAGTCACAAGTACAGAACGCTCCTAATATTGGCTGTTTATGTTCCATAATGTGAATGCCATGAATACTTTTACAGAAACTTGTTTGAAGAGATATAATGAGCTAAATTTCACTTAGTCATGTCCTTAGAATTGTCATGTAATGGCAAGTTTCAGCCAGAGAGTTACCGAGCTACTTAAAGCAATTCTACGAATAGAGAGAGCACAACTCACTTCACAGTGCCGCCCGCTTGTAGGCGTGTATGAATGATGGGCACACATACCGAAAGTGTCTTCTAGGTGTTGAATTGAATGTCTTTGATGTAATGCGATAAGTTTTGTGGGCACCTTTATAATTGCTAAATTTACGTTGCTCATCCGGCGTCCTGCCGAATTGTCGTCTCCAGTGGGCAGGTTTCTGCTCACTGCTGCATCACATTGCCCTCTCAATGCTTAATCCTGCGCATTCCATCTCTCATTCTTTTTCGTCTACTTATCACCCTATAAACACCCAATCTGGAAACGCAAAGGCATATCTGGTCTTCACTTCGGTTTCGACATTTGTTCTCGACGAGACTGAAGATCAGGCTTGCAATCACTGCGCACATAAGCATTTAGCGTTGGAACATACAGTCCTTCTCACATGTGCGATTAAGAATTTATTTCATGCTTTAGTGATTTCTCGTAAATTTTCCGTTTCTAATGGGGGTCAGAAAATTTGATTTTCATCATATTTCTTACATTTACCACTAAAAATTTACTTTCGTCATCAAATTTCGAAGTTTTCCTCAGCACTTCCAACCGCACATTTTGCCACCAAAATCATAACTCTCTTACGAGAATCCCAAATACGTTCGAATGATGCCTTTTGAAGAAGATTTCTGGGCAGTTAGGTAAGAGTAAGAACGGAGTTTCTCAGAAACAGCACTGAAACGACATCGTATTTCGAGGCAAAGTTATGGGGATTTTTATCACTTCTGAAAAGCGCGCAAGCTTTTTTTTTTGCGTCCCTGAGATATTTGTCGAAATCATTAATACAAGGAATGTTCGCTGTTTTACAGCATTACGTCGGAATTAATTTTTTTTCAGCAGAAGGGGGGGTGAGGGTTGGGGAGAAGGGGGTAGTGGTTGTCTGAACCCCTGATTGCTGTCGAGGTTCGCACAGCGGTTAATCAGAAAATAGATGAAAATAACATATTGCTTTCTGCAGCCAGTACTTGCTTGTTTTCCCAGGCTGCAGTTGGTAGATAAATTTTGTTTGGAAATGATAAAGAAAAAAGTGTTAATGTGAAAAGATTGAGGTGAGACGTTCGATTGAGTTGCACCGGAAGTGCGTGTCTTTTGTGAGAACAACATTTCAGCACACATTCCACAGTGACAGCCGCGCGTTCCTTGTTGACGCACGCAATTGTTTGAGCTTCAATCGTGCTCATCTTGCTGCAGCTAGCAGATGAAGCTTCCAACCGACGCTTCATCTCCACTCATCGTCATATTGCTGCCCTGCTTCAAACTATCACAAGCTGCGTTTTGCCGCTCCTGATAATCCCGTTAAACTTGTTCGTAATTTCGCTTCTCTTCTATCCGTCCGCTTTGCCTTCCCAAGACTTTTAGATTTATACATTTTGTTTATATCATTACTATCGGATATCAAACATGGGACTTATCTTTAAAAATATCAGTGAATATTGTTTTTACAAAAATTTGCAGCATTTTATAACAGCCTTTGTTATGCGCTAACGCACTGATGGATGCGAGGCGAAGATCATAATGGTGCGCGCAAGGATCTCCGAAAGCATCGAAACGAATTCGTTCAAAATATCTAATTAGTGGGAAGTGTTGAAATTTTGTGAAAAAAAGACAGTCTGGCGAAAAATTTCCAGCGCCTTCAATGAATTTTAAATCCGTTTGAAATTTCCTTGAAGGGGTAGCCAATCGTAGAATTTTTCTTCTTATCGGTCACTGCTTCAAAGCATTAAATGGGTGAGCAGGGATGTTGTAATGCGTGTTATTGCGTGTGCAGAGCGCCGCCTGCTGGTGTGCGCCAACAAGTGCGAACAGTATTTAGTAAGTGTAAGACAATTCGCTGCTGTTATCGCTGAGGTGAGAAATGCCGTTTGGTCTCCTCAACAATAGGCGCGCCACCTTATCAACTGCTCCTACTTGAACTACTTTCTCCTCTCCTTTTGTCTCTCGACCACATTACCGTTCAAACACTTGGTTCATTGTTTTGTTCGTGACAACCACTATGCGCGGTATTTACTCAAATTTACTCAACGCTTCGGCGGTCGATGAGCATGAGAGTCTGGAATACGCATCACTTTGGAAAGCATTCTGATGAGGTATCGCGCACAGCTATTTTCATCAACCAAATAACAAAGCAAATAATATACGATAATGCGTCCAATTAATAAAGGAGTGATTGCAAGAGTGTAATCAGTTATTCTACGCAGTTGTTCGAAAGCCCGATAGTGTTGCTTATAGAGTATTGCTGTGCGGTAGAATGTCAGTTAATCAGAAGCGGAAAGTTCGCCGCTAGCATTGAAGATTTTTTTTGGACATTTCCGAATCTGTTTCGATTAAAGCCGTTCTGGACCCTTTCGCTGATTTTTTTAAAACGCGATCTATGTAAAGTGACGATCGCTTGTGCACGTTTTTCAGTGCTTCTGTTCGAATCAAATGAGTCGCTTTTTTTAGAAAAACGAATTGCAAAACTGCTAACGGCATTAACAGTTAAAATGGTTTGGTAGCACAAAGAATTTCATCGAAATGAGATGAGAAATGCGATGCGCTTTTGCAATCGTCAGCCATCAATCTCTCCACCACGCATAGAAACGCTCGTTTTGTGTCGTTTAGCTTCCCACTCACTGCATGAGCCATTTTCGTGAAATTCTCTTCTCTCTATTGCTACGACCCACTCACCTATGAAATGCTCTAATTGCGCTACTACCCTCTCCACCTATACTCGACGGTCTTTGAATTTTTCGGTGCGATCGTTTAAAGTAACCATTTTGCGAATTTCTTACTCTTTATGATGCATATCGATCGCATTGGGCATCCCTATATGAATGGTGATGGACCCACTTGTCTCCTATTGTGCGGACGTCAAATGTTCACTTGACCAAACTTTATCACATGAAAGTTACAGCTCGGCGAGGTGCTGGTGTGAATTGAGCTTCGTATATCAGTACATAAAAGGTGCATTTGATAGCGAAATGCATAAAGAAGAAAGAAACACCTTTTCTTCTCCGTGCGTCGTTATTCGAATAAGCGAACGGTGAAGTTGAAGTGGTGCTTGAAACGTAGTGCCGCAAATTAGTTGTCGGAACATTGCGATCATAGGTGCTACCTTTAGCCGGAGCTCATGTCACTGGTGCTTAAGGTGTTTATTAGAAAGCATCTAGGTGAGTGTGTAAGCACGTTCACAAGATAATGCTGATACTTCAAAAAAGCAATTAAGGCAAGTTTTGCCAAATATTTGGACAACAGTTTTTCTCTTCACTGTTTATGAGTTTCGAATTTTACCGGAGCACATCGTCTCTTCATTTAACTTCGACAAGCCAGACCAGCTCTTTAGGCTCAATTTTTTTTCTTTTTTAAATCCACGTCTACGCTTCCACTCGTTTTTGCCATACTTCATCGTTCATCTTGTTCGACATACGCTGCGGATACAAGGTTAATGCCAGTTCTCAAGGTGACTTCACAAGTTTTGTGTTATTCACGCATAGTTGCTGCTGGAAGGAAAGGAGATTTGAGGAAAGGGTTGTACCACGAAAGATGCTAGCTAGGGGCTGCGTCTGTGGAATGCGGACTGACTTACATGACAGTCTTGCTGGATGCTTAAGGGCGTGCTTTTTGTGGCACAGCATTCTTCTCGTTCTTATCATTCCTTCTTTAACGGCGAATGCTGCTCTTCTATAGTTTTTCTCTTTAAAAGCATCGTTTATACTCCTTTGACGGCGGCATCGCTCGTCCAGATGGGCAAAATAATCTCACATGAGCTTTAAGACGTGAATGTTGGTATGCCAAAAGAAAAGAGCTATTCTAACCCTGCAACACCCCTGTTGGGCTGGATTGCAGGAACAATTTTAATTCTGTCGGTGGGCGAATCTAGAAACTTGTTGATTAATTGTAAAAGTATATTTTCGAGCAAAATTTCCCATTTGCTAAAGAGTAAAATCTTTCTTTATTCTCTTCTTAATTTTCCGAATTCTTCGCGTTCTCCTTTCATGGATATTACGAGCAACAAGTCTTTGTTCTTCTTCAGTTTGGGAAACACCGATAATTCCGGTCACAAAATATGTCTTGCATGGTGCATTTGAATGGGTGTTGACGTAACAAGTGAAAATCAAATTATATGGCCCCGAAATTCGATCACATAGTTGAAGTTTCAGCGTGCATATGGAAGTTTCTTTTATGGTCGCCGACTTAATGCACGCTAGCAAGTAATGACTGATTTGTAATAATAAGTAATGGTTGATAAAATAGCGTTCGCCTGCTCGCCTAAACCCTTCACGCAGTACTTTGTTTTATGTTCCCTTAATTTTGCTTGGATCCTGTTGCGCACAAGCCGTTTGCAAATTTCGAATGATCAACGCCGTATTGATGTATTTTGCTGTGTAGATGCCTGTTCGCCGTATTTTGTTGGATTCTGAAGAGAGAGCTTAAAAACGTGGATTTAGAGACTAGAAATTATAAAACGGCATCTATATACACGTTCTACAGCTCTCTAACTGAAAATTGATAGCACTCTTGTTATACAGTGCCACACAAATGATTGGCATCGTTTTGTTAAAAATTAATAGTTTTCTGTAAACTGGTATCGATAATTGTCGAGATGTCCAACTTTTGTCGCCTCCATCCTCAAAGACCGGTTTTTAGTCGAGAAGAAACACTGTGCAATTAGCGCATGTGGTAATTCACTATCACTGGCCTCAATGGCATTTATTACAGCGACAACTAGGTTTGCGCATCGCAACTAACGACACTGCTTTTTGTTGAACGATTTAACACATTTTTATGGATAGTTAACGCACTTTTATTAGAGCGTTCTAGATGTGAGTGCTTTTGTACTTTGAATTTGCCGTTGTCAATTTCACCCCTAACGTTTCAGCCTTATGTGTGGAAGATAATTAGTTACTCGTACTCTGCTTACAGTTAGTTACTCGTACCCTGATTGTGTACTTGTTTGGGGACGAAACTTTTGCATATGGCATCGTTTTATTGTGTTGATTGGTCGTGGAACACTTCTCGTGTAAGTGTAATGAACAGTGCGCCTTTCGTGCTATCGCAGTCACGCTGCAGCGTTCAATAAGAACAAATTGTTTCTGTTGTTGCCAAGAGAAGAGGGAATCGTCGAGGGAATGGCCCCATTTATCGCTATTAATCAAGCATTTATGCATTTTTCGATATGAAACAACATGGCGGTTTGTTTGCTTTTTCAAAGCAAATATCTCTAAAAATTGGCACTTTATAAAGTAGGTGCTCTATGACCTATCGAACTTTCTTGGTGTAAAGGAAGTTTGGCTTCATCTAACATCTTTTCCCTTTCCTGCCTCTTCCCTCCTCTTCTCTCGCCTCCCCGAGCCCCCTCCCTCCACCCTTCGTTCCTTCCACATCCTATGACGCAACACCCTTTTTTCCACCTCTCGGCAGGCTGGCTAAGCGGTCGAGCCTGACTGCAGTGTGCATTCAAAAGTGATTCATCATTCCACCTCGGGAATACCATGCTATATCGAAACGCAGCCTACTGCAACGATTGCAAAAACGAATCAAAAGTTCTTTTTTTTTTTTTAACTTACAGCGATATGTTCCAAATTCCTACTCTCTTTCATCCATCAAACGAAACGAGCAAATATTTACGTAGATATTGGGCTCGAGATGATATGCAGTCTCGATATTGTGATTGTCCAAGTAGGGGAATCCTAAATGTTATTTGCAACCTTATTGATGCTGCGATTTGTTGAAAGCTGCGGTGTGTATCGTCATTGCTATGCGTAACGACGTTAGTCTTCTGAAGTATGCTGCATTACTTAGTTTGTAGGACACATTTTATGCACGAGTACTCAGAACGACAATAATATAGTGTAGCAACAACAAGAATGTGAGTGAGCAAATGTATACAATGCTGGCGATAAAAATAACAATGATGAAAGTATTATTTTATATTAAGAATAATAACAACTAATCAGAACACCATCCACTCGGTATGTGCAGGCTAAGCAATCGCTGGCGAACGCGTAGAGAGAGCGGTCGATGATTTTTGTGATCTGCAATAAAACTGAGAGGCGCATCTATTTTGCGATCTGAGCGCAAAGTAGATCAGAAACCTGATCGAATACACGGTTTGCGTGCCGTGAAAGGGCGACATTGTTGACGAGTTAGTGATTCGAGAATAGGCAGTGTTGTTTGCATTACTCAAAGGACGAGGAACGGATACTTCATAGTTTCGTTGTCTTCCCGTCTCGCAACTTTAATCCGTAATACCATTTATCATTTCTTATCGCTTGTCACCAGTTTCTTCTATTATCATTAATGAATCGTTTTCGAATTCTGCCCATCTTTCATTTCGCTCTTTCTTCCGCATTCGTCGTCTGCTGTCTTCGTTCTTTTTTTTGCTCAGTGGCTTTGGTTGGGAAAATGTTTTCTTTGCGATGTGCTAAATGTGTCTGCATTCTTCACACTAAGGCGGGGTGGAGGGAGGGATATTGTTTTTAATGGAAATATCACTTTTTGTTGCTATATTGGAATACGTGT
>JPKZ01002554.1:123805-136772 GCA_000803305.1 Toxocara canis | reverse complement strand
TCTTTCTTCCCTCGCTACCCCCCTCCTCCCACCCTCCTTCTTCCCTCGCTGCCCTCCTCCTCCCACCCTCCTTCTTCCCTCGCTACCCCCCTCCTCCGCACCCTCCTTCACCTGTCACTTCCTTGCTTCCAGACGCTTAGTAGTGGCGGCGCCGATGTGAATATATGTGGTCACAAATGAATTTACGTCATGCGTACGAAAGTAAGTAATTTGGAGTATTCAAATGACTCTTGGAAAGAACGTTTTCTAAAGTGCGCGAATGGGAGCAGCCGGAACGTAGAGATCACTGAGCAGTGAGCATGAGCCTCATTACTGAGCCCTCAGCGGTTGGATTAGGCGTTTGGTTGTGTTGCCGAGCCGGAACACCGAGATGTCTTGAATTGTGGGCAAGGGACAGTCTCATTTCACGAAGTGCCAGAAGCAGTACAGCGCTGTAGTCTTTGCGTACGCATTAATTTTTATGTACAATGGCAGGCATCATTTCCTCTGCACAACCTTTATAAGCGCATCCTTTTTGTGAGATGAACAATGCCTGCCAATAAAAGTCGAGTAAAATCGTATTGCTCTGATAACCGAATTGGTTTGTTGAGCTATTCGTATATGCTTATGTTTCATCGGAACTTTTTTTTTCAGCAACTGTATCCTTGTTAAAGTTGTGAAATCTCAACACCTGTGGATTTCGGAACTGCGAAACCTCAGTCAAGGTGCAGCCGCAGTGCAAGCATTGACCAGATCACCTTGACTGTTAAGTTCGTTTTTCACTAATTGGTGATTTAGAATAGCTTTGAATCTCGTCATTATCAGCACACAGCGTTTCCCCTTTCCTCTCTTCCGTAAAAGATAATTTTCAGAAAATCATTCCTTCTTTCAGATTCTGCGCGAACGAATGCGAACCCAGTAGTGCATAAAAAACTGCAGTTAGATATGCAAATGGTGGCGGTAAGGGAGAGGGGCTGCGCTAATGGAAATGGTGGCGGTAAGGGAGAGGGCTGCAACAGTGGAACTGATGGCAGTAAGGGAGAGGGGCTGCAGCAATGGAAATGGTGGCGGTAAGGGAGAGGGTGCGTTGACTTGGTTGATGAAACGGTCTCGAAATGAAGTTTAAAGTTGAAATCAAAAAAGTTTATGTTCTCGAAGTACTATCTCCAAGTGGAAGCATGCACGTGACCATGCTTCAATGTGCGCAATGTCCTTAAGTTACTCTTTCCATACCTGCAGATAAAAAGTACGCTGTGATTAATAGTTCAGAACATTCTTTAAGAGCGTTCAAGTTTCGTGCCGATGGGCAGTGGGAATGGATAAGTGCACGTTTTCCAATTCAATCTTCGCCTTTGTTCTGATTCTGACGTGTTTTTGAACTCGAACAACATTGCTGGAACGCTGACAATATATATATTTTTCTAAAATAGGAATAACAGAATTCTGGAATTGAACATATAGTTATTAAGTATTTCATTCGAACCAAGTAAAATTGCGTCGTTATCTCACTGAGTCAGAAACCATTTGCACATTTCTAACAATGCAGTACTTCTGAGCGAGTTACTTGAATCGCTTAGCGGAATAAACGATGAAGTACATTGCATTACGCAGATTTGGTAAATAGTAGAACATGATAGAGTGGGATCATAATGATGCTTCAGTAATAGGGCAGCGGTTGACCGATACGAAGCTAACCGGACAACGGTCGACCGACGAATTAACCGTTATGCCGCTATGCAGCGGTATTGTTTCGAATGTGCGTTCAACAAAGGTCTGAGACGGTGGACGAGGTTAGAGTAAAGTGAGTTTCGAGAGGGGGAGATAGACGTGATAAACTTTTGACTGGTTAAGAAAAATAGAGCCGTTGATTAAGTAAATACGCTTAATAGAATGCTCCTAATATATGAGCATGCAGTAATTACACTTTTGTTCTAAAAAGTACAGTGACGAACCCCGAACCAATTTGCGATTGTACCTATAGAGTTCACGTTGACTTTTATGATGTAAACTTTGCCTGTCCCTCCATCTCAGGCATTCTTCTAGATTGTATCGTCATGTTCGGATTATCATTTTAAACAAATCTCTCATCTATCGGCAATGAGTAAGATACATTTTCAAAGCGCGATGTCTTCCCTCCTCCTTCCCTCCTGCTCCTCCTCCTCCTCGTCGTCGTCCTCCTCCTCCTCCTCTCCCACCCCTTCCCCTCCTCCCTTTCCTTATCTTAGAAAGGAAATTAGAATAGTGATGCTTTGCAGGAAAAGGGTGAGGTTAGAGTTCGAAGAAATATTTCTATCGCCATCGAGGGTGTCAAATCGCACCAACCTTCTCAGTAGGCAGGGGAAACGTGAAGTTCGCTCGATTGCCGAATAAGATTAGTCATATTCAAACCAAAAACGATCCGAACAAGAGGAGAAAATCGTAAACCTTCCAGTTTCGAAGAACGTCGTTCGAGTTGTCCTTGAGATTGTTTTATCGCCTAAAAGAGAAAAGATAGTTATAAGTCGAATTAAATTATGTTCCATTTCGCCTCCACCTCGGCGCACCGTGAGTAGGGTATTTGGAATTTAGCCTAGGTGCCCTGCTCGTACCAAACGATCGTGTCATGAAACGACCTTACCATGATGGCACACGAACATGTCATTTTGATGATAGACCTATTCATTGTTTTACATGGCGCATGTGCTTGCTTACTGGTTCACGTCATCGCTGAAAGGGTGTGAAGAGGAGGGATTGTGCTTATTTGCGTCGGCATACGGCCGCCTCATCTTTTGTTCGCATCTGCCTACCTACCCATCGGGACAAACAAACATCTGGCATTTGTTATGCTTTATTATATAAGCAACGAGGGTGCCAAAAACTAGTCCATATATGGTTTCATCTATTCAAGCAGTGGTCCTTTTTTTTTGGTAAACCTTAGCTGTTTTTATTTCGTTTTGTTTTGTTTTCGAGGACACTTAACCGTGAAATTGTTGTAAAAATGGTAAGATGCAGTACAAGGGCACCTCCGAATGTCTCTCTATAGTATACGCTGAATCACTGTTCGTCGAATGGTCATCATTAATTATGGAAATGCGCGTCATAAAGCCACGCTATTTTCCCTCTGCTATTCATAGTTCTCAAGAGTAAATTTTGTCACTGTTGCCGAGCTATCGCTTTTTTACAATTGCATTGTAGTTTTTACCGATGCGTTTCATTTCGTAAGTTGTTGCTCCTCGAATCGTTCACATTTGACTGCCATCTTGAAAGTTTAGAATACCGCAAAATGAAAATTGCTTCAATTTTCGTTTATAAAATCGTGAAGCAGGAAATTTTGCGTATACGTACTGAAATCGTTTTTGGATACTTTTTGAAAGCAATTGCCTGTTCGTTAACAAACGTGAGCGTAGAGCTCATAGCTTACAATTGAAGCGGAAAACGCGTTCCTCAAAAAGCGTTCTCAGTTTTCGAAGCCTTCAGTTTTGCAGTTATGCATGTTACGATCAACCTTTCTCAGAAAGTTGCTGGAGCAAAAAATGTTTCGATATTTGAGAGTCGCCTTAATTCATTCCACTTGAGAGCTCTTTCTGATTTCATCTACCGAACGCCATGTGCATCCTTCGGCGCTATTAATGAATGCTTTCTAATGCCACATATGACCAAAAGAACAGTGTTGTTCTAAATAGGGCGTTCGTAATGCTGCGATATGCATTCGTCTTTTCGTCCCCCTTTTTTCCTCCTTTTACATAATTGTGCCCAAAGTATTATGCAGCGATGAATATGTATGTATTAGTCGTTGTAACGTGTCCGGCTTCTATGGTATATTTAAAGCACCTCGTAGTTGTTAAGTGGTATTTGCGCTAAGTCGGGTTTTCTCTTCTCTTTCTGTCTTAATTCTCATTGATATTAATGGGTTGCGGGGAATGGACAATGGAGTCACTACTGCTGAGGATCTGGCCGTTTCCATGTTTCCAGCAAATGGAATGTAGCGGCACTAACGAATGATGACCTATTCGGCGTGCTACTTTTAACATTCCTTTTTTTCCTTTAAAGGCTAATACCTATATTTTCTTCTTCTAAAAGTTAACTTTATCCTATATCCCTCTGCATATATCGTACTCTGCACCTTGCAAAGTATCGTTTCCCACTGAATTTCGTGTTTTTAATGTCACTTGCACAAACTGCTCCAGTGGGACATGCAGATGCTCTTCTTCGCTTCCCTTCAAATTCGAAACGAGCAACTAGTAGAAAGTAACCCTGTCTTGAAAGGCTTGCTCTCTGTGTATTTCGAATTTGCGGCCTCAGACATTCTTTTGGGTTGGGTTTTGGTGTACGTAGATCGGGGTTTTTGTTTGGAGATCCGGTGGTGACATTTCGGTCATCGGAGATTTCCGTTTCTGATCTGATATTCACTTCTGTCCGTAGTACTGCTTATGATTCTGCTCATCTGAATCATTCAAGGCACTTACCTATTTAGCTAATGTGGTTATCCTGAAAGATCCGTCAAAACCGATTTAGTACTTTCACTCGAAATTTGTTTGGCAAACGTAGTTGCCGATCGTTCAACCTCCGCATATGTCAGTTAACTCCCTCTTATCTTAGTACATCCCAACATCTCCTCCTATAACTTTTAAACAGTTCTAGTTGATGTTTTTATGTGTAAAATGATATTTTTTCTATTTTCTTTTTTTTCCAGTCACTGGTCTTCCTAGTATTTTATGTTTATTGATGTTATTCGTCCACTAATACTTTCTACGTTTTCGCTTTCTCGGCGTCATGTATTAAAAGTTTCGACCATGTTCCTCATAACGAACACTAGCCCTGAATATAGCTCATCAAAACATGCTGTGACTGCTCGCTCACTTAACCACTTGCGATTCCTGTTTGTTGTTATAATAAATATCGTCTCTACTATTATTACACACCGTCCAGCTCTGCTCGCTCATTTTGAGAATGTGAGCCGTTCACGGCATCATATCGAGTCGTTAGTGAAGCAGTTGAAGTGCTCATTAGCAGCTGTATACGGAGCATTTCTTCTTTGCGTACTTCGCTCATGCGCTAATTATGCATTCACTGTAACTGGGACCAGTCACGAAGCCCATGACGATAATGATCTGTTAAGACCTCACGCTCGTCTCTTTCACTGTCCGTGTGCCTTTGTTGTTTGCAGAGGGTTTGCTGACTTACAGCACATTGGTGTTTTCGTGACTTGTAGTATGATGTTTTTGTGACTTGTAGTAATTCTAACGGTCTCTCCAAACCCGTCTTTCCCTCTCATTTGGATCTAGTTGGGAGGGTTTTTTTCTTTGGGTTCAGGTCAGTTTGCTAAAACTGGTGCTACTTTGCTGTGGAAGTGAAGGGGGTTAAATAGTTATTGTTTGATTTATCGAAGTTGCAGTTTTATACGTGAAAACAGCCTCACTGGATGATCGGTGTTGGTGACCTCTTTTCGAAATTGTACAACGCGCTATCGGTACATCTGCGTGCAGTGTTCGCAAAGTTATGATGAGGCTTGGTAGTGATAACAGTACTGCTGCATATGTTCCTCTGAATGGAACACAAAGTCCCAGGTATAAATAATACTGCACGCCAATAAAAGCGTTCTCGCATTCTCTATAGCGATGGGGTATCGCCTCGCCTCTTTTATCTTTGTTTCGCTCATTTCCCCTGTTCTCCTCTGATTTGCTTTCTTTAATGCGTCATCAAAAATGTTTACCAACGAAGCATTTGCTAGCCTTTTTTGCTTCATACTTCCGTCAGATAAAGCGCTGCTTTTCGTTTCCATGTATGAGTGCGTGTATTTGTGCGTTAGTTTTAGCGCAAGGACGAGGAAACATGCAGCGGAAGAACTTGCGGACACAACTTGTGGCATTGTAAAGGCTTCTCAACCTTCACTCTCTCTCATCTCCTCCCATCGCATAAAAGAAAAAAAAATACACGATTCATGGGTTTCTGACGCATGGAACAGAATTTAGCGAAGAAATTAGATTACAGGACTAAATGTTGTTAGGTGTTTTCAGAGATTAGAACATTTTTTAAGACGTTTATTTCAAGGTTGATCCTCTCGAAAGCATATGGCTACGCTGTCGAATACAAATATCAGTAGTGGTGCTCTTCCAGTTCCTCTTTATGTTAAAGAAACGAGCAGTGCACTTGAGACGCATGTGTTGTGCACAGTAAGTGATCGCAGGACTACACTGCTAACGTTGTTTTCACTTAAGGCCCAAAACAAATTGAACCATTGTTTATTTTAGCCAAAAACATATCGCTGACTCGGAATATCGCGCAACCAGAATTTTTCTTCCCCATCTGGCCAGCGTTAAGGTTAAGAAGATTTTCGATTGGTTTGAGTAATGAATAACCTCTTGCGATGCTTATCCATAAAAAACCTAACATTAGACCTTGATTTGAGTTGATGAGCGCATAGGCGCTAGAAGTTATAACACTTTAGTACAAATCATGTTTTCCTGTTTTGGCACTAAGGTGCACTGAGATTGCATGCTGTTGATGGTGCTAGTTGAAAAGTATCAGTACGAGGGTTTATGAATCCGTAAGTGGTACAGAATACAGCTGGGTTGTTTGCAAATGAAAATATAGCTACATGAACGTTTCAATATGTTGAATGCATGGCGTATGGAGGAGGTGGTAACCAAAAGCGATCTGAAAGTGCGATGCACACTGATCGCAGTGACCCACCGACCGTACGTGCTATGCTCATAAATAACGCGTATATGTACGCGAGTGGTCGCCGGATAACGAACAAAGTCGGCATTTTGTTCTTAATGACATAAATAACTTTCGATGCTTTTGTGTTATAAAACGAGCAATTAGTGATCGGTCGGCGAACAGCGAGCATTGCTCAAAGTGCGTTCAATCGAGCAAGCGATAAATCTGTGTGTATGTGGGAGCACTTTTTCGATGTTTCTTCGCAGTGCTTTTTTTGTTTGGAAGTGAACCTTTTGGCGAGTGTATTGTGGTGATATTCATCTCAGCTGTTTCAGAGATATTAACTTGCTTTTTTTCTTTATATTTCATCTTTCTTTATTATATCTAGCAAATATACGAGTGTAAGACATCCGTCCTTCTGAAGAGCAATACTTTTTTCTGAATACATTTCAAAGGTTTTTGTGTAAACTTTCCAGAAATATTTTTGCAGAGTAGTTCATAGATGTAGCCAGGCTTACAATATAAGCAACCGAGATTGAGGTGAGGTGCACACACATATACTCATATTTGCATCCTTATACTTAAGCCATTCGCCGCATACATACATGTGTTGTGTGCGACCTGTTTCTGTGTTCGACGCATATCCATACGCAAAGTTGTTTTGGGGTCAATTTAGGTTACAAAACGACGTCATAGCGTTGACGCAGAACGATTACCCACTTAGACATTTTTTGTGTATTCACTGCACCTTTCCCAATTTACAGTGGCGCCATTCGACTAAGCCATATTCTCCTATCCACTTCTGTGCACTCTTTCGTCAACACTACTGTCAGTTTTTTTTTTTTGGGAAGACACCGATGCGAAACGAGTGACTTTCTGCTTCTGATTATTGATGCAGCTGTGCAGAGTCGCAAAACAGTCATCTTTTACAGTACATATACAAGGGGAATTCACAAAGGGATTTGCATCGGTGAGGATTTTTTCAACTAGAAACAGACACACTGATGATAATTTTCATCAGTTGTGCTCATTCGGAATGCTATATTTTTAGCGTTCTTTTTTCTGAACTACGGCGATGAGTTGTCAAATTTAGCATTTCTTGGAACCGACAGTTTCCCTCTCATCTTTCAAAAAGTTAACATTAGAAATTATAGCATTATGACGAGCACAGTGAGCTTTAACAAAGGAGTAATTTTCATGTTGGGACAGCTATAGCTGAGAGTACCCTCATATATCATTCCCCTTCATCACCTTCCTCCTGAAGTCACAATTTTTTCTCGACTCGATTTTATGCGCGCTTTAGCAGAAGAGTTATCTTTCTTGTTATGTTTAACATTTTCACTGATCAAAGTAATCACTAACTGTTTATTGAGAAGAGAGCTTCTTTTGGCGTACTTTGCTGCCATGGTAGGAGGGTTTCTTTTCTTCGAATAATGACCGTGTAGGATAAACGAAATCCAGTTCTTATACTACTCTCTCCTGCATTTGAGCCCCTTTTAAACTGTTTTATTACTTTTCTTCTAGCACGAAATACTCTTCCAAACAAAACAAAATTCCATTTATTTTATTTTTGCTTAATTATTTGTCAGCGTTTGCAATGCCCTTATATCATGACAAGCAAATTTATTTGCTAGACTCGGTATGACAACGTTGTGGCTGTGGTATGTGTGCATGTGTGTGTGTGTGTCTGTCTGTCTTTGTCGTCGAAACTTTTAAGTTGGCAATCTCTAAATTTAGGGTTACGAAATTAGTTGCTGTAACTGGCGTGAGGGCGGGGGGTGGCTGAGTGGTAGACGGGGTGTGGCTCAGTGGTAGAGCTCACACTTCGTATGCGGGAAGACCTGGGTTCGATTCCCGTATGCTTATTCAACGGGTCGCCGGCGGGCTGACACGAGGCGTTCTGAAACTGGTCAAAACAATCATGCGAGGGCTTGGTTGTCAGCTGCGTGATACGGGCGACGTTGTTTTAAAGTGCCTTTCATCCCTTTGCAATTTGCGCCCAGGTGTTTCCATACCAGTTTTTGAATTCACCTACGGTCTCAAATGGCATTGTGAATGCGTAAATATTCAAAAAAAAAAAATTAAAAAAAAATAGAAACATTCCTCTTTATAATGTTGTGGTCGCAGAAAAGCGAAGGCTTATGAGACGATTGTGCGGGAGGTTAGATCAGTTAAAATATTTATGAATGCTTTATAATTTGTTAAAGGCTTATGCAACTGGTTGTGGTCTAATCAATGGAATCACCACAGTGCGCCTCTGCCGCCTGCTTGGCGCTAATTCTTGTTTTTTTTTTCGATGGCACATCATCATTCCGTTCAGGAGAGGAGAACTTGTGGTGTTCTGAAAAAGAGAAGGCGATTTCACCATACTAGCTTGGAAGGGAATCACAATATCGAAATGGTACACCTCCTTCTATAATTCTGTATGCTTATGTATAATTCTGTATTATGTATAATTATGTATAATTCTCTGTGTATAATCCTGTATGCTTAGATTTACTTAATCTTCCTACTCCGTCTCCTCTCCCCTCCTCTCTCTCTCTCTCACCAGCGTTGTGGAATTTTGAACAATGGGTGATATGAGATGAGGAGCGCAATATAGGAATGGCGTGGGGTGTATCAGCTGTTCATGGATGATGCACTGTTATCGATCGATTTCGCATTCTCGTGTTTGTTTGCTTGTCGCGGCGATTGCATTTTGTGGCGCACAACAATTTACTGCTTGCTGGATTATCTCCACTTATCACTGTGTTATTCCATGTACTTCTGTGCTGTTACGTCCTCATAACAAGGAATGGTTGGCGCTTTAATAGACGTTCGTTTGTGCATCGCAGTTTTAAGGCAGGTCTATTGAAGTTGTTAGTTTGCAAGTAATTATTAGTTCACTAGGTCGTTCATCCAAACTAATTATTAGGTAAAGGTTCAGAACATTCAAAAATGGATAAAAATATTTAAAAGACATTCGTTGTGTTTATGTGAGTCAATTGTGCAAGTAACTGCGCGAGGATCGATCACCAAGCAGATGACACCGCGTAACAAATGGAGTCACGTGAACATTCTCTATGTTGGTTTCGTAACTGATTGTGAGTGTGATATGACGGTGTTCTCACGAGGCGCTTATGCGCGACTACGATGAGAACGTTTATGCATTTATTGTGCAATACCTCGATGAACGGTCGTGCTCTTAGCAGTGACATCATTTCTTTTTCATAGCGCATATTACTCGAAATACATGATCATTTGAGAATCTCCCTAGTCCGTAGCCAAAACTGTGATTAAGTTCCTCGGCAGTGTACTTCGGTGATTGTTGCAGTCGACGTTCAGCCTTTCAAGTTCATGCACATCCGGTGGTGTTCGCTTCCTTTGCGACTATTTATAGCTGCGTCTCGTAAAAATAGCCACTCGCAAAAGTATTGGGGACTTCCTTATGAAAAATGCAAAATTGAGAAATAGTCACCTCTTTGCGACAACGCCGTCCTTTCAGATAAACCTCTTCCATGAAGTTATGGAATTTATAACTTTGGCATTGTACTACACGTAATACGGCAGTCATCGTTAAGAAACTATGCGAAAAACGCCGACGTTTGTGAACGATAACGAAATTCCATAAAGATGGCCCGTACTTTGCTTAGCCTCCATCTAGTAATTTTGGGGTGTTATGCGTTGCTATTGCAGTTTGTAATGTTGCTGTAGTAATTGTATCGTCCTGCAAGTGTACTTACTGGCATAAAAACGGAGCAAGGGAGTGTTTGCGGGCAGGCATGTTGAAAGAAGAGCCATGATGCGACCCTAATGCGCTTTACAAGTGTAAATTTGCAGAAGCACATGAAAGTTGATGCTCTGCTTCCCGGTAATCCTGCAGCTTTGGTTTGTTCTTTGAAGGTGAACTGATGATTACTTTTGCGAAGTGCAGAAATGTTTTTTCATGTATGGCGCATTTGCATTCTGAACGCAGTTTCGTTATGCGCAAAACAGAGGCGATATTAGTGATGCGAGCATTCAAAATCATCACTAGCGACATATTTGCTGTTTTGTTATTATAGAGGGTATTGTGATTCATTAGGAGGTTTTATACATACAAACAATATATTTCTGCTCCGAATAACTTAGTTTAACCCAAATTTCCACTTGACTCCTCGTGTTTCCATATCAGCTGTGTTTGATGATTTGAAGGTCCTGCAGATGTTACATAGCACTATTTTTATGTTGCAGTTTTATGCATTTATTGTGCAATACCTCGATGAACGGTCGTGCTCTTAGCAGTGACATCATTTCTTTTTCATAGCGCATATTACTCGAAATACATGATCATTTGAGAATCTCCCTAGTCCGTAGCCAAAACTGTGATTAAGTTCCTCGGCAGTGTACTTCGGTGATTGTTGCAGTCGACGTTCAGCCTTTCAAGTTCATGCACATCCGGTGGTGTTCGCTTCCTTTGCGACTATTTATAGCTGCGTCTCGTAAAAATAGCCACTCGCAAAAGTATTGGGGACTTCCTTATGAAAAATGCAAAATTGAGAAATAGTCACCTCTTTGCGACAACGCCGTCCTTTCAGATAAACCTCTTCCATGAAGTTATGGAATTTATAACTTTGGCATTGTACTACACGTAATACGGCAGTCATCGTTAAGAAACTATGCGAAAAACGCCGACGTTTGTGAACGATAACGAAATTCCATAAAGATGGCCCGTACTTTGCTTAGCCTCCATCTAGTAATTTTGGGGTGTTATGCGTTGCTATTGCAGTTTGTAATGTTGCTGTAGTAATTGTATCGTCCTGCAAGTGTACTTACTGGCATAAAAACGGAGCAAGGGAGTGTTTGCGGGCAGGCATGTTGAAAGAAGAGCCATGATGCGACCCTAATGCGCTTTACAAGTGTAAATTTGCAGAAGCACATGAAAGTTGATGCTCTGCTTCCCGGTAATCCTGCAGCTTTGGTTTGTTCTTTGAAGGTGAACTGATGATTACTTTTGCGAAGTGCAGAAATGTTTTTTCATGTATGGCGCATTTGCATTCTGAACGCAGTTTCGTTATGCGCAAAACAGAGGCGATATTAGTGATGCGAGCATTCAAAATCATCACTAGCGACATATTTGCTGTTTTGTTATTATAGAGGGTATTGTGATTCATTAGGAGGTTTTATACATACAAACAATATATTTCTGCTCCGAATAACTTAGTTTAACCCAAATTTCCACTTGACTCCTCGTGTTTCCATATCAGCTGTGTTTGATGATTTGAAGGTCCTGCAGATGTTACATAGCACTATTTTTATGTTGCAGTTATGAGGGGGGGGGAGGGGAGGGAGATTGTCCAAGAGAAGTACTTGACTGATATTCAGTAAAGGGGTTGGGCGCATGTTCATTTGGCAGGAAGTGTTTCACTACAGGATGCGAAGCGTCAATGGTGCGGTGATGTGTCGTTTTATGTGTGCCCATAAATGTGCACATGAACTCATTTATGGGGTGAGAACACTATAACGTCGGTTGCTTTTTTTACTTTTTTTGCCCGAAATGACGTTTTTTTTGTTAAGTTATGCGCTGTTATGTAGTTGTGTGTGCAACGCACTATCACCGTGTGCAAGCAGCAGCAGCAGTCTCGCATGTGCTCCGATATTGTTTGCACGAGCCACAAACCGAGTCAGTCCTCCACCCTTCCCTCTTCGTCAAGTTATCCGCAAAAATGGAGCAGTCACATGGGTAGCACTGCGTACGATAATTGTGGAATACGCCAGAGGAGCAAATGAAGAAACCAAAATAACAGGAATGAGCGACGCGCTGTTAGGGAAAGAAACCACAGTATGGTGCTCTTTCTGTATTCGAGCCGTCATATTGAACCATTGTTGCTTCAAGATTGACATCGCAAGCATATGCTGTGTGCCATATCTGTGAATGCACTAGCCATCAGCCAAATGCTGTTTAAATGAAGTCTCATACGGTTGTCATTAGCTTATGAATGGTGCGCTAATGAAGAGAGAGCTTCTTTGAATGAGAAACGTTGATGAATGAATTGCCGGCAAATGTTGAGAGTGAGAACTCCAAAACGCATTTCGTTTCCCTTTTTGTTTGCAGCTGTTAAACTTGTAATGCTTTTGTCATTCAGCTGTGGAACATAATAAAATACTCAAGCGTAGAGTGTTATTCTTGTGAAAACGCTTTTTTGCGACAGTGTTTTCGGTACTATCTGCTAGCAATACACGAGGTTTTGATGCATGTGCAAACCCAAAGATACGCTTATATTTGAGTCTTACGTACTTTGACAGACCAACCGAAATATGGGGGCAGGCATACATATACATATATATATATATATATATACATATATATATATATGTTATATGTATA
>JPKZ01002554.1:101335-122110 GCA_000803305.1 Toxocara canis | reverse complement strand
TGTGAAGAAAGCTTATGTGCGCCTCTATGGGCAAATGTAAAATCGCGAATGATCTAATGGCAAACTACTTTGCCAATAAACTAGTAAAAACGCGCACGTTATAGCTGCAATGTTCTACGTGATTTCACTAAAGCTCTTCGTGGGCGTATAACTATTCTGGATTGTTCATTTTATATTTTGCGCTCATTGCATTTTGCATGCCGTAAAGTTTCCTCCAATTTATTTATAGATTTGTGTGAGCTTCGTTTTTTTGTGACTCTATCCCTTCAGGATGTTATATTTCTTTATAAGCATTCTTATTTGTTAAGAATGAGGGGGAATTGATGATTGTGTAGGTGGTCATAACGGTAATTCACCGTTCCTATTTATATAATAATATGGCACTTTTATCTTTGAAAATGCACCTTTGAAGACAGCGTTAGCGTTTCTTGAATGGGAAGATTTTTTTTTTTTTTTTGATGAAGTCGAAACTTTTCGTTGTATTTCAGAGATGTGGCCCGAGAGGTGTTTAAAGGCAAAATGCGAGATGGTTTATTTGCGGCAATGTCCAGAAGATTCTATTCTGGTGACCCCTCTACCTCCTCCCGGTGAGTGCTGTGCACCACCGGCGCAGTGCCAGTGTGATATTCAGGTTATTCTCACTTGTTCTCATTCTGAATAGTGAGTGGGTTGTGGTACGATGCGAAGACTTTGGGAAAGCATCCGCCGCTGGTCTTGAAGGAAGTGTTCTATAGATTTCATTCCCACATGGAAAGCCAGTTGTACAATTTTTTACGCCTGTCTTTTCAATAGACTCCGTTTTTCCCTCCCTTCCTTCCTCCACCTCCACCTCATCCCTCTTCTGCCGAAAGTTGCTCGTTGTTAAGTGAGATGTCGTAGCGTAAAGCGGATGACAACTTTGATTTAGAACTGTTACAGCAGTTCACTGGAAACCTCAGCGGAATTACTTTGTCAGTACGTGTCCATTAGGTTCAAGTCCATAGACGGCATCTCATTTGTAGGGGAGGCATTTTTTTTCAGATTTTTATATATCAGAAGCTAGACATCGGATGTGATGAGTAAAGGTATTTTTGAGCGTTTCAGATCATACGCATCAAATGAGAAATTTTCGTTAACACTGATAAGGTTGATCTCCACTGGGAACCAGCCGACGTATGTAAACCTCCATCGAAAGATGTGTTTGAATGTTTTGCTTTCCACGAATGCGCACATTAAGTTAGCACTCTGCTGCCACTAAGAAAACGCGGTGAGCTATAAGCTACAGCTAAATCTTTAGTTTATTGCGCTTTTATTTCGATAAATCACTTTGAGATGCTCGAGTTGATGCTGGAATAGCCAGAAAGATTTTCGGTCTAAGGGTTTTTATCAAGATCTCATTCTCGTGGTCACCTCGTTCTTGGCCTCCATTTTCCGTTTTGAAAGGGAGGGGACCGGTCTGCATGTGGTGCCTTTATTGCGACGATTATAGCTAATACTGTTGCGCCTTATCGCGATCGATCGTTTGGTTCACGCCTTTTTGAGCTTGGATACTTTCATCCAATTCTTGAGGCTCGTGCGTGTTCACATAATGTGCATGCTTGCACTTCAAAAGTTAAACGAACATGTTTATACAAATATCGTTCGAGAAATCAGTCAATGAGAGCTGCTCTCGAGTAAATTTGCGCTTTTTTTTTACTCACTTCTGTTCCGTTTTGTACTTTATTCCATCGATTTGCGTTGTTTTTTTTTCCTGAATTTCTGCTACCTGTCGTGAGTGCCGTGCCGCAATTGAGGTGTAAGGTGGAGTATCTAGGTGTGCTGTCAACGTAGCCGCTTTTTATCTAAAACTTTGTTCCACAAAGGTTCCATCTTCGAAAACACGTATAGAACAATTACGCGTTTTCGTCGGGTGCGGCTGTTTCATTCGTCTTGGGTTCATTTTTGATTTTGAGCGAAAATGGTTGCTTAGCATATTGCCGTTTGGCCTTGTGCCAGTCATATTTTAGTTTGGCTTAAACCGCCATTTATCACCTTTAGACATTTAGAAACGGAGTAAAAGGTACAGGGAGTAGGGGTGGGGAGGAAAGGTTGGGAAGATAGAGGGAAAGGTTGGACCGGATCACACGTTGTTGGCATCCAATGCTTATTGGCTTGAATTTGTTAAAAACAGCGGGTCGCTGCCTGGGACCGTAGAAGGGGTCTTGGCAGGATTTATTTTTCGTAAGGAAGAAATCCACTGGCCTGTCGAAAACGTGAAATTGCAGTGCTCACTGGCTTGGTCATGACGAAAGCCAAGAAGTTTTTATATTGTTAACTCCAAATTCGTTTTTTAAAGTTTTCCCAGGCATTGTATATGCAATGGCACAGTAGATTGGAGTACTCGCTGGAGCCACACAGCAGGGTGTGTAGCTTCATCCTTGTCTCTGTTAGGGGCCGGTGAATTATAAACCGGGGATTGCAATCACATAGGGGGAATCCTGTCGACTGAAGAAGAATAGCCTTCATTCACATGAATAAGGAAAACTGCACGAGGCAGTGAGATATACAACTAAACGACACCAACATAAATGTTTTTCTAAAAAATGATTTCGGCAGTACTAGCCGTTACAGGTCATCAAAAGCTGTTTTTTGGCTTGTTGCTCAATTCTTGGTTTTTTTTAACCAAAAAATTATGATACCCAAAACTTTGGTGCAGAGCTGATGAGTCATTACTTTTGACGCGAAGTGGTGGACCGTAAAGATTTTTCGAAAATCTCTTCGGGAGGGGCGTATATGTGATTCCAATATAATCTATGGTCGTGGAACCAACATTTTCTTTTATCTCGGGATAAAGGACGCCTAGTGAGGGTGAGGGTTTTTTTGGGAAGGGGGTAGCCGGGCTGCATCTCGTGCCATTCAAGAACGAATAACTGCCAGGAAGAAACAGAAATCATTGATGAGCGCCAGATATTCCCACTTTGCTGGTTATGGAAATGCTGCTTTTGCGAAAATCTCATGTGGCAGATACATCTAATTCTGAGAATTCAAATGTTAAAAAGGAAATTCAAAACTTTAGCAAGTTGGCATTCATGAAATTTGAACACGCAGAATCAGCTTCTTTGTTTGCCGTTAGTTGCTGAATCCCTCTCGTGCAGATTTTCTGTATGCGCATATGTCAGCGATCATCGGTCCCGTTTGACCTCTTATAATATGTAGTGTTTTTGAGCTGTAGTGAATCGCAGATTAGGATGTGGTTGGGTTGTAAGCAAAGTCACTGTTAGCGGTCCAGCTACGATCTGCGTGTTTTCAGAAATGTGATCCGTATATTCCAATTTGCGAAAAGGGCCTCGAGAGGGCACTTGTTAAGGAAGGCACCAGTGAGCCGGGCCATTGCTGTGATCAGTTTGAATGCCGGCGACCAGGTATTACAATTCGTTGTTTCGCGCATGTGAGTTTAATGTCAACATCAAACATGCTTGCATGAAAACGCAGTCAGGATATTACGAAAATGAAGATCGAAGGAATGCGCAGTTGCGTTCTGAGAAAATAGAAAAGGAACGCATGGAAAAGTGAAATGCCCATCGTTTTGTTCATCGAATGCAGAAACTGATTTGCGTCTTCAGCATCCACCAGTAACGGTTTGCAGCGTGGTTTTATTTTAATCATTTATTTGATAATGGATCATGGAAGGCATAAATGCACTTGTGTCATGCCCCTTTGTTTTTCTTTTCCTATTTTTTTTCACGATTTTTAAAATTCTTTTTTGAGCGAGTTGCAGTCTCAGCTTCATATCCGTCTGCCGCATGCGAATGCCATTCGACGTTATCGGGATTGATGAGGTCATTTACAGTAGTCAAAGCATCACCGTGCTGTTTCCTAATACCACGACTGAGAGATTTTGAAATGAAAATTTATCGGCTATGCAAGAGCCACAGTATTGTGTTCACCGACGTCTGCAACTTTAACAGTGATGTTTGGTCAGTTTTAGCTTGCCGAGTCACCTTTACCACGGGCTTTTCCTGGACGCGGCATTTGTGCTCAGCTTCGCGATTTTTTTTTTTGCGTTTCTTATTTCACGGTACTTTCTCTTCTTTTCACAACCGATTGCGATCTCAATTCTCATCTAGGCTGCCGATGTGACTGCCCTCTCTCGACTGAGAAGTGATGGGCAGAAAGCGTTCATTGGCCAAAATGGCATATGACAGTTGTAGAGTAGTGGTTAGCACGTTTTGAAACGGTAATTTTTAGAGTTGCGCTGCGAAAACGTTCACTGTGATGATGGCGGTGAGTTAGAAGAAGAGTGCCCTCCTGATAGCGTCAGCGGAGCGAGCTATGTACCCGAAGGCCGATGTTGCCCTATTTACCCTGGGTATGTGCACCACTTTGCTCTGTTCTGCATGTTTTACTCCTCCAAGGCAGCTATTGCTAGGTGCTGTTCGTACGATTAAGCTTAAGAAATGTTAAAAGTTGTGGTACGCGCAGGCAAGTGTTAATAAGAAGGATCTTAATAAAAAGGATCTTTGGAACGGTGGGGAAGGATACTACATGCGTGGATGAGGAGGGCAGTACTCCCTGTTATCTTCCCTCCCCTTCCCTTCTCCCTCGCGAGCTGTCCTCGACTTCTTGTGATGCGATGGCCCGCTCTGACATGTCAGTGTGAAGGTGCCTTAAAAGCTTCTGTTTTAATCACGTTTTATTTTCTTAAAAAGGCAAGTAGTTTTGTGCAATAGAATTTAAACGATCCAGCGAAAAGTTATGTCCGTTTTGCAAGACCTAATTCAGAAATTTTGAGCTGTCTACTTTTATATTTAAATCTTTTGTTTACTTAGCTTTATAAAAGATTGTGCTTGTACCCCTTTACACATCGCCTGCAGTGATCGAGCGATTTGCGGTGGTTGCACAAGAGTCGGATTTTACAGCTGGTAGTGGATATTCTTACCGCGACAGGCATAGCAAATTTACACAGTTGAAGTGGATGCCGGTGAACGAAAACATTGATTCATATTTTCAGTAAGGAATTTAAACGGCTGGAGGGAAGACCGATGTGCATCCATTCGTTTATTCTTTACGATAACTAATTTGCCATATACACCCACACAAATACGACAAGTCTATTCGTGCATTTCTCTTTCATCTCACAGAATTCTGTGTAGCCACCACCAGATTATGGAGCGAGGTCACATTAGCAAGTCGTGGGCCGATTTCAAGCTTGGGTCATAACTTACCCCAAAAAGAATGGAAAAGGGAAGAATGAAAGTGTTACCAAATCAAGAAATGTGGCATGTTCGCCTGTGGGGCAGTGCGAGAACGTGTTTACAAACTTTCTTTCAACAAGGCAATATGTTCAGGTTTATGTTGCTTAGGTTCACTAGGTGATTGTTAACTGCCGTTTTCTCTGTGGTTTATATGGTCGAAGCAGAACGGAGAGTTGAGCTGATGCAGTTTTCAGTTGCAAATGTCGCGCCGCAATATGCTCGCCAGCACAGTGCCCACAAGGACAGCGAGTGAAAATTCTCCATAAAGGTTTCTTGTTTTCTTCATTGCCAATGCCTTTTTCAAAATTCTGCTGGTGGAGGGGGTGGTCGATAAAGGGAGGGGGATGGAGCGGGGGATGAGGTCAGATATTCTAACAAAAACGGACGCTAATGTTTTGTCCTAAAATCGCCAATTTTCTCTCCTGAAACCATCTCCTTTTTAAGTATTTTGGCGGGAAATTAACGCAAATAGTAATGTGCATGCGGGCGCTGTACTGCTTTTTTTAGCCGAAGAATGACAAAAGAAATAAAACGACGTTCACTTTTGACGCTTTTTTAGCTGATACAATGGAAGTTGGGAGATGCCTATGGGAATGTTTTTTTTTTTTGTTAAATAAAAGAACATAAATCTGAATCTGAAAGAATAGTTTTAGAAAAGGTGATGCTTCAACGTTGACTTGGAATATTGTCACTAATTCGTACTGCAAATGTTGTCACTTAGCGTTTTGTTAGGAGTGTTTCCCATCGGCAACAAAAGCTGAATTAATTATGTATGTGCTAATTGAGCGCGTTATGAGATGAGCTTATTAAATAGTCTAAAATTGATTTCCTCTGAGCGTTGTTATAGTGAATGTGCTTGGCGCTGCATTCGATTGACGCACCACATTTACATTCCATCTGCAATAACCGTTTCACGAGGGCGGTTTGTCAGTAATTTTCATCCACAGTAAATTCACCTTTTGGAATTCTATGTCTTCTTTTCTGGAGCATTTAAATAGATGGCGGATGGGCAGAAATGTTTTAATTACACCTTTCGTGCGTGGCAAGTTATAATTTTAAAGCTGGTAGCCTTGTTGAGACAAATTAGTCGAGCAGGGGAGAGAGCAGAAAATGGATTCTCCCAAGGCGAAAGTTACCTGTTACGGTTCCTATATCTTTATTAATGAATATTATTTAGTCGATTTGCTTGCATTTGTTTGGTTATTAAGCATCGGCTGGTGTTAACGACGTCAAACAGCAGGTACCTCATAAAGTGTTCTCTCACTATGAGCGCGAAGAAAACTGTTCTATCAGGGATAAAGCTGTGATATGTTGAGGCGTAGCAGTTGCGATCTCGTTTCTTATTCCTTGGCAGGGCTTGGCGGACAGATGAGCCTGAAATTGTGTCGGACACTCGGCACCGATTTGATACGGCGATATCATGACTGCTCCGCCTCCCAAAAGTTTTCCAAATTTGCATAAGTCGCAAGCGCCTGTCTAACTGGGGTTAAAGGGCTGCCGTTCTGCGCTGCACATTCTCAAAGCGGTAAAATCGAGAGGAAGGGGGGGGGGGCTGAGGCGCAAGAGGGTTCGAGTACTATCCCGATAAGAGTTTCTTTGTTTTGCATGGCCTGTAGTCAAGGGAACGAACGAATGGAGAGAGGGGAGGGACTGCACGTACATGACCTTGTCCACTTTGAACTGAACTTTTATCAAATCTCGTCTCGATCTGTGTGCCTATATAGTAGAGTGGGTAACATTTAGGAGATGGGACACCAGGGAAATGTTGTGACGAGTTCGTATGTGAGAGCGGCGAAGATGGACAAAGTGCGGACGCAAAGCGATGTCCGTATGGAGGCAAGAGCTACGAGGACGGGGATGCGTGGCACACAAGCAGTTGCGAGCAGTGCAAATGCAAAGGCGGCATTGCTCTCTGCTCAAAAATGACCTGTGCCAATCCGCCATGTAGGTTCATTGGCCATTGTTAAATTTCTGCTCTTATGCACATCTTTTGTTATGCAGTTGCTTGCGGTTAGTGCCTTTCCTTTTCTGCCATTGTGGGTGGACGGGTGAATCTCTACAGGGAGTCAAGGAGCCAGCGCTCTCTCCCTTCCCACATTCTATCATTTCTCATTCACCAAAACTCGTGCTTTCTTCCAGTCCCTTAGGTAATTATCAAGAAGTGTTAGAGAGATACTTTTTCTTTTTAAAAAAGCAATGTAATGTTCTACTCCCTTTTTATCTCCCATCTTATCTCCCTCATTCCTCCATCTTCCTCACTCCCACGTTCAAATTTTGCTTTTTTTCCCACGCATGACACAAAACGCAGTCAAGTGCGGGAATAGTGATTGGTTGCTTTCTCTTTGTGGGTTTTTTTTAACTGAAAAGCAGTGCGAAACGAAGAGTAATTAGCGACGTTACAAGATTTAGTTGAGCGTATGTTCGACATATTGCGATGTGAGCGCCACATGGAATGGTTGGAAGAGTAGCACCCGATTTTGGTCTAACTGTGCCATTAGTGCGCATGAGAAATGAGGTCGTCTAAATGTGATGTATGATTTGAAGCCTTGAACCATGTGAGCGTTCCCTTCAACCTTGAATCCATGAACGCTTCGGAGACATCAGTCCATTCCTTGTCCTCAGAATGAGTTGTGGTGGCATCTAGGCCATTGTTAGGGTCTGCAGCACCACAGCGTTTGCATGCGGTACCTCCGTTACGTATTGCCAGTATGTGTATCATGACGAGTGAAAACGATCTCTGCAACTAGTCTGCGATCTCACGACTGGTATGAATCAGATGTTTCTATTTCGTATCAGTATTTTCCCGATCCTACATTTGTATTGTTTCTTTACATTATCACAAAAGTAGATCAGGTTAAAGATCTGATGTGATTCCGCTAAGGTGAGTTCTGTCACGCAGTGTTAACGGTTGCGCTTCCTGTTCCGCGTGAAAAACTTTTCACGCACGTTCATTTCAGCGCACTGCACTTGGGTAGCTATACCGGAGAACGAGTGTTGTCCCGTCTGTTTGGGATGTCAGACGGATGGTGAAAAACGGAAGAGAAACGAGACATGGCAGAAAGACGACTGTACTAGGTATCACATCTTCACTGCCTCGTCGATTTTGAAAATAACGTCTGATTTATGAACGTTTAAGGTTTGCTTTGATGATAGCCGGGAAATGGGTACAAGCGGAAATTTCTGGTGACGCGTGGTCCAAATCGCCGGTCTCAGGTTTCCCATTTGGGTGCTTTAATGAAAGCGCTTTCTTTGTTAAAATGCACATTCTGGAACTAGAATACTCCGTTAAAGAAAAGTGCGCATGAGGCATATTCTGCTATTGGTAAATTCATTTAGAGGCGACTGAGTACTTTATGGCAGATCTGCCAACGGCATCTCGCTTGACGTGCTTCTTATTGCCCTAAAGTGAAGCAGAGGTTTCTTTGGTGTAAGAGGACGATGGTTTAAACAAATAGTTGTTTAGGGTTAATCCATACTCCTTGCATTACAGTTCCTAAAATTGCAGCTGCTCATGTGGACTAGATGGTGTGCACTATTGTCAGAAGCACATGTGCCAGGTGGAGTGCGACAACCCGAAGAAAGTGGCTGGTCAATGTTGCCCAGTCTGTGATGGTAAATTTTGTTTTACTAATTGTTCTTTTTTGTTGTTCGTGATCGATACCTCTTCACGCAGTCGTTAGGTTAACGAGCAGTCACAAAGTAATTCGCCTGCTATATTACACTGCTGCATCGGAGGAAGTGCCCTCTCAGTCTAAAAACTATAGCCTTCATGAGTTTTATACGCATTGATTCGAGACAGTACGATTTATTGTAGAGAATCATTTGGATAATTGCGATCGCAAAAATTGGCTAAACGGGATCCTGGAAACGCTGTAAACACGACGTTGAATAAATGAGACGAAACCATATCGAAATTTAATTCGCCCACTGGTTAGCGGTCGATTGCTTTGGAAGTGCAGTGTCAATCCATCAGGCCGATTTGGTTAATTCGCTAAGCGGAGCAAAATTTATTGTTGGAAAAACGTTGTGAAAGTGATTCAATGGGCCGTCTTTAACGAGATTCACCTAAATTAAGGTCTTCTTGGAGCGGATAATGTATAGGTACTGCAAGTTTTGCTCGAATCACAGTAAATGTTTACAAAATAACTCTAGCATTGAGGTGTCGCATCGGTATCGTTATATTTAAGAAGTACAGGTAGCTGGTAGAGCGAGGGAGAGTATTTTTTGGCAGAATAATTTGGAGCAATCATTCGAGGTAACAAACACTACGGTAGTTGTGATGTTCGTTTGTTGCAGAACCAACAATAATTGTAAACGCAGCAGTCTGCCCATCGGTGGAGCATTGTCCACTGCGCTGCGAGAACGGTCTCTTGCGTGACTCGCGCGGTTGTTTCCAGTGTATCTGCGCTCCACATTCGCAACCGACACCGACGAATTGTGCTGAATTAAGCGACACCAACTGTGATAAGTAGGCGTTTTCTTGCTTTGACATACGACACCCACAGTTAGGTTTCCCCACACTCCTTTTCCTTTCTCGAATTTTTTTATTCTCCTCCCTTCCCTTCCCTAATTTTTGTATTCCTCCTTCTCCTCTTTCTTTTCCTAATTCTTGTATATACATTTCACTTCCCTTCTTTAAGCTTATCATTCGCAGTATTGGAAAGTCGTCCTAGATACAGGCAACGGTTTTGTGACAGAAATTAGCTGCGAGTGGTCTCATCTCTTTTGCCTCCTTGTCCTCTCTCCTTCATCGCTTCACCGCTGTAATTAGAAAAAAGAGTCGCTCGCTTGTCTCTTCGAGCTGCAAGTTCGTATGGGTGTGCTGTTGTTTTTGTACAACAAATTAAAGGTACAAACGGGCTTAGGAGGGTGGATTGAAACTGAAAGTTATCTTGCTAGTGGTTTAGGAGTTGATCGCCATGCAGTCATGCGACATATTTTTTCGTACTCATGGTGCACAATTTTTGTGCCTTGGCTGCCTATCTTACACTGCACGTGTAAACTACTTTTATAATATCGTAGTGTAACCAGTAACATTTTAGTGCGACTTCTACATTGCTTGTTTTGAGAGCGAATGTTGTCTGTGGAGGTTTCGAGAATGAAGCTTCCCGTCCTTCCCTTCCTCCTGCTGTCCCACTGGCGCCAGATGGAGTAGATTCTTTTATAAACATAGCAAAGAAGTAGCCTCCTTCGTATCGTAGTCTGCTCTCTTATTTGTACAGAATGCTACACTCAAATAAATAAGCTGCTCAGCGGAGGCTAAAAAAAAAACCAGCCTACTCGATGTAGCCAACATTTCGGGTCCCTTTTACCGGTTAATTTTTTCATCCTTCAGAAGTTTTTTTCGAGAGATACAGAAAGCTGTTAATTTTATATCATACAGGTTTCATTCGTAGTGATGCAGTACGTGTGTCTCTCTTGAAATCACCCACTTAGTCTTTAAAATGAGAATAAACTTGGACAGGTGCTCTGTGCGTCAACGTTTATCACTCGACTCACCTTTATTACTTGAATGATGACGGTAATTTTATGGGTACACTGGCGTTGATTAATTACAATTGGCCAAGCTGGCAGTCGTTGTGCGTATTGCTTCACGAGAATATATTGTCAGCAATAAAATCGACAGCATCGTTCCGATTCAGTTGGTAGACGACCTTTGTTTGTTTTTCACTATTCGCGTGAAAATGTGCATACAGCTGTTCACCTCAACATGTTCAGCTGTCTGCATTTGCTGTCTCTACATTCACTGCATATACGGGCATTCACTTGTTACGGCCATCTGCTGAGTTGGGTCATGCAGAACGTCCGAAATTTGGAAACGGCGATGCACAAAGAGTATTTGTGTTTGGCGTGAGCCGCTCAAAATGTTGCGGTTCTGGTGACTGATAAGCAATTCTTCGAAAACTGCTGCTTGGTCACCGACCGATATACAGTCATATGAGGTCCTTCTCGTGGAGATTAAACAAATTGGCTTACCCTTTATGGCAGTGAATATGGAATGGAAGGTTAAGGCGGTATATACGTTTCAGGATCTGTGCGCATGGTTATATGAAAGACGCGAGAGGCTGTCCGGTTTGCAAATGCGCCAAATGCCCACCACTGGATCAGTGCTATAAGCAGTGTCTGTATGGTTTTGAAACAAATAGTAACGGGTGTTCTGTGTGCAAATGCCGAGGTGATTTTATTATATACGCGCTTACTGTTGCTTTTTAAATACAGTATCCACTATGTTTTTGCGAATTGTAACATTGTTCACTTTTTCCCATACGAAGTAAAGTGCGTAACATTGTTCATCTAATGGTAAAAAGTACGGGAAAATTTGGAACTTAGGGTATGTTGAGCGGGAAGGGGCTTCCGTTGTATCTATAAAAAAACAAACGAAATGAGTAGTTCACTGGTGCTGTTCCCATTTGTCGTTATTTTTTATACATGTAATCATTTGATGAATGAAATTGGATGAGATTGTCAATGAAATCTTAAAGGAACGCTTCTTTAATGAGATTCTGAATTAGTTTTTAATTGAGATATGACTAGATGTTTGTAAGAGGAGGGGACTATTGCCAGGATAGTGATGAAGGTTCATAATGGGGTTTTTTTTGCGTTTTTTAGTAGGCTTCTCTTCGTGGGGCGTTGCCCATGCGCAAATTTAAAGAATTAGTTAACATTCCGGTTGACATTACAGTTTTCTTGTGCGTTAACCAAACAAATAATGATGCACTCGAGAAAGTGTTATATGTTGCTCACAGGGAGAGTAGGGACTGCAGTTTAGAGCGCAGGGAATAGTTGGAGTCGTGGAAACTGCAAATATTGCTTTTATGAGAATTTATCAACTTTGCGCCAATCATGCCAAGTACCACTGCTGTGAAACTGACGGAGCATAACAGGGAATGCAGAGATGACAATGAGCTAAACTCTTGCGATATGTCTGAGATATTTGGAGGCTGCTTTTGTGGTGATTCTCGATGGAAAATGTTTGCAGCGGTAAGTCGAATAGACGCAAAGTTGATCTTAATGGATAAGAAGGACCGTCAAGGCTGGGACAAGTGTTTCTCGTTGAGCGCCCAAACCGGCAAACTAATCGAGCGTGATAGTGGCGAATGGTGGAACGACGGGTGTCGGCATTGCTTTTGCGAACAGAAACACGTGAGCTACGATTTAGCACCATACCCATTGTAATTTAAAATCGTATTTGTTATAATTTGGTAACATTCCTGTTGTGATTTACCTAGTAAGTCTTTTTTCTTTTCTGAGACTTACATCCGATATTGGGGAAAATGGCCTGCTGTCACTTTTTTAATGTGGATAGGAGCGAAAATTCAACAGGAAACAGCCACTTTACTGGGAAAAAACTGAACAAAGTTATGCTTTCTTCGCTGTGAAGATCGAGAAAATTTTACGGATGACTTCTCGTTTTGTGGCTGAGGTACGCTAGTAAGAAAGTAATTCTCGTAAGACCCTTTCTAATCTCGACATATTCTTACCCTTCCCTTCCCTGCAATGATGAACCCACCTTACCTCTCCCCATCCCATCATGGGAGTTTGAATTCTGTAGCCCCACTTTCTTGACATATCCTCACTCTCTTCGAGTAATGAATGCCCTCTCCCTTCTCTCTAAAGATGCGCATACTGAAGTCACTGACAGTAGTTTAAATCTTATGGAATACAGAATGTAAGTCACTGAGCATGAATCGTTGGTGGCGAGAGTAGGTTGATCTAGTGCCAAGCCGACCCTTGTAAAAGCAGGTGTATCGAAGGTAGGAGGATGTGCTTTCCAACGTAAAAATTGCACGAAATTTGCGTTTGCTACGAATTAACAAAGTTTAACTTAGTTTTTCTGTTTTTTTCCATAAATCTGGATTTTTCTACTCTATTTTGGTCTGTCTGGGTCCAGCTAAATCTGGATTTTTCTACTCTGTTTTGGGCTATCTGGGTGCAGCTATCCACTTCTCCCGCATCCGTTCCTCCACTTTCTCTCAACCCATGTGCGCCAGTTGGTTCTTCTATGATAGGGAATAGAGTCGGAGGGAGAAGAGGCTGACTAGGCGGACGTGGAGGTGAAGCTGGAGATAGTGGGGCGAGGAAGACCGGACGCCGAGCCTTATCCTCGCTTCCTTTCGGTCGATGGTGGGCGCAGAATTGAAAATTCAGTCTGTAGTTATGGCCTACTGATGGGTGGTAGAAGGTTGTGGAGCGTTTTTTTTTTTTTTGAAAACACTCTAAATTCGTTTCGAAGAAGAGCTTTTGAAAGGGTGAAGAGATATATTACGAGTTGGCGGAGAAGATGGGAGAGCTTTGATAGGAGAGGAACAGCTGTGTCATGAAGGATGAGAAAACATATGTCCAGAAAATGGTCCCCCATCCCCACCCCTTCTCCAACCTCATTAAAAGCGCTGAATTTTATAGCTCCCAGTGGTTTTATTCGAAGTGTAATAGGTTGTGATGGGGTGGAGAGTTCAAAGTGATGCTTAAGAAGTTACGATGAGCTCACCATGTTTCGGAACTGGTACGCTGTTCCGTTTTTTTTACAAGGAAAGCGCTCTGTGCATTTATGATCATTTAGCAGTCTGTTGTACCCATACGTGAGCTCACCGCATCAAAGTTCCGGAACTTGGTTGCGATCTGCACTTTCCGTCCCTGCAGCGGGGAGGAGGGCTAAGCCCGTGGATGGTTGCGTTGCGAATGTGATGACTCTCTGCGTAAGTTCTGCAAATGATGCAGTGTTCCAGCGTTTTGGAAATGGTATGTATAGTACAAGATCTTGAGACTGCTGATGTTAACCGGAATTGTTTCCTCCTCTTAATCTTAAAGGAAGAAGCTTCTACCGTGTTTTTATATAACGTTTCGGAAATTTTAGGAATTTTGCTCTTTGCTGACTTGTCCCGAACGGCCAAATTCGTGTCCTTTGGAACAATGGAATAGATCGGAAGGTTGGTCTGTTCTTTTTAAGTTCCGCAGTCATTTATTGTTAGCACGTCGGAGACTACTTTTAGTTTGCCCCTAAATTGTGAAAAGGCGACTTAGAGTACAGAGTGCAGTCAGTGCATTTCGAATTCCAAAAATATAAGAATCTAGGCTATGCCATCATCTGTTCGTTGTGTCACCGTTGCTTATCCTAATCACCCTTTCTCTCCCACTACCAGTCTTGAAAATATTTGGTCTGTAGATGTTCTTTTACTATCCGGCTTGTCCATCCGTCGTACTTCGATGTATAATTTTAACACTTAACATTTGGAATTCGATTTAACTGGATATAAGCGATGCTGACGCAGCTTACTGCACCTTACTCCGAAATACTTTTCGCAGCAACTGCGAAATCGATTCTGTACATCGGCAAGACGATTACGTTAGTGCGAAGAAGCTCACTGTTTTTTTTTTTTTTAGTTCTTTAATCGTGAATGTGCATTTCAGCCATACTGGACATACCCTTTGCGTCCAACAATAGAGGGCAGGTGGAGTAGTTCCGAAAATTAGAGATTTGGAGATTACCTACATTTCTTGGAAATTGGTGAAGGGAGCGGATACTTGTGTGTGATTTCAGCGAGTGATTAGTTGTTGTTTTTCCTCTATACAGCCTTTGCAAGAGACAGTAAAATAACCTGTGCTCCTATTCATTCAAAAACAATTTTCAGGATCACCTTTGTTTGCTCTTTTCCATGTTTGATCGCATATGTACAAGTGGCTGCTTATGCAGTATGCGGTTGACCTTGTAGTTTTGCCAATCAACGACATCGTATACGGTGGCTGAGTGCGCCAGTCAGAGAAGCGTGGGTGGGATGCGTGTTCACGAACCTTTTTTGGGGGTGAAAGCGGAAACCCGCAGCTGAAATTGAGTGACAGTGTATTAAAAGCTGTATGGTATAGATTCGTTTAGCGTTGTTAGTAAAAGGTCACACAAAAAGAAAATCAACGATCGTATATTTCGAGTCACTATTATTTTTTTAATCATCCATTTTACGCTAAAGGCTAAAAACGCGTCACAACAACTTTTGGTTTGATGCACAGGAGCACTGAAGCTCGATTCCCTATCCTCTCCCTCCCCCCCACCCCCCCTCCCCTCCCGTCTGCCGCGAACTTTTCTGTTGCTTTGCAAGGGTCCTCGAAATCTCATGTTTTTGCTGCCCTCGTTTGCCGACTACCCTCGTTGTTAAACAAAGCTCACCAAATTCCGATCAGGATACAACGGGGAAGAGTCCGTTCATGAAGAAATTGAAAGATGAATTCGGAACGCCTTTTATCAGCCGGCTTTCAAATTGGTGCTCTGTTCCGTCTGCCACCGTGTTCATGGCCACTTTATTGCAGTCGGCGATTTTAGCGATTGTCTCAGCGTACCATAATCAACTCTTCTCCGGATATTTTGTGGGTTTGTGGCTATTGCAAAAGCCATTTAAAAACGTGATTTTCTACCCGAGCATGTTGGCCGACAAGAATCATCTTTGTTCAGGAGAGTGTTGTGCAAAATGCGCAGCCGACCCGTTGAATGTGATTGCGAAACACGAGCACACCGTATGTCAAAGTGCTGGTCGACTTTTTGTTGATGGAGAGACATGGCAATTGGCGCCGTGCACATCGTGCACTTGTCGTGTAGGCAACGTACTGTGTCGTGTCGTCGAATGCCCACCAATTGCTTGTCCCGACCCAATACCCGATGAAAGCAATCAATGTTGTCCAAAGTAAGCTTTATGGATTTTAAACTGACGGATTCCAGTCATGATTTGTTGCTTCACTTTTTAAGTTGGAAGTGATGTACGTGAGTGGAACTGAGATGATTTAAATGCATTAAGCTGTATCCGCATAAATGAGTGGAAATATTTAAGCACATTCAGCCACACTCGCCTGTACTCTTGAGGCTGTGAACTATTGCATTAGCTTTGGCGGCTTAGCAGGTTGCCTTGGGATATAGCAGCATGAAATGCACATTTACAACAAGTTATTCTGCGTTAACTATAATGAAACGGAATGTCGTTTGGTATTTTATCAATAACGGATTACGATTTTTTGGCTATTGAAATCGTCGCGATGTTCAAAGAAGTTGATCAGTTGTTGAACATTACGTCGAAAGTGGGCCATATCCCTAATGCCGTAACTAACTGCTTCTGTGATTGTGTTTGTAAGTGAATTCTTCAGGTGTCCGGAGGCAAATAACGCATCATCAGCAGTAGTGGTTTCACATGCGCCGGCAACAACTCTTGTATGCACAGACGAAAACGACATCGCGCACGTTGAAGGCTCAAGTTGGCGGACTGATGAGTGCACATCTTGCAGGCTAGTATTTGCTAGCGTCGACATATGCACTCGCTGTCCTGCTTTCTGCTTTGCTAAGTCCCCCTTAATTTCGCTCTTAATGCCACATCCTAATTGTTATTCCCAATGCCGGTAGAAAAGCGGTTGTCGAAGTTTTTGCTGTACTCTTGAGGCTGTGAACTATTGCATTAGCTTTGGCGGCTTAGCAGGTTGCCTTGGGATATAGCAGCATGAAATGCACATTTACAACAAGTTATTCTGCGTTAACTATAATGAAACGGAATGTCGTTTGGTATTTTATCAATAACGGATTACGATTTTTTGGCTATTGAAATCGTCGCGATGTTCAAAGAAGTTGATCAGTTGTTGAACATTACGTCGAAAGTGGGCCATATCCCTAATGCCGTAACTAACTGCTTCTGTGATTGTGTTTGTAAGTGAATTCTTCAGGTGTCCGGAGGCAAATAACGCATCATCAGCAGTAGTGGTTTCACATGCGCCGGCAACAACTCTTGTATGCACAGACGAAAACGACATCGCGCACGTTGAAGGCTCAAGTTGGCGGACTGATGAGTGCACATCTTGCAGGCTAGTATTTGCTAGCGTCGACATATGCACTCGCTGTCCTGCTTTCTGCTTTGCTAAGTCCCCCTTAATTTCGCTCTTAATGCCACATCCTAATTGTTATTCCCAATGCCGGTAGAAAAGCGGTTGTCGAAGTTTTTATCAGACTTCTACAGTTTGTAGGTAAGCAGGACTGAAAGGAGCTGAGGATTCTGGAAAATTTTTGAAAAATGTTAGGGTACGATAATTTCGGTGCTCTTGGCACCTTCAGCATTTGCAGATCATTAAAAGCATTTTCCTGTTCTTCATTTTAAGACTCTCTCTAATCAACAAATCTTTGGCCAAACATAACTGGCCAGTAAAATTTGTAGGGGAATTCTTTAACCACAGGAATTGGTCCGAAAGTGGTGAGCGGTAAAGTTTTGATAAGGAGACGTCCAGGTATGTTCGAATCGCCCCAAAATGTTTTTCCCGCTTCTTTCTTCCCTCCCTCCCCTCTCCACCACCCTCCCATTTTCTGATGCGAGCGCTTAGTGGTTGCCTGTCATGATTAACATACAAATAAACAGATGCTATAACGACGCTCAAAACTAGGAATAATGGTTTAAAGAGGCGTACAGGTTAAATGCTAAGGGCAAGTTCACTCATCATCCTCCTACGGCAAGTGAGGTCGATGTTTGTGGTCGCTGTTTACTCAACGTTTTCCTTTTATAAATAGTCTGTGAATCACTTCCATAGAATATTTAGATGATGCTATTGCCTGACAGCAATTAGCTTCGCCGTCTCCTTTCGTCGACTCCGTCGAACGGAATAGCTAGGTAGTCGCAAGTCGCGGCCAGTTCTGGACCTGGAGTCACAGAGGAAAATGTTGCAACAAGAGAGGAGGAGGAAAGGAAAAAGGGAAAAAAGGCGCATCCGCAAACCAATGCAGGTGATGAAAGTTGTCATAACCGGACCCGGATAATCGGAGATGGTAACCTCAGCTTTGAAAGCAGTGTAACGGCACATGATTTTTGCTGTTTTTGCAGTTGCATAATTTTTATTATTTTAGATGTGTGGCGGGTGAAGAGAACACCAAAATCGAATGCTTTCGGGAAAAATGTGCGGAACTGGAGAGCTGCCTTGGAATGCCTCTTACCATTAAAGGACGTTGTTGCCCGGTTTGTTCAGGTGGGTCACGTATTATTTAAAATATTTTGTCTCCCGTTGTACAGACGAAATTTCTCACGTTATTCCAAGTCGGTCCCATTGACCTATTTTTTTGCTCTTGAAGGGCATTCAGTTCTAAAGCGCTATTTGGGCGCATTGAATATACATTTACAACACATTTATCTAACACTGCATATCATGAGTTATTCATCGCTCATAGCATGTATTGCTGCATGCGAATGTTTTCGCTTATACGAACATCAGGTCGGCAACTAGAGAAGAAACATGGATGGACGGTGATTGAAGTGAAGTAGGCAACAACAACTTTCTAAACAAAGGACGTGACAAAAACATGTTTTCGCGAGCTTTTCAGGGTGCTGTTCTGGACTGCATCACAAGCTGCGAGTAATACATGCGCACCTGCTATTCGACAGACACTGTTCTTTTACTTGAATGTTTTATAGTCTCTTGAATCATTACGTTCAAGGCGATTACAGCTGCGGCGGCTAAGGATTTGCAGTTTCTCCAAGAGGCTGTCAAGAGCATTGTCTGAGTCATTTGCAATTTGCTCATATTCGATCACACTTGATAATTTGGTGGTCGTTCCCATTATCGTTTTGTGATCACTTGCTGTGGGTTTAAGAAGAAAACTGTCAGACAGTGCATTCAGAGCTGTGGTAAAAAGCCGTTATAGAAGTTGTTAGCAGTGCCTGGTCGAAGAGCATCCCCGCAAGGTTCATCCGCCTTTGCTTTCGAAGGGGCAGCGTCGTAAGCAGTAGATCTTACTCCTAAATTTAGTGGCGATTGAAGCATCGAGCAACTATTATCTTGAACGACACCTTGTGAACTGTGCTAAGCATATCAGCTATGCGATTATCGCCTCTAGTGCTTCGTTGCTAATCTCTTCCGATCGATTTTAACTAAATTGTCACCGTTGTTTCTAGTTGATCCTCTGATTTATTTTGTATGTTAAATTAGCTTTTCCCCACCTGAACGCTCTTAGTTTTTTCCATCCTGATGTGCCTGTGAACTGTTTCAGTTATGCTGAGGGTGCTATGTGCCTGTCGCGGAAGAAAATAATTCAGCCCAATTCCAAGATAAACTGGAAGATCGCCGAGGCGTTCATCCTTCGTATTCAGAAGTTTTTTACGCTCTGTATAGGGAAGCTGTATGCCTTTCTTTATTGGTTTTACTGCATTAGCATATGTGAGGCATCATCAGGGTGCTGAATATAGCGAGATGAGTTTTGAAAAGTTTATTGTTTTAACTGACTTCAGATGCACTTTCGTCAGGAGCAGTATGCAATTATAACAAGAACGCATATAGCGTGCACGAAGAGTGGCATGATGGTCCGTGTCGCAACTGTACCTGTCAACCTGGAGGACGGACCATTTGCAAGGAACAGCAGTGCGCTCCATGCGCTGACCCTATTGCTATACAGGGCCAGTGCTGTCCACTTTGTAGAGGCCAGCTTTTGCTCATTTGCCTCTATCTTTTACATTTCTTCGGACGCCAGTGCTTGTCCTCTAATTTTCTACGATCACTACGTGCATTTTTCGAAAATGAAACATAGAAGCACGCTGTTCTGCAGTTTTCATTCTTTGGAACGGGGTAGAAGAGTGAGAGAACGGTAGCCAAATAACCCATTCGGGGGAGGGGAGGAGGGAGAGATGCCACCTTCTTCGGATGTTCTTCTGCAAGGCGATTGTTAGTAATCTAGGAACTATTCGTGGCGATTGAAGAGGATCAACAACAAAGGAACTGAAAACATTGTGCCTTACAAGCAGGCGCTAGACCGACTGAGCTGTTTGAGCACAGTGTTTCCAGTCCTGTTCCCGTTCACAGCCCCAGCGTTCTAGCCCTTTTCGTTTCGCACCATTTGTTGGAGGGCTACCCTTCCCCTATCAGATATGGCAGGATGTGTTTGCAGACGTCGGATGGCAGTCCTTTGGCGAGGGCCATCCGCACTCGATCCAACTCGACAACGACGCACCCGCTCAGACAGCCAACCCGATACTGGTCGGCGTTTGCGTGGGCGGATGTGTAATACTGGCGCTCATCGCTCTATTACTCATCTACCACTATATCAGGCGACGTAGGAGCAGCAGCCAAAAGGTACTCGTTACTAAGGATGGAGGAAGAAGGGCGGACTGCTTTGGAGGGGTTGAGTGCCGGGGCGAGAAGGAAGAGATAGAAGAATTCTAGAACATTTTTATTACTCACATTATATTATTATTTATAGCATTGCTACAGCCTCCTTAATATTTATATTATACAACCAATGTTACGGAAAGAGCTCCGGGTTTTTAGCCAGAGTAGCTACTGCTAAGGTGGGTAAAGTAATCAGTACCTGTTTGATTGCGATATTTGCTTTGAGTTTCGGCCTCTGTGCGGTAGTTGTCCGAGGTAAGCACAAATTATATTGCTGTTGGGCTTGCTCTGTCACGTTCTGAAATCCGTTTCTTCGTAATTCTCTTTCTGCAATCTAGTGACACGTATAAAGTTTTAGAAACTTGTTTCTACTGTTTTGCACCTTGAAAATAGATAAAAGATTCCTGAATATAATTTTCTTCGCGCGCGTTCTTTTGCTAAGCCGAGGAAGATGAGG
>JPKZ01002554.1:72765-97876 GCA_000803305.1 Toxocara canis | reverse complement strand
TTGAGGGGGGGGGGGGGGGGGGGGGGGGACACTGTTTAAGCGATGGCCCAGTTCGTTTAGTGTATATGTAATGTCTTCTTTGGTTTGTTTGGATTGTGGCTCTTCACTGTTTGCTCTTTATATTTTTTTGTACAAAACTCACTCGAATGCGTATCGAGCATTGCGAATTTTGTTAATCTCGTCGTGCGGCCGGTCGGTCACACGACCTGTCGACGACTGTGTCACTTTGTATCATAGTCATAGCGATTGTGATTTTTTCTCCTCTTCCTACCCTATTTATGTTGTGCTCTAAACCATCTATTCTACCGTTGAAGTTGTTTTGGCGGTCATGAGTGCTGAAATTTGTTTCTCACCATTTGCTTATTAGCATTCATGTTCGGGACGCCTCTTCACAGAACTTACGAAGAAAAAGGAAACGACGGAAAAGTGATACAGAAAAAGAAAACTAGCAAAAATTCGAAATCCGCAAACAGTTTGTCGTTATGGAATATGTTTCATAGATTCTTTCTGCAAATGCATACTTCGCTCATATGCAAATGTATAAGTCTCGCTGTGGATGCCGTCATTTTTAGCGAAAGAGATTTGTGCTTTAAAGCGAACTAGCTATGGCGTCATCTACTTTGACCAGTTTTTTCATATGTGAAATTGTGTGAACCGCAATGTACTACAATGTCAGTCGTCCAGTAGTGAGGGCGGGCAAAAGCAATGTTTGTTTTATTGTTCACCATTGTATGTCCAAACAACGCGTAAAGGTGCGATATTAATTTGCCATGTAAAGTTTAAAACAAGCTAGCTCATTTAACGAATACACAGTTTTTTTCGAGTTATAGTAATATGGGTGGATGCGCGCATAGCAAATGGAACAGTGATCACATGATAGCAAAACCGGTAGGCAGAAGTTGACCTACGTTCGTCTGGGTTTTAATTAATTGTATCGTCAGAAATATGTCGTTGTACATCAGGGACGACATGTTCAGAATTTTCCAGGTAAGGGGTTTACTCGAAGAGGGGAAGTGGAAGAGCTGCTGTTCGCCTCTTTTGGGTTCGTTTTTAGTCGTAGTATTCCATATAATTTTTGAGAGCCGGGAGAATGGGGTTCGTGAAGGAAGACTTTTGCCAGCCGTCCCAGAAAGAGGGAAGTTATTCGAGGGGAATAGGGTCCTTCGGGATAATATAATAGGTTTGCAAATCGCTACAAAGATGGGAAGGGGTTATCATTTTATGGTAGTATCGGCAGTTTCTATCGCACACACGTCACGTTTGGGTGGTTGTGTCCCATTTGGAGTGATTTGTCTCGAGTATTCATTTATTTGTCCCTTTGGTTTGCACATAATATAAATAAAACGACGTCTCCTCTGTTGGTTACACTGGTTCAGGGCGTACGTGCCTTCTCTACTTCCCACACGTTCGAGCCACATCAGCACTACCATAAAGGCAGTGAATAGAATGTGCAAGGCGGCGTTGTGATGCGTAGTATACAGCTGTTTAGTATCGGAGAAGCAGATGCTTCCGAGACCGCTTGGAAGAATGTAGCTGGGGGTTAATCGCAGACGGACCGCAGTCTCCAGGCAAGCCTTCCCTATGTCAAAATACATCAAATTTAGCAAATTTGCCGCATTTAGTTCCCATGAGTTGAGGTGGATCTGTGATCGGTATTCTTTTGCTTTTACATCTTTCGTGTCAAAGGGCCTCCCCAAGCTCTTCTCTACGCAGATCATATGAATATGACACTGACACATATTCGCATTAACACATTCGCTAAATAGCAAGTCGAACATTCCGACTAGATAGCATCTCCACAAAACAGAAACGTTTGGAACACAGCGGTTTCCACAAAACAGAAACGTTTGGAACACAGCGGTTGTCCGCCCTTTGTCGTGAAAATTTATTTCTGCGTAATATTCCAGCTCGCTAATTGTTTGTTTACCCAGAAGTGATTGAAGAGGAGCCTTACTGTTTCATAACAAGAGTTTAGCTTATTAATCTATACGTAGTTTGATTTTTCCAAGGCTACTTGGATTTGTTTTTGTGACAGTGGTCCGCCAATCTCACCTACCGAAGCGTGCTCGACGCTGATTAAGACATGCTTACACATTTTCAGAAACACAAAACTTTTGAGAAGCCATCTCCGTCGTAAATTTCATTTCTTTCATTAGCCGATATCCCTTGGTAAACGATTGGTTCAACAAAAATAATCAAATAGCGCGTAGATGATGGGGTTTTGTGGGATGCTTTTTTGACTTGTTGAAGTGCCTTCGATAGGTTAGCTGTTCATTGAGAAAAAGAAGTTACCGGCATGTTCTCTCGTATGTTCGCTATATATTGATAATTTCATTTTCAGATCAACCCTAGCCATTTGATGGGCGAAGCAAGATCGGCTATTCACCATTTTGAAGAAATAAAATGTAGATCGTTCCCTAATGCTCCCCTGTTTTAGTAGAGTGGTCACCCACATATGTCGGATGTTTTGCCATTCGTGTGGCAGCATCTCAGCTGTGCTTAAAAAGGGTACTCAGATCTATAGTATTTTTATATAAAACCAGCAAACCACGGCCACCTGCAGCCGTTCTAGTCCTCAGGATAAGCTGGTGCTGAGAGTGTTTCTAATAGTAAATAAATTTGTGTACTGTGCATGATGCTACCACCGCATGATTTGGGCTCCGCGTTGTCGCATGCTGATGGAACGCAGATTTGCCATTTATGCGTAAGTTGTTTTTACTGTTTGTGCACTGACTGATATAACGTGCAGAGCGGCATAATGCATAAAAGAGAGAGGGCGTTATAATTAATGCTTTTTGCGTATGTTTCACATTGCAGCTTTATGCAGTTGCACTGCTTAAGCTTTTCGCTGAGCGTTGTGCTGCTCATTTTGCAGTACGCAATGGGCGATCCCTTCACTCTGTTTCCGTTACGCGTATTTTCGCTGAGGCGTCTCGCTCAGCAACGTCTTGCAGCAAACGCCGCGAGCGATATTCATGTTGTTCGCTCGTTTCACTTGCTATCGTTCAAGATTTGCCGTAAATATCTGTCCGCTGTAACGAACTCATTCATTCGATTGTTTCCTTTCCCGCACTAGCGAATTGTTGGCGATGCGCTTGCAGACGTCTTTTTTGTGGTCGGCCACGATATTCGATATTTATTTCGATTATTAAACTGTTTTGATCTATTGCATTCAGAGCGAACTGGCATGGTGATGTTAGCGGAAGAAGCGAAGTGAAAAGCGTTGTGAAATGGTTTCTGGCAGCTGCCGTTGGAAATCAGAATGAGATTCAACTGTAGATCATACAGTTCACAAAAATAGGGAATATTCAGGCATGCTTGTTTTTAACGGAGTTGTTCCATATGCGAGTGGTTGTGCCGTGGAAAACGATGAATTTTTATTGTGAACCTTTAGTGTAGAAAATTCGGGTCGTATTTTCCGGTTGTCTTTCTCCCCTTTCCGTCGCACATCGCAGCTGTGTGCAACTCTTCGTCTGTTCAATCCGCTCACGTCTCGCTGCGTTTACGGCTTCTGGTAAAGCCTATCTATCAAGCGCAAATGGTTATTAAGAATGCGAACGGTTGGTGATCCCGGCAAAAGCAGTGCGATTAAACGGAAATTTTCAAAGGGGAAAGGGGTCTGCGGATGAAAGACCACGGAGGCGAGAGGGAGAGAAATAGTAGGGAAGCGACACCGAAGCGTGACTTATGATAATACAAAGCGCAATAAGTGCAAAGCAGGTTACACTACAAACGAAAGGGGTTGGGCGAGTCTCCTAACGTGCATGAATTGAATAATTTGAGTAAGGTGGGACAGGGGGAAGGTGAAGATGACAGACGAGGGGGGTGGGAAGGGAAGGAGAGACAGAAGTGGTAGAAACGGAAGCGGAGAGTGGGACTGGTGAGGGTAAGGGATTGGAAAGCGCAGTCACTGTAAAGCATTTTATACTGCATTTGAAGCGAGTTCAATGATGCTCTCAATATACGTGAATTGAACAATTTCGCTAAGTGGAAATGAGGGCAGGTGAGAGCACTATGTAACCAGATGCGCAACAACCGTGTTAACGTCGAAACGATCTGAAAGGAAGCAAGATTCAGGCAAAAAATAAAATGTAATGGGATAATCGTAACAAAATGTTTTGTAAGAATGCAATAAGCAGAAGGAAGTGCCAATACCCCGAATAACCGTTGCGCACACCTTTCGTAACGAAAAGCGGTTTGCGACAACTCAGATGAAACTACTGCATTAACCGTATACCATATCTGTTCGCTTGACGATCCAAAGCATTCGGCAAGTACATCTATTTTTGGTGGTCGCCTCACTCTGATTCTGCCAAGCATTTCTTTACCAGTTTATTTAATAAGTAAGTACATAGCTGAGCCGGGTGCATCTTCTGATTGCTTGTTGCACTCGTGCCACAACGACTGACTGCTCTCATCACGAGTCTCCCTCTAGGCTTTTTGTCGCTATGCATTTTTCCCTCCATCGCGCCACTCTTGGGTCACTGTTTAAGCAGTTCAGCTTTTCTTGCGTTTTCTTTTCATTGAAAAACAGAAACATCCACAAACATTGTTGAGCACATCGACTGACGTCTAACTACACACTAACTGGAAAAGGTGTCCTCGTGTGTTATGGATTTGGAGTGGCATTGTGCATAGGGCACTGCTCATGGTCAGCGTTCGTGCAGAGTGTACGAGAGCACAACGCGCTTACCGAGCAAACGCATTGCGCACAAGCAACACTGGTGGCATACGCGTGACGCTTCCCACTGAGATGGTATCCCTCAGCAGTGCTCCTTTGGCATTGTGCATAGGGCACTGCTCATGGTCAGCGTTCGTGCAGAGTGTACGAGAGCACAACGCGCTTACCGAGCAAACGCATTGCGCACAAGCAACACTGGTGGCATACGCGTGACGCTTCCCACTGAGATGGTATCCCTCAGCAGTGCTCCTTTGGCATTGTGCATAGGGCACTGCTCATGGTCAGCGTTCGTGCAGAGTGTACGAGAGCACAACGCGCTTACCGAGCAAACGCATTGCGCACAAGCAACACTGGTGGCATACGCGTGACGCTTCCCACTGAGATGGTATCCCTCAGCAGTGCTCCTTTGGCATTGTGCATAGGGCACTGCTCATGGTCAGCGTTCGTGCAGAGTGTACGAGAGCACAACGCGCTTACCGAGCAAACGCATTGCGCACAAGCAACACTGGTGGCATACGCGTGACGCTTCCCACTGAGATGGTATCCCTCAGCAGTGCTCCTTTGGCATTGTGCATAGGGCACTGCTCATGGTCAGCGTTCGTGCAGAGTGTACGAGAGCACAACGCGCTTACCGAGCAAACGCATTGCGCACAAGCAACACTGGTGGCATACGCGTGACGCTTCCCACTGAGATGGTATCCCTCAGCAGTGCTCCTTTGGCATTGTGCATAGGGCACTGCTCATGGTCAGCGTTCGTGCAGAGTGTACGAGAGCACAACGCGCTTACCGAGCAAACGCATTGCGCACAAGCAACACTGGTGGCATACGCGTGACGCTTCCCACTGAGATGGTATCCCTCAGCAGTGCTCCTTTGGCATTGTGCATAGGGCACTGCTCATGGTCAGCGTTCGTGCAGAGTGTACGAGAGCACAACGCGCTTACCGAGCAAACGCATTGCGCACAAGCAACACTGGTGGCATACGCGTGACGCTTCCCACTGAGATGGTATCCCTCAGCAGTGCTCCTTTGGCATTGTGCATAGGGCACTGCTCATGGTCAGCGTTCGTGCAGAGTGTACGAGAGCACAACGCGCTTACCGAGCAAACGCATTGCGCACAAGCAACACTGGTGGCATACGCGTGACGCTTCCCACTGAGATGGTATCCCTCAGCAGTGCTCCTTTGGCATTGTGCATAGGGCACTGCTCATGGTCAGCGTTCGTGCAGAGTGTACGAGAGCACAACGCGCTTACCGAGCAAACGCATTGCGCACAAGCAACACTGGTGGCATACGCGTGACGCTTCCCACTGAGATGGTATCCCTCAGCAGTGCTCCTTTGGCATTGTGCATAGGGCACTGCTCATGGTCAGCGTTCGTGCAGAGTGTACGAGAGCACAACGCGCTTACCGAGCAAACGCATTAATTCCACGATATTCGATATTTATTTCGATTATTAAACTGTTTTGATCTATTGCATTCAGAGCGAACTGGCATGGTGATGTTAGCGGAAGAAGCGAAGTGAAAAGCGTTGTGAAATGGTTTCTGGCAGCTGCCGTTGGAAATCAGAATGAGATTCAACTGTAGATCATACAGTTCACAAAAATAGGGAATATTCAGGCATGCTTGTTTTTAACGGAGTTGTTCCATATGCGAGTGGTTGTGCCGTGGAAAACGATGAATTTTTATTGTGAACCTTTAGTGTAGAAAATTCGGGTCGTATTTTCCGGTTGTCTTTCTCCCCTTTCCGTCGCACATCGCAGCTGTGTGCAACTCTTCGTCTGTTCAATCCGCTCACGTCTCGCTGCGTTTACGGCTTCTGGTAAAGCCTATCTATCAAGCGCAAATGGTTATTAAGAATGCGAACGGTTGGTGATCCCGGCAAAAGCAGTGCGATTAAACGGAAATTTTCAAAGGGGAAAGGGGTCTGCGGATGAAAGACCACGGAGGCGAGAGGGAGAGAAATAGTAGGGAAGCGACACCGAAGCGTGACTTATGATAATACAAAGCGCAATAAGTGCAAAGCAGGTTACACTACAAACGAAAGGGGTTGGGCGAGTCTCCTAACGTGCATGAATTGAATAATTTGAGTAAGGTGGGACAGGGGGAAGGTGAAGATGACAGACGAGGGGGGTGGGAAGGGAAGGAGAGACAGAAGTGGTAGAAACGGAAGCGGAGAGTGGGACTGGTGAGGGTAAGGGATTGGAAAGCGCAGTCACTGTAAAGCATTTTATACTGCATTTGAAGCGAGTTCAATGATGCTCTCAATATACGTGAATTGAACAATTTCGCTAAGTGGAAATGAGGGCAGGTGAGAGCACTATGTAACCAGATGCGCAACAACCGTGTTAACGTCGAAACGATCTGAAAGGAAGCAAGATTCAGGCAAAAAATAAAATGTAATGGGATAATCGTAACAAAATGTTTTGTAAGAATGCAATAAGCAGAAGGAAGTGCCAATACCCCGAATAACCGTTGCGCACACCTTTCGTAACGAAAAGCGGTTTGCGACAACTCAGATGAAACTACTGCATTAACCGTATACCATATCTGTTCGCTTGACGATCCAAAGCATTCGGCAAGTACATCTATTTTTGGTGGTCGCCTCACTCTGATTCAGCCAAGCATTTCTTTACCAGTTTATTTAATAAGTAAGTACATAGCTGAGCCGGGTGCATCTTCTGATTGCTTGTTGCACTCGTGCCACAACGACTGACTGCTCTCATCACGAGTCTCCCTCTAGGCTTTTTGTCGCTATGCATTTTTCCCTCCATCGCGCCACTCTTGGGTCACTGTTTAAGCAGTTCAGCTTTTCTTGCGTTTTCTTTTCATTGAAAAACAGAAACATCCACAAACATTGTTGAGCACATCGACTGACGTCTAACTACACACTAACTGGAAAAGGTGTCCTCGTGTGTTATGGATTTGGAGTGGCATTGTGCATAGGGCACTGCTCATGGTCAGCGTTCGTGCAGAGTGTACGAGAGCACAACGCGCTTACCGAGCAAACGCATTGCGCACAAGCAACACTGGTGGCATACGCGTGACGCTTCCCACTGAGATGGTATCCCTCAGCAGTGCTCCTTTGGCATTGTGCATAGGGCACTGCTCATGGTCAGCGTTCGTGCAGAGTGTACGAGAGCACAACGCGCTTACCGAGCAAACGCATTGCGCACAAGCAACACTGGTGGCATACGCGTGACGCTTCCCACTGAGATGGTATCCCTCAGCAGTGCTCCTTTAAAAAAGTGCTAGCTCAGCTCGAAAAGAACGTTACGACATCATTTCGTTCAGACCCACCTAATCCGCCATTCATGCTCATTCGAATGACACCTTTTGAAACACTGAAAGCTTTGGCTGCCTTACCAGTCAGTGGCGAATCGCGCAACAAATCCTTGCCTCGAGTTCCTACAGCCCGCCTCGAGTGAAAACTCGACGTCAGTTGAATAACTGTCGCCTAATTACTTAGATAATCGGGTGACCAGTGGAACTCTAATGGCCGAAGGCGCTTAGGCGAGTGCTCTAGCTACTTCTGCTTGCAACGCATCTGCAATACCGCAGTTCATCCTATAGCAGACCAGTAACGATTTTACAACACAGAAAACGATGGCATAATCACCTTAATTGGCATAATCATTGTGTTGAAGTTTCGCGGAGAGCTGCTCAAGTAGCGAACTACATTCTGCGCGCTGTGCAATACAGTAGCGTTGAAAGTTATCGGAAAGCCTTCGTTGCTTACTGTCGCCCCATCTTAGAATATTGTACTGAGGTTTGGTCCCCGTCTGTGAGAAGGGATATCGAGATGATTGAAAGAGTCCAGCGACGCTTTACTAAGATCGCTTTTATGAAAGCTTTTCGTGGACCGTTCCAGCCCAATTATGAGCAGCGACTTCGCATTTTTGATTTGAAACCTCTATGGTATCGAAGAACTCAGTTCGATCTACATTTATGTTTTAAGATTGTTAAATGTTTTTCAGGAATTCCGTTCAAGAGCTTTTTTTCTTTTACAAAGTTTGCATCACGCTCGAGGTTTCACCCTCTGCAGATCGAAAGGAAGACAACGAGTCGAACTGATGTGCTCAATTCTTTCGCTTTTCGTGTTGTACCTATCTGGAACTCCTTGCCATGTGATGTCGTTATGGCTGGTAATTTGTCTTGTTTTAAGCGACGCTTGGAGCAGTGTGATCTAACGACAATACCTGCTGCTTGCTGGCTGTAATTCATTATCGAATGTTATTATGCATTCCTACATGTCCATTGCTTATGATCTCTTGTTTTTCTTACTCTCATCAATGTCTATGGGTATTTAAACGCATGCTTAATTGCAATGTTTATACTTATGAATATATTGTAGCTTCCGTGTATACTTTTTTCTTCTGGATGCGTTGTTACATGCTTTCTTTATTGTAAATAAAGATTCTCTCTCTCAAAACGATGTCTACCTTTGTTGATCGATGGAGAGAATCGTGGCTAAGGGCTGTGGGTGGTCCTTTGTCGTTGCGTTAACGCAATTTAAGGACGTCATTATACATGTCAAGAATATTATTACTATACTCTTTCACGACAAAGTAATGCAACACAATATTATTGAAGCCTTTAGAAGAACTTTCACTTCCAATTTCTCGCTCCAAAACGCATAAACATTCACAAAACTGCAACTGTTAACAAATGTGGTAAAAGATTTCATTATAAACTTTGTACATTATCACAGCTGCGACCCGCATTCCCTGCTGGGCTTGAGTTCTCACAGTTCTCAGTGAGTGCTCTTTGTAATTGATGTGTATATTCGAGAACTCAGTTGCTACGAATAACTGTGATTAATTTACATAAGCGCAATAGGAGCGACTTTTAGCAAAGACCCGTACGAAATTTGGTACATACACATAATGCGTACATACGGAATTTCCTACACTCTCCATGGACAGCACTTACACAATATTCTGTGCCAGCTTTGGCGTTTCTGCAGGAAAGACAAATACTTGAAACCGCTCGAAAATTTGCAGGCCGAGATTTTCTGCCCGTTTTAGAAACACTCGGATCGGCAGCTCAGCGAGAAGACTATAACCGATCATTAGTTTGTAGTATCGTGCTTACATGATTTCTTTACAACACTTACGCAACCGGTTGATCAACTGGCAGAAGCCGTCTGGCCACAGGTCGTTCAAGTCCCGTCACACGTATGCCCCCTTTTGTTTAAAAAATCATCTCATGCCAAGTACAACGCAGCGCAGATGCGCTATGTCGAAAAGAGTGGCCGCTACTGTAGAGCGTCTGTAAGCTCGGTATTTTAGTATTTGCTCATTAGTAAAAGGAACTGAAACTGGGCATATTTAAGGCGAGCCACGAAATTATTTTGCAACTTCAGTGCCTTCAGGTGAATCCTGCTGGCTGTTTGTGTTCTTCATTTGCCCATCACAGTCAGTAACTGCTGGCCAAGCTGGTTAGGCGTTCACTGACAGATGGAAGTTCGCATTCGCGACCACAATCAATGTGAAACTTATGTGTGCACCTTGTCCCGAAAACAACTCCAAACATTAACGTTTTCTATTCAACTTAAAACGCTTTCAATACCATAGATTCTATCCCAAGTAGCACTAACGTGCACTGGTTACTCATAAACTAGAAGAACGCGTTTTCGTTATGAGTGACCCACGTCATATTTGAGTGCCGATCATTCTATACATCGCTATTAGAAACAGTGCAAGCGAGTAAAGAGCATAGTATGGATGGTGATCTTAAACGACGTCAGAGGGAAGCTCATTTCGTTTTTTTTTTTCTGCAAATTTCTCAATTAAACGCAAGAAAATAGCTGGTTTTTTGGCGAAGAGGGAGCGACGACTCGCCACTGCTCCATCGAAACGAAGGCTGTTCACTGGCAGCAGAAAGCGGTCAGCTCTTCTTGTACACATCGGCTATTCGCTGGACAAAATTCGTCGACGCACGACTTCCCTAGCAGGTTGCTTTCTGAGCGTGCAGTCTTCACAATGCTGCCAATTGCGCATTTCGGATGCACGCTGCGCTCATACAATTCTGAAGTAAAGCACAGCGCTCAGAATTCATAATCAGCGATTTGCTCAGATTCAAAATTTTTAAAAAAGGAGTAGCGGGAAAGAGGGGCTAGGCAGTAACATGCTCATACCTGCGAATTCGATGAATAAAATAAACTGTGACCGTTAAACGAATTACAAGATTCGACAATATGAAATGAGTGCAAAAAAGCATTTTTCCCTAAGTGTTGGCCACCTTCAGATGCACTGCAGAAAATGAAGCCTCGATTGGGCTAAAAGCTCATGGTTAAGCATAGATTCTTTCTGGATGAGGGCTTCATTTATAAAGAATTCGCTTAAAGAGCAAGAAGAAACTGTGCTGCACTGTTATTACTTCACAAACGCACAAAATCGTTAAAAAGAAATCGTTTACAATTCCTTTATCTGTAAATAAGCCGCGATAGGTACAGCTTCCTATAGTCGAGCCGTCAAAAAGTGAAAGTTCGGTTCTGAATTGAAGACAGGAAACGGAACCCTCGGTTTCCTAGCCGAAGAAATAAGAGATTCATCATAAAATCATGTGTGAATTTCGTTACCAGAAAAACTACCTGCATCAAGCAGCTCGTGTGTTATCGATCACATTCAAAAATACAATTGCTGAATACAGGCAGTTAGTTAATTGGCCCAATGCACCGGTTAATCCACTACAAATATTAAAGAGTTCGACGCCAACCTTCCGAGGCCTTCGGGCAGCAGGCACCAACAAAGACGACCGGCTTGCAGATGTAATCCTCTGGGCATTTCTGTATCTGTTTTCGTTCATCCGAGCACAACAATGGTTCCCCCTTGTTGTTTTTCGCAGGTGGTTTGTGCAACGAACAGAAACCATCAACAACTGGAAAACGGCGCCTGCGCTGTACTCAGGATTCTGAAGTTTGATTACGTTGCGTTTGACATTGCAAACTCCAGTGCAATGACTGTCTCACTTTGGCTGCCACCTCTCCCACTCTCAATATCAAAAACTGAGATGGGATGCGGGATGACAGGGAGGGCAAATATGGAGAACGGATCCGTTGCTCCCTCAACAACCAATCCCTCTCACGACCCGTACGCCTCCTCCACCCCCCCTTCACTTCTAAGCGCTCCCGTGAATACGGAAGCAGAAAGCTTCTCGCGCCATGCTTTTGAAAAACTCTTCATAACTTTCTGGCAATCCATGCGGCTCTCATTATGAAACTCTGAAATTTGAATTTCAAATTCCGCGCCAACAGGGCTGGCCCGGACGAATGGCATGCGCAGAGCTCCTCCGAGCGAAGCGGAGAGTTTAGCACCCTCGATGTCTTCATCTTCAGCGGGTTACCAATTTCCGTCCGACTCCGTTCGTGATTGTGGGCAGGTCCACCAGCGCAACGACGGTCGCATGGAGGGGGAGGGGAAAGGCACAGGTGTGTGCAATCTGAGAAGGATCGAAAAAAGTCGGTGGTGGTAACAAGATTATAAAATGTTCTATTGGTGAGGATGAATTTCAATCAAGACTTATCAACGCTTAGTAGCAACTGAGCTTTAAACGCTTTGTTACCTCAAAGATCCAGTCCTTTGACTAAGGTATTTAAGTTTTCTTCGCCGAATTCCAAGGGGAGCACAGCCTTCAACTCCTCGGTAGGGCACTTGATCAGTGTGCCCACGGCATTAACGGATCGGGCTTAGTAACCTCCGCCCCCAATTTCGGACGATTGGAACTCTTGTCAGCGAGTGTTCTAAGCATGTTTTTAAAGAGGAAAGGAGAGGGAGTGGAAGGGAAGTAGCGAACGGGAAGAGAGAATTTACTGGAGACAGACCCGTCCAGTAATGACAGTAAAATTCACGGTTTGCTTGGCAGGAGAGGGAGGTGAAGTAAGACGATAAATTTTGCACTCTCGTGTGAATCACAAGAAATCGTAAACCAAAATTAGCATCGACTTATTATTAATCCTTCACATCTCCCGGACACACCTGCCATATCGTCGAGTATTCGTCGTTTTTTGGTACCGTTGTCATCCGACCATTTTCGACTTAAAAAAAAAAGAGCAAAGAGCGTCATAATCGCTCATTATTGCTCTTACGTTCCTCCACTTGATCAAGAAGGCCGACCTTAGCATCCACCCGAAACAAGTGGGAATACATATTGCGACATGCGCGTTGGCGACCACTTGTTACACAAGCTGATTTCATAAGATGCTGGCAAATAATGAAAACCGAGAATTGGACTGATTTCACTGCAAGCGTAAATCTTACGCCACAGATTCGTTTTTCTGAGAGCTTATCCATTGCAAAATGCATATAGATTTTCGACTAAGTGCCCATCACTCCCCGACGTTGGTGAATCGCTTTGCAACCTCCCAAAATTTATAACTCTAGCATCAGTGATTTCCGATCAGACAGTTTCGGGTGCGTAGAAAGACACACGCACACACACACCTAAGCGCGGACTTGGTGCCGCCGTCATGCGACTTACAAATACGCATCTGCCAGAGTTTATAAAGAGAGGGTAGGGAAGGACAGGGACAAAAAAGTGCAGGATACGTGGCCGCACAGCTAAAGCTGCCTTGATAACGATGGCGAGAGGGAAGATAAGTGGCGAAGGGAGGAAAGGGGGAAGGTAGATGTTATGATAAAACTAAGGCTGCTTTGACACTCTCGACTTTTCAGCTGAGGCCAAAGGCCTCAGCTAAAAAGTCGAGAGCGAGTAAATTTCCAACATCTGAGCGGCAGCTAATTTTATCGTTTCTAATTTTCGACTACGCTTAAAAAACTCCATCTGTTTGTTTAATGCCGACAGTGTTGCACAGGCTTGGAAGATCCGATACACCTCACACCACTACTTTGAATTACCCCCTCTCCCCTCCTCTTTCCCCGTCATTTTGCCGCCCAAATTTCGTAGACATCGCTGAGCGAATCAGTTTGCTGTTGAAAAGTCATCTGATAACAAATTTCGAAACATCTCTTCGTCTTCAACCAGAATTCATTGCAGATGTGCAAACAAAGATCGCCATCAGTGTGATTTCCTTCTCTCAGCAATCACAGTTGCTATATGGCCGCATCAACGTTCCGAGAGGCACGTAGCCACTGTTCAAGTCAACTGCACGTGCTCGGCGTTTGCATTTCACGTTCGCACATAAAGCAAATCACTTGACAGTGCAACATTTTCAAACGTTTCATCGCAGTATCTCAGCTTTTTCACTCCTCTGCTTGTTTATTAGCATACACATGTCTCACAAAGTCTTCGGTGACATGCATGACCCCGAACTTCGTTAATGCGTAACTCCTAAAAGTCGGTGGCCGAATGATACAAGACGCCTCGAAAATAACATGATACTGTGAAGAGAGAAAAAAAAACGACTGTTTTGTATAGTAATCAACTTAGATGTTCAGTTTGAGCGATACGAAAATCTGTCAAAAGACGCTTAGTCTTTGCGAGCATTGTAGTTCATAGTTTAACGCCTTCTCATAACTGGGACTGGCGCAAACTTCGTACTACGCCAACAAGATTCGAGAAGTCGAATTTTAATACGAAACAAAAAAGTTAGGTAAAAAATTAAGCGAACCTGAAACATATAGCCTCTAAAGTTAGGAGTGCAGAAATACTCATAGGAAGTTACCGATCTAATTAATTCACAGAAAAAAAGCACAGTGTCAGGAAGTTCTTACGTGGAAGGCACGTGAGCGTACACGACTCAAAATCATTGAATCGATTCGAATTGCCGCCACAACCGTTGTATTTAAATGCAAGACATACGCACGTCTCATTATCATAGTACCACTAAAATTCGACCGTTCAAGCCTCTCCTATCGACAAAAGAAGTAGAATCATCTGGAAATAATCCTAAAAAAGAAGTAGGTATTTAAATAATTTTCCTGGTAGATGCTCCGTATAGAGCATACTTCTTTGTAGATGCTTCGTATAGAGCATACTTCTTTGTAGATGCTCCGTATAGAATATATTCTTGGAGAATATATTCTTGGTAGATGCTCCGTAGAGAATAACAACAAATATTGTCAAAGAAATATGGGGGCCGAAATTTGTAAAGGGATCGGGCTATCAACAATTTATCAAGCGCACATCCACACATCCACAAATAGAAGAGCGACAACAATGAAGTTCGCTGTGCTTATCATTCTCTAGCAGTTCTGCTCGCAATTCCTATCTTTCACTTACTGAAAAGTTATCAAAAAAACTCTATCCCCACATAGCATTCCTCACTCTTTTCAAAAACGATATGAATTTTAACGAACATAGAATGGCACGAATACTTTCTGAGTCTCACTGATAGCAGTGTCTTTAATGATGCGACTGATCCCTCTTTCTGAAAGCATCATTTCGATGCTTTCCTAATAGCCGTCAAGTTGAGCTCCTCGCTGCAGCATCATGAAGGCGAGAAGAAGAGAATTGAGGATACGCTATCTCATCACTTGAAATTTTCTGATGCGTTCCATCGTTTTTCGGTGATCCATCCACTAAGAAGTTCAGATCGTGAAGTACACATGATGTTCGCATTTTGTAAACTTCAACTGCATGAATTCAGTCGCCTCAAATAATTTACTTATAACATGAAGTAAAAGATGCAATACTTATTGTCATCGTTCTACCCAAGCGACAAGTTATTAACGTAAAACTGCAATAACTATCAATTCCACCATCACCCTCTTCATTTCTGGCGACTGAAGTTTAGATGATGCCTACCTATAATGTTTTTCAATATCCCACCTGTAAGTGCGCCTTTTTGCCATCCGCACATGGCAAGCCCTTGTCTTGCGGACCAATACACCGATCTGACGGGCCGCTGCAAAGTGAGCAATATCAGCTGCTTTTTTAAAAATATAATAAGCTATTATCACACCAAAGCAACTTGATATAAGACTGTATCATAAACGTTTCTCGACCTTCAATACTCCAGACAGCGATCTCATATCGAAGGTTAATTAAGAAAAGAAAGTACTCGTTTTGAGAAGTGGCAAAAGGGGAATTTTCGCCATATATTAGAAAAAACGAGTGAAAAATGCGACATTCTCATTCACTGCAACCGGCAAAAGTGACCTAATGAAGGGGTGGTTTTCGTTCTCAAAGCGCCATTAGTTGTAACACAACGAACCTAAACTGAGCAGTGATCGGCAGTAGCAATATGAAAGTAATGAGGGTCGCGATGTAATCATTCATCGTTGAATCAGTCGTCTGCAACTGAATTTATGTCGCTATTGCCGTTTTGGAACCATCAGTGTTTCAGCAGCTCAACGCACATCGTCCTTACCGAAACTGAGTCGTGATTTGGGAAAAAAGACCGCTTTTTATAACGACGGAGAGGACGGGGGGTGGCGGGGGAATAGCTTACCTCCCACAGAACGCCGAAATCAAACTTTTAGAGCTCTTGCAGTGTTAACTAAAAAATAATAGTTTTCAAGGCAACATCTGTTCATAATCCCCATAAAAACATTAGATTTTTTATTTTTTAAAACGGATCCACTCCTGCTTGAAATGCCTACAGGAAGCCCCTCTTAATTTAATCACAGTCTTCTACTGAATTGTGCTTACGCATTAGTTCAGCAATACGCATTAGGGCAACACTTCAACCGTTTAGTGAAGAACGCAAAAATCGACCGGAACCCTGAAAGGTTTTTTAAAAATAAATCGAATAACTACAAAACAATGCCTACAAGTTTACTCTAAGGATTCTATACTTCCCTTTTTATTGCCCTTTTCCGCCCAACAGCACCCTGGCCATTATTTGGTATGCTCGTTTCCCACCCACTGCCTCATGGGAAATGGTCGTCCCGCAGCGAGCTAAAGTCACGACAGACAGGCCACAATACGAAAATGCTGAAGAGATGTGCCTAGACGTCGGTCAGATGAGCATCATCCAAGCGTCAGCTGACATAAACTGTGAAAAAAAAACGATACCAACGGCACAATCTCTCCACTCCTGATAACGGTCTGTTTTTTAATGGGTTTTTTGCCATAACAAAGGCTCTTTACTAAGATGGCTTTCAGGAAAGCTTTTCGCGGACCTTACCAGCCCAATTACGAGCAGCGACTTCGCATTTTTATTTGAAACCTCCGTGGCATCGAAGAACTCAGTACGATTTACATTTATGTTTTAAGATCGTTAAAGTTTTTTCAGGAATTCCGTTCGAGAATATTATTTCTTTTACAAAGTTTGCATTGCGTTCGACGCTTCACCCTCTGCAAATTGAAAGGAGGACAACGAATCAAACTGATGTGCTCAGTTCTTTTGCTTTTTCGTGTTGTACCTGTCTGGAACCCTTTATCATATGAAGTGGTTATGGCTGGTAATTTGTCATGCTTTAAGCGACGCTTGGAGCAGTGCGATCTATCGACAATATCTGCTGCCCGCCGGCTATAATTCATTATCTCATGTTCATTTTGCATTCCTATGCGTCTTTGGATTATGATCTCTGGTCCTTGCCTTCACCAATCTCTATCGGTTTTTAACGCATGGTCATGTGCGATGTTTATACTTACGCATGTATTGTGGGTTTCCTGCATCGTTATTCTATTGGATGTGCGGTTGCATGCTTTCTTGACTGTAAGTTAAATAAACATTTTTCCTTACAACGGCATTTATCTCGTTAGGAAGCACGTAAGAGGAACACAATGGCTGGGTAGGGTAGTGTATGACGTTAAGAGGCACATAATGCCAGCAAGACGAGAGAACAAGACTAGCACTACACAGAAGCGAACATTAGTGTTTACAACAATGCGCAAAGATTTCTCCTTGCTCACATGTGCTGCCGTTAGGACAGAAGTCGTCGGCGCATGACTTGCCCAGAAGGGTGGCCATCCATCCACCACGGTCATTCTTCACAGTTTGGCCCACCGAACACGCACCTTCGTAGTCTTTTGAAAAACGCTCTGCAAGCGCAGCATAAAGCATCTCAAAAGACCATTAATTGCACACTTTCATTGTTACCCCTAAAAAATGTTTCATTTTGGTCACTCATAATTCACATATTAAACTGTCAATACACAAAACACGTAGCATTATGCAATAAAGCAGCTGATAAGGCAACAATTTAGTACAAATACGATAAGCACCATCAACACTCGTCCACCAAAACTTACGTAAAACTAGCGACAAAACGGACAGGAGTTCTAGGCGGAAATATCCTATGCCATTCCTTACGGCCAAAAGGTGCTCCGAAAAAAGGCACTTTCTTTTGCAATGACGTATTGCATTAGAGCTCTGAAAAAAACGCGCTGAACAAGTGCTACGCATGTAGCGCTGAAGTCAAAAAAATTACAAATTAACAATCCGTCCAAACAGCTGTGGTCCCAAAACGTTTGTCTGACATCATCAGCCCTATGTTTGCCAATTTCCAGAACGTTTCTGATAATGAGCCATATCTGCCAATCTGCAGCCGCAAAACCATGTACCGGGTAGAAGGAGCTTGAAAGACATGATCTTTATTGGCATTTTCGTTTCTTCGCGTTACTTAGAGGGGCCGTCCATGGCATGCATTCAGATGTAAACCGGTTGCGTTGTGCACGCTTTTAGTATAAGTTGGTGAGACAACGATGTTTTTATGAGGACTGAGCACTTGACGGAGGTTGGTTCTAGCATGAAAAACTAGCGACATTCTTCACAGAAAAAATTAACTTCGGGAATGCGCTGTCTTGCTGCTGATCTCGTATGATACCGTATCGAACCATTCGTTCGTATTTGACAGTCACTGCAGTGCCACTTATAGTTTGACTATTCTTTTCTGTGCACAAATGATGACTACTCATTCATTCTCCGTGCTCACCCGCTCCGACTTGAGTTTAACTCGCTCGCATTCCCGGTACTTCCACTAATCGTAACCAAACGATATCAGTAAACTGTGCTGAGAAATAAATGCTTTAATGCAACTCAAAACTCATAAAGCTCACAACTCGCAAAAACTGTCATCACAGAGAGAAGTAATAACCTAGGAAAAGTAGACCATGCTATGTGGATTAAGTAACAAAACCGCGTAAACAAATACAGCCGGTTCTCAAACTTGAATGATGGATGACAGCTAAGCCTGAAGGAACCTAATCCTAGCGCGGCAGCCTGGCAGTTCACATTCAACTGATCAAAAACTCAGTTGACATAGCACCCTACTTCCATTTTAGACGTCAACGGCGAAAAATGGCAAGACTAGCAAAGTTCAAGTACGTAGTCACTTCTTCATAACAAAATTCAAGTGCACTTAATAGAAATGTGAAAAACAAATATTGAGATTGACCTTCCTCTTTCGTTGGACAGCATACTCCCATGAATGCGAGACGCTTGCATCGATAACCGGTTGGGCACTTGTTCTTTTCTGGTCCGGAACAAATTATGCTCTGGCCGTTCCTGTCCACAGCCGGTTCCTTATTTAGCGCGCACGAGCCCGAATCAGCTGAAATCACTCCATTGTTAGGTGGGCTATCTCTGCATTACTGAATTAGTGTCAATGTCAGATTCCGTCTTTATCGCCTACCCTTCTTTCCTCCACCAATTTTCCCTCCCCTCCTTCCCACTACATCCTTCTGCATGATAGAAAATCATCTATCCAAAATTGTTCTACAGTACACTCCCACTTTAACGCACACAACTCACTATTTACTATCCTTCCCCTTTCGGTTATTCCGATCAGCAATCCGTTCCTTTCGATAATTCTGGGCGTGACAGCGCTCTCTAACCTTTTACACAGTTGTACCCCATTTCATAAACCTTATTTGCCGTTACCCCATATGCCGTAGTAAAGTTTCTACAAACTAGAAAATCAGAAGAAACTTCATTTTTGGTACTTGCTGTACCTCGTGAGAAACAAGGCATATCTCCTTCTCGGGAAAGAACACCACGGGAAAGGGCGAGGTTCTGCCCTCATGTGTAGGGATGGGGATACGATTACTTTTCCGTGCTGTGAAAAAAAGCACCGTAGAGATGAAGCAAGACTGCTCGTGCGACAAGAAGTTGAGGAAGAGAGGGAAGGGGAAGGAGGATGAGGTCCAGGACATCTGTTTTTCCCTAATGCCTAACCGTAGTACTAGGAGAAAGTGAGCCTCGAATATGATTTTATTTTTGGCAAGAGCACCGACAAAGATAATTTTCTTTCTGAACATTCGCGCAACCTCTAGGAATTTCCGCTTCTACGACTTAAGCAAGAGGAAATTTCAATTCGAACAGCGTAAAATGAGCAAAAAATTTTTTGAAGCGAGCGAATTGAGCCGGACTTCATTCACGACTTTCGCTTCCTCTCAATGCTTTTCGGCTGCGCACACCATTGAACGTGTAAATGAGCGCACTGTCGTTATTTTTTTGAGGGCAACAGAAAGCGTCGTTTTCGCAGTAAGGAATGTGAAATTTTTCTAAATGCGTGGTGAATTAGGTGCGGTTCGGAACTATCGCCCTGAGGCACAATAGAAATCAAATTTTCAGCATAAATAAAGCGGCGGTGAAAAAGCGTGAAACATAGCGGAAAGCTTTCTTCATGTTTGCTAAGCATACAAAGAGTGCTAGGCGTACTAAATTAACAATTCTTTTTACAGTAAGCTTCTCGCCAAAACGCAGTCAATAAACTAAACGAAGGACAAATAAGAGATGAAGAAGCGCGAAAAAACGTGAAGAGAAAAATCTGTCCTCAAAATCGCCGCTGTTACTTAAGGTAACTTTTCAAGAAAGTGTAATGTGGCCAGTCTCAAACTTTGTCTCGCGCTCTCGCTCTTACATCTGTTTGAAAAATATTTGGGCAATCTAACTCGTAAACGAGGATGAATCATTGGATATACCAGCTCCTCGAGGAAGACAATGAGGGCAAGAGACGAATGTCGTCGTCCTTCACTACTGTCAAGATTGGCGGCCAACTTGCAGGACTTATAGGTGATACTACCCACATAAGATTCTGCTCTGATAGCATTCGGGTATTCTTCCTCGTTGTAGAAGAGAAGGCGAAATGTCAGTTCCTCAACGGAGTCCGGGAGAGGAGTAGTAACTGCTGTTTTGGATTTGGACAATGAACCTCCGCAATATAACCTTTATCAAAGGAGCAGTAAAACGGTAGAGAACAGTGTTGCAGGATGGTTCAAGAGGTAAATGGAGTAAGAACCGCTATAAAGCAGGCCACGGATTTTGGGAATTTAGAGTTGTCACGCCTCTACGATTTGTGCATAAAGCTACAGTACTTGCTTCTAGCCAAGCGGTTTCGTAATAAACAAACAAGAAGAGGGAAAAAGCTTAACGGCAATAACTCACGCGTCTTGCAGCTTGACTCGCAAGCACTGGCGGTAGGGAAGCGGTTCGCATTGCCACCACAACCGTTGTACTAACGGCAATAACTCACGCGTCTTGCAGCTTGACTCGCAAGCACTGGCGGTAGGGAAGCGGTTCGCATTGCCACCACAACCGTTGTACTTGAACGCAAGGCAAACATCAGTATCACGATCGTAGAACCACTGAAAAGCATATTGAGCGATGCAAATACCGATACATAAACAGCTCTAAATATTCACACAACTTCTACAGCGTGCCAGGCCTAGCAACCGTCGTAAATGCCAATATGGTTATTGCGGAGTGCAATGCAGTCATGTAAAACAATGTTCCGTCTTTGTGAACTTCGCCAAAAAACGGACGGATGCCTATGCGCTAGAGTGTATGCACATCACTGAGTTCGTCCACAAAGCCCCCCAGCTTTTCAGTTCACTTCACTCGCTCCACAAAATTTGGGTTGCCTTCGCTCGCCTTATCTCGAATATGCTTGTGAAAGATTATAAATTTTGGAATGATTGATCGAACTCCCCATATGAAATTTCTGCACATATATACGCGACGGAATATTCCTACAGAAACGAAATTCGCAGATGGAATTTAGTACTTATCGCAGTGTTGTTAAAAACCAGTAATATAATCATATTTAAAATCTGTACAGTGAAACAAGTTCGAAATTTTGAGGCAAACAGTGGCGACTCGACCCTTTAGTTTCCTAAAATTATGTTAGGTCCGTAACGGCTAAATCGCTATGGTTTGTTTGCTTCCTGCACTAAAAAGAGCAAGATTTAGGAATAGGCAATACATTTTTTCCTAAGCTGAACGCCACCAGATAAGTTTTCGTCCATTGCCATGTTCCATTTTGCTATGCTTTTTTTCTTATTTTAAGCAACTAAGCGTACCTCAAAACAGTCACATAATAGCACCATCACAACGCTACAAAACAACGGCCTCTTTTTACGTTGCAGTCCACAAGCACATAAATATGTCCCATACAGACGCTCACAGCTATGCCAGTATATGTAAATTTGAGACATTTGAAATTAAAAATGGGGAAGCTAACAAGGCTCCAGCATTTGAAGCTCTATTCAAGGAAAATTTTCACGAAAAAAAAACCTTTTGAGATTTGTCTAACAGCCATCGTCAGAAAGGCCTTTACGGAATGAGCAATTAATGATGAGGGAGACTGTGAATCAGTCGACCATTATTTTGGGGGACGAGGGAGAGGGAAAGGAGGGAAAGGGGGAGGGAGAAATTCACAGCAAATGAACGTACAGCAATCTGCGCTTTTCCTCCATTCGGACACTGTGATCCCCGATCCATGTTTGCTTCACATTTTGCGTTCGCACCAGCTGCACCACTAAAAAATCATTCGGTATTCGATTGTGTATGTAATTCAATGTTCTCTTAAACTTCCTCACTACTCATTTACGCTCCAGCCTGGCCGCGTCGGTGAGGTTGGAGACATGAGGAAGGGGGACAAATGTTTCGCTACACGCGCACCCATTTTGCACTGCTCATGTGCTTTTGTATGTTTACCGACACCACCCCGCACTTCCCAGTTCAAAACAATGCAGTCAGCGGTACCCTCACCCCAATCCTCGATTTCGATCTTCCTTCTGCTAAGTCACGTAATGAAACACAAAACACATTTCGAAATACCCGATAGTACGTTTTGTAAAAATGCGATTCAAAACTTAAAATTTTCAAAAAAAGTTCCCACATATATAAGATAACTGCATAACGAAGACTCGGCATTAGTGAATGTGTATGCTATGTGAAAGCGCGTGATGCTTGCAACGTTCCTATGACATTTCGCTCTCGATTTAGAGCCGTCCTTATGTGCAACAACCATGTTCGCGCGATAAGGCAGTGAGATCATCGCAACAACGAGAACACAAACCTCGAAAGCAATGAAACAGCGGTGATCGCTATCAGCAAACAGCTTTCCACCCTCGAAGTCATCTCCGCACGCAAAATTCTCTCTAAAAAAAGAGCGAATGTAAAAAAGCAATCAATATCTCTCATAAACACGGCTGGCGATTAATAAATACACCTTTGCAGAAAAATTAAATTAGGCACTCAATATCTGAAAAAATATGGCAAAACATTGTTAATCACGCAAGAAGCCCCAAAAGACCTGCCTTTTTTCGATGGCAGCAATGAATGCTGGCCGCTCATCAACTCATATCGGCCTTACAGAGTAATCTTTGCCAACTTATAGTCCCAATCGTCGGTCCATTGGTCTACAGCATCTAATTTTAACAGAACTAGGGCACATCGCAAAAAAGTGTGTTCATCGGAAAAAGTTCTTTTCAGTGATTACAACTTCGTTTTGCATTAAGCCACCAATGGATATTAGCTAGTTTTGTATTGAGCATATGATGAGAATAGCTGAAGCTTTAGCCCATTGCAAATCGAATAACAGTTAAGCACTGCAAATGATTTCTATTACGTGGCAGACGTTTGACATATATGTGCTAATGAGAAGAACGAATGACTGACACGTCAGCGAAGCTGCATCGGAATGGTCGTTCTGCTCTGAGCGCAGCACACTGTTTCCCGAACGCTGTCAGGACGTGTTCCTGTTTGTTATTGCTATTTCTTTTTAAAATATGCCCCTTCCGAACGCTGAAAAACAAAGCGCGTGGCGCAGCTGATATCACTCACAGGTAAAAACAGCACTCACAAAATATGCTGCTCGAACGGCGATAGGCCTGCTCACTTCACACATAATTGTACTTCTACGCTTGCAAATATGATACGAAATCTTCCGCGGAAAAGTTTGCCGTGCGTTTCTTAATGGCTCTTTTAACGGGATCACAGTAAGCAATGCATGAGGGCACGCATTCTCTTCCTCGGTATCCGATCGCGTTTTTGTGTTTTATATTTTTCTCTTTCATGTTTGAACAGCCGCCATTCGACATAGTGGACACAGCACCATTTGTAACATGCCAACAATCTTCAAACTTCCATACGTACAGCGTCCGCGCCTACGATACTTCTTGCCACACACGTAGTTAGCACAGCTCCAAAGTACAAACGCAAATTCGAGTTCCACAAAGAAAACAAAAGGACGGCTTGCAACCAGCATGCACTAACATTTTAGAGGCAGGTACCTTCTCTTCGCCTTCTCATATAATTGACAGTTGTTCCATGAAAAAAGAAAACGGCTGTACCGCTTGCAAATCAGAGCTGCGAACTGGACACACCGCGCAAATAACCCTTCACAATTACGCGATTACCGTCGTACCCAACTCTATTTCGCATATTGCAAGCAAACGATTTTAAGTGATTGCTAACACTGAGCACAAGATAAGATCATTCGAGTGTTTTCATATACCCCGTTACCACCGTTCACTTGTTACCAACTGATACGTTGCATCGTTGTCGCTGACTGAGAATGACTTGTAACGTTGTTCACGTCGCTTTCGTTGCCGCCTTCATAACATTGCAGTGCTTATTTCTCATTTTGATTGACGCCTTCAAAACTGGCTATACGAATGCTTCGCATTGCTCTTCTGTATTCTCCATTGCAAAAAGCACTCTCCTTTCGCCATTGACCTTTATATTAAACGTTTACGATGGGCTTTCACTGCGATTTAAGTGTTCGGTCGATCTAATATGTGAAACGGAAAATTAAGATGACGTGCAGTGCAGAAACTGAAATCAGTGGGATATGGTATGGACGAAGGGGGAGGGGAGAGAGGTGGGGGCGTGGGTTGAAATGAGCGCACCAAGGCAGCTCGAATGCGCTGCGGCAATTTCGCCTATCAACAGTTAAACAAACAAAAATGATGAAACAAGCAAGCATTCAAGAGTGGTCAGCGCATTATTGCTTAGTCAACGAGCTGCTTGCTGCTACACGATCAAAAATCCTTTATTGCCCGATCGGTGAGCTGTTGATTTCGAAAAGCATTTCCAATTTTTGCCATTTCCAAGCAACCAAATGCCCGCATGTTCTTCGCAACTAGATAGACTGATATGAAAGCTCAGTGGCTCTCTAATTAAAGGTATCAGACAGGAAAGTACTAAACGCCAAACATGGGCTCACCACAATGCGCTTTGTAAGTGTGAGATCGGGAACGGGTAGTATCGAAACGAACCGATTAAAGAAAGCCACGCATTAATAAATGCTCAATGGTTAGTGGCTCTCTAATTAACGGAGAAACGGGAAATAAGGG